>CM042145.1:20641676-20649176 GCA_023376005.1 Doryteuthis pealeii | reverse complement strand
CCGGGTCAGAGTGAACCAGGGAGCAATGGTGATGAAGGGGTGCTCCACATTCCCTAAACACCCCAGAATTGGAACCTCACTATCAGATAGAGTTTAACGTTATTCCCAGGACAGGAAGACCTTCAGCCACCGCCTTCTAGCACATATATGATAAAAAGGGTTGGGAAGTTGCCATAAGGGCAATAGGGTTGGGGCAATCGTATAGGTGGTAGGGCTTGATATGACCAGCCCATTGTTCGGAGGGGGCCTCTCCAACCACCTGTCTAGCCTAAGTGAGAGTCTAAGTGGAGTGTTGCATGTCATGGACTGCCTATTCACCAGGATTCCGTCCTTAAGCATCATGGGTCACCAACAGGTGGACCCCATGGGGGGGGGGGTCTTACCCCTATGCAGAGGTGCAGTCGGTGTATTCTAAAGCCCCAACCAACAGGGCTCAGTCAGTTCCTAATTGCTTTTTTAGTTAAAATGATAAAAAATGTATTTCTTTCTTTTCTTTTTTACCCCTAAAAATATAATAATAAAAAGTAGCTAAAAATTATAAATGTGTCCTTATTTGTAGGTGGATAATTTTGTGTGTCAATCTAAAAGAAAATCATTCCTTTATTCTATGAAGAATTTCTTTCATTTCTTTTTTAAATGTTTTTGAGATACACTGATTAAAACTAATATATTTCATTATAAGAAATGTCCTTATATGACAGTTATCTCCCTTGCATCTTCATAAAAATGTTATAAAAATAAGATCTAACAGACACTAAATATTTGCTCACCCAATCATGGGGCAATGAGTAACAAGCTTGTCTTTCAAATCAATTAGATAGTGAGTTTGATCCTCACCTGTTCGCATTTATTTGTGGTTGTGTGCTAAATTTAAATCATCTTAATAAGTCGATTATTTTTTATTAATAAAAAAATATTTATTATTATTTTAATTAGTTTATTATTTTTTATTGATAAAAAATTATTTATTATTATTCTAATTAATCTTTTATATTTTTTTACACTAAGCATTGTTTCTAGTCAATTCACTGAAGTTAAGCAGCAAAAAGCTTTCTAGTACTTATATGGGGGACCAATTAGAAACAGATATACATTATTAGTAGAGGTTTCCTGGCTTTATCAACAATCAAGATGAGGAGTCAGTTGGGAATCAATGACCAAATCTTATAAAATGCCTTCCGTTCTTTGTTAAGAATAATCAAGAGAAGCAGTAATTAATTGTGGATGCAAAGAAAAGATTTGGACTGGCAATAAAGAGAAGAAGGATGGGGGGGGGGAGATATATATTATATATATATATATATATATATATATATATATATATATCTTCCCCCCTCCTTCCTATATGGAGGCGCGTGGGCTAGAGTCATGGAAAATGGACTCAATTCGAGTTCAATTCCTAGACGAAGCTGTTGGCATTTCACATAGCGCTAATACCCTTGGGAAAGGTATGAATCCATATATTCTCCCTCCAACTATGGGTTAAATAGTAGGGAAGACTGGGCCCTTCAGCCTTTGGTAGGTAACCAGTCTAGGAGAGGGATAACTCTGATTTAAAAAATTCCTGAGGTCGGTCGTTGATTGGATTTGTGGCAACCTTTGATGCACCAATTCTTTCCTATCGACTGTGCCAAAAAGTGTGGATGGTCCAACACAAGCCTCCACCACTATAAACAAATCCCTGTGTGGATGTTCATTGTGTGTATGAACCCTCATACGTCAAAAATCGACTGGAGAGTCCAATTAATTTTAATATATATATATATATATATATAGTGTGTGTGTGTGTGCATGCATATATGTATATACCCATAAGTAAGAGGTGGAATGTGGCCCTCCAGCTATAGGGCTGTAAAGATTTCACTTGTTCAAATGCGTGCCGGCTCACTCCAGTGAGAGCATATATAATCTTCATACAATGACTGCTATTTACACAGTAGCATTGCAACCAACAAAGCCTTGATCAGATGATGACTCTGAGTTCAGGCATAGTTTTGGGGCCAAAGCATCATTACCACTAACCCAGAGCGCCCCAGCAGTATCTCACGATACCACCAGACTTTGTCGGTTTGATATCACAATGTAGGACTGGCATATCCACGCTGATGCGGTTAGAGCTTTCTCCTGGATCTTTTTTATGTATTTCCTCTTGTCTGGTGGAGAAAGTCCAAGTTATATATATATATATATATATATATATATATATATATATATATATGCAATCTTCAAACCAAACTTGGTCTGATGATTACATAGACGAGAAACTGACAATCACCAAGCACTATTGATATTGTGTTTATACTGTCCATCTTGTATATGTGCTTTATCACTAATATTGAGTATTCTTTATAAATAAAGGAAATTACGTTATCAACTAAGATATATATATATTATGGACTCTCTCGTCGATTTCGATGCATGAGTGTTCACACACACAATGAACACCCACACAGTGATTTGTTTATAGTGGTGAAGGCTTGTGTTGGACCATCCACACTTTTTGGCACAGTCGATAGGAAAGAATTGGTGCATCAAGGGTTGCCACAAACCCAATCAACGAGAGACCTCAGGAATTTTGAATTCAGAGTTATCCCCCTCCTAGACTGGTTACCTACCCAAGGTTGAAGGGCCCAGTCTGCCCTACTATTTAACCCATAGCTGGAGGGAGAATATATGAATTCATACCTTTCCCAAGGGTATTAGCGCTATGTGAAATGCCAACAGCTTCGTCTAGGAATTGAACTCGAATCGACGAGTCCATTTTCACGACTCTAACCACTAACCCACGCGCCTCCATATATATAATATATATATATATATATATATATATATATATATATATATATAACTATAACCTGGGATAGTCACTGCTTCAGCTTTCACTGGAATGGTGCACCAAATTGCAGTAGTATTAGGAGAGTGCTCGATATAAAGAATAGAGCTATTATATAATATAATGAAATAAAATAAATATATAAATGTATTACATATATAATAAATAGATATGTAATACCTTTATATATTTATTTTATTTTATTATATTATATTATATATATATGTGTATGTGTGTGTGTGTGTGTGTTTGTGTGTGTGTGTGTGTGTGAATCCCGACCGGTTTCGATCTTCATCAAAGGATGTTTATTTCACGACTGTTAAAGAATCTCACCAAGTTTGTATATTTCTATGAATTTCATTAAAAATTTATGAGTTGTCTCCCTTACATTCTAATTTCTACACCTTTTAATATCAGATCATTTGATTTTATTGTTTATGAAAAGTGGGAACAGACAACATAACATAATTATTGAGCGAAATTGTATAGATCTCGTGATAAAAAGAGAAATTTTCAAGAAAATAAAAATGATTTAAAACAAATATAAATAAAAGGATCATTTTATTGATTTGATTTTAACAATGAAATATTTAGCATTGAAAGATTTAAAACGCCCAGGTTTACATTACGACTAAGTTTCATTCATTTCCTGGGATGAATGAATATAAATAAATATCCTTTGTGAGAAATTATTTGAAGTAAATTATATTGTCATACTGAAGGTGGGGGTATACTAATTGTGGTAATCTGAACATTAGCTACATAAATGAGAATAACTTCCCCTTGTTTCTTTCACTTTGAGGAAGCATTATGTTTTGGTCGGCCATTTTCATTTCACCGTAAATCTACACAACTGCATGTTTTAACACGGAAATATCATAAAATGTGTTCTTAATAATAATTAAGTTCATTTCAAATAATGCACAAGCACAATTAAGAACACATTTTATGATATTTTCGTGTTAAAACATGCAATTGTATTGATTCAAACAAATTCATATTTTCAGTGGAGATTTATGGTGAAATGAAAATGGCCAACCAAAACATAAGGCTTCCTCAAAGTGAAAGAAACAAGGGGAGGTTACTCTCATTTATGTAGCTAATGTTCAGATTACTCTAATTGTAATGTTGGAGAATAAATAAGGAAAAAATATTTTGGTTATTTCCTATAACTCCAACATAAACAAAGGGGAACCACTCTTGACTGATGAATTATTTATTTTCCCATTAAACTAACCCTAACCCTAACCTCAAACCCTAACCCTAATCCCGTCTTCTTTTTTCCTAGTAGATCAATAAATAAATAAATAAATAATTTATCAGTCAAGAGTGGTTCCCCTTTGTTTATGTTGGACTTATAGGAAATAACCAATATCTTTATGGATTGTAATGCTCATCATGTTACTTGAATCTCCAAGTGTGTGTGTGGTGTGTGTGTGTGTGTTTTAAATTTTAATTTTATAACCAATCATAAAAGAATTGCTTTATTATACCCCCCAAGTATTTTGGTCAGCAAAATTTCAAGTTAAAAGTTTTTCTAGATTTCTTCAATGTCCCTATAATAAAAGACAAACAAGGTATTAGCCTGACTTTATTCCTATATGAGTATTCCATGTCAAATCATCCAGAAAAAAGTAAAATTATCACCCACCACCCACTTCAATTTTTCTGAAATATGTCCAGGTGTGGACTATGTTAAAGTTAGACAATCCTCAAAATTTGAGCTTCCAATTCCAAAAATTGGTGGAGTAATGTCGATTTTTAGCTCTCCAAATTTAGTGGGTTCGCAAAAACGACGACATTTTGTTATCTATTTTCGTCTGAAAAATGAGTTCTAGAGCTTCCCTACTACTAAGAATTGGTTTATAAAAGCAGTTTTTGCCCAAGAAACCCGAAAATGCTATCCAAAAAGTCTTAGAGTTAACCAATTTTAAGTTATTGAGGATTTCTGATTTTTATAGCAAGATCAATATCCCAATGTGGTACTGCATCTATGAACAAAAAGTTTTCTATTTTCATCTCACATATATTGAACATTATTTGTACCAAAAAGAGAGTTTTGTTTTTGCTCAGGACCTTCGCATGAGTAGGATGCAACATAAGGTTAGTTTTATAGTGTTTGTAATGAGGTATATATAATATATATATATATATATATATATATATATAACAAGTTTTAATTCAGAGTTTTCCTTTTCCTTGACCGTTTGCTTAACTAATGTTAAAGAGCCCAGTCTGCCCTATTTATCTATAATTGCAGGCAGATTAGTTGGAATCATACCTTTCCCAATTGTATTAGCGCTATGTGAAATGCGAACAGCCTTGTCCAGGATTTGAACTCGGTTCGCCGTGCCCATTTCCTATGACAATAACCATTACCCACGAGTCTCCGAGCTTTCTGTATTCAGCTATAATTCAATTGTGCTCAGTTCAAGTGGAGATTGTTCATTTGTTATAAATAGGTGTCTGATCCAAGGGAGACAACTGAGGATGAATTCACTACAGTCATTAAATTATATGGTGAATACCAGATTTATACAAATGAGAAATGAGGGTTATTTCTTATAAATCTAACATGATCAAAGGGAAACCATTCTTGACTGATCAATTATTTATTTATTTTCCCATTAAACTAACCCTAAACTCTAACTCTAACCCTAACCCCATCTTCTTTTTTTCCTAGTAGATCAATAAATAAATAAATAATTCATCAGTCAAGAGTGGTTCCCCTTTGATCATGTTAGACTGTTTATTTGTCTGATATACTCGTCCTTCGGGGGCGGGGGGTCCAGTGTGCTTCGGCCACTGGATCAGGGTAAAGTACAAATAATAGCGTCGATCCCAGGGAGCTATCCCCCCAGGCAATATCTGCCCCCTTGATTTAAAGGGGCAGGGTTGGGTTTATTTCCCAGCGCCTGAGGCGCCCCCCTTGAGGAGGAATGCCGAGGGATCGGCGCAATTTTTGTTCTTTCCCACCCATGAGCTTCGGCTTGAGGGTGGGCCCACATTAAAACGAGGCCTTGTGCCCAGTCCATACAAGTGAGGCATGAGACAAATACTCCCTTTTGATCATGTTAGACTTATAGGAAATAACCCAAATTACGTATTCGAACAAAATTTTGCTAACGATATTCGTTTTGATGTAAGTTATAGTCGAAGGGGCGCAACTCAGAAGAGAATATATTTTCGCTTCTCTCTTAAGAGTCAAAATAATATTGAGAAAAAAAAAATCAAATTCTCTAACTGTTTTACCTTAGTTGAAGAAACATTCATGATCACATGAAAAAAAGACAGAGTGGCCTATTGTCAGTATAATGCGGGCATACAAGGGAGATTGTTTTTGCGTCCAGAGGTGGAGCGCCAAGCCTACCATATTGTTAGGTATATGTGGGTTGGTGGTGAATATCTGTGATAATTTGTTTTTAATGAAGACGTCTAAAAATGGCCTTAAAATTATATATATATATATATATATATATATATATATATTGTTCGGCTAGGAATCACAAGGCTCCTGGTTCGATACCGGCCCTCGCCAACTCAGCGCATGAGTAGCACAGGGATATGTGCGGTAAACTGAGGAGCTGATGATAGGTGTGGCGCTCCACCTCAGACGCTAAAATAATCTCCCCGACGACTTTACTATATATCTATATATATATAATATATATATATATATATAGATATGTGTGTGTGTGTGTGTGTGTGTGGTGTGTGTGTGTGTGTGTGTGAATCAGCAGATATTTTTATAGTCCCCAAAATTTACCAAATTTTGGGGATTATAAAAATATCTGCTGATGAGTATATTTGATAAAATAAAAAGATAGTAACTAAAATCTTTCCAAATAATATTTGATTTTGATTTTTTTTATTGAGGGCTTATTTTTTCATGTTAAATTTTTGAATGAAATTTCAACCAATTTAAGTTCGATACAAGGCTGTGGGGATGGTTTTCGCTAGCTCTGATATTTAATCTCATTACTTGTCTGCCGGTTACTGATTGATCCTTTAAAAAATTCCCGAATCTCGTGTGACCATTTCTTGCACTTACCGCTAGAGTTTTTGTAGTTTACCCTCTGTGGTCAGTCACTAGATTCCTTGGGATGGGAAGACCTGTTACGATTCGCTGTGGCTATTTTAGAGCTGTAGGTGAAAGCAGTTTTACAGTGGAGATCCCTTGTAGCATGAAGTTTTATAATTTCTTGAAGTTAGAAGTGTAGGAATAGATGTAGTATCAGTTTTAATCCTTGTCCGCTGATCCGTCCCGAGTTGTATCAGAGTTTATCCTGTCTTGAAGAAGAGAGTTTAATAATTGTCGTCTCTTTGTGCTTCCAGCGAGCAATTGTGGGACAATTTATCAACGCCTTTAAATTGTAAATTAAATACATGTTTGAGCGTTTTTGATTGGCCGATTCAGCCAATGCTGTTTTTAGAACAGTCTATAAATACAAGTTGTGATATTCAGCACACCTTTATACACAAAAAACATGGGCACCTCACGTGGTGTAATGGTTAGCAAACTCGCTTCGCAAACCATTTGTTAGTGAGTTCGATTCTTCATTGGGAGCCCCATACTTCTGGCCTTTGTCCATATCTAAGCTAAGCTTAGTAAATAACTATACACCAAAACATAATCAATAAGCCGCTCTTGTATTTACAATCCTCTC
>CM042145.1:20588497-20641576 GCA_023376005.1 Doryteuthis pealeii | reverse complement strand
GGAGAGAGATTTTAAATATATATATAGTATATATATATATATATATATATATATATATATATATATATCATATATATATATATATATATATATATATATATATATATATATATAATATATATAGTATATATATATATATATATATATATATATATATATATATATATATATATAGTATATATATATATATATATATATATATATATATATATATATATATATTATATATATATATATATATATATATACTATATATATATATATATATATATATATATATATATATATATATATATATATATATATATATATATATATATATATATATTATATATATATATATATTATATATATATTATATATATGAGAGAGAGAGAGAGGGGGGGATAGACAACCAACTATCATCCATTCAATATAGGCATGAAATAACCCTAGTCGGGTTAACATGTCGTTGAAAATCAATCAATTTATTAAGATATACTTTTTGATTTTAGCTTTTTTACAAAAGTTACATTGAGCGCCTTTTCTTTTTTTTTTAACTATACATTAACTATAACGAAGAAGAAGAAAATGTTCACTGTTAGAGAAAACTTTCATTTTTTAGTTCTTTAATTTAAAAGCCCTATACAACATTGAAAAAAGAAAAAGAACTAAGACATATCGGGATTAAAATAAACTTAAAATTTTAAAAAATAACAAACTCCCATGAGCCTTCACCGGAAGAACCCTCCGGTGTGCGTGAAAAAGGACCCACTTCCGACCCCGAAGAGAATCTCTTGGCTATTAGGTCTTAACTCGGACAAGACACTACTTCTGGCCAGGGAGAAATTTCTTGCCATGCAGTGGCTATGACCCGCGAATAAAACCTAAATCATAAAACCACCTTTTGTCTTTGTCTCTTCCTTTTTCGTTCCTTGAATTCCTTCTTTTTCAGCGCGGCCACCAAATAAGATGGGGTTAAAAGCTAACCCTAAGAATACACACCAACAATAACAAGCTATCTTTTAACCTAAAATATTAAACCTCATGCCACACCATACAACATACTTGACTGTTAAATTTCATGTGCGCTTTTTAAGTTGATGTTTTTCACAGAAAACTGCCAATCACCATTTTGTTTATTTTGTAGCAAAAACAAAGGAAATTCCCGAATCAGAAGAAAATCATTGAAGGTTATCATCTATTTGATGAGCGTCATCTGATTTAATACAGGCCTTACCTTGTAAGTCCCACAATCAACTGATTGTCTCATCTTGCCCGAAGAAAACTGCAGTCAAGTCTTCCATACATTTTAAAACAGTTAATCCAGACACTCCGGCTCTGATTGTATCAACTCGCATTTAAATAGTCAGTCAGTTTTCTTTGGGACAGAAGCTGAAATTGTTATTTTGATTTACTAAACTTTGCTTAGTCTGGTACACTGGTTGCTTACAGTATGCTAATTAATTTGACTTATTAATGGGAGTGCGTTGGTGTACTGGTTAGATTTGTAGGAAATGAACTCGTCGACCAGAGTTCAAATCCTGGACGAAGCCACAGTTCACATAGCGCTAATACCATTGGGAAAGGTGTGAATCCAAATACTCTTCCTCCAGCTATGGGTAAATAGTAGGGCAGACTGGGCGCTTTAACATTGGTTAGGCAAAAGTCTAAGAGAAGGAAGACTGATTTAAAACCTGTTAAACTCCGTTTGGGGTGGTCACTACTAGAATAGGATCAGTCCTACTTAGTGATTTATTTCAATTAAAAAAATAAATAATAATCTAATTTTTTTTAAATTATTTAATCAATCAACTCATTTCTTAATAACCGGTTTAGCTCAGTCAGCAGAGCATCCGGGTTCAATACGGGCCCTCGCCACCTCAGTGTATGAGTAGCACAGGGATCTGTGCGGTAAAGTGAGGAGCTGATGGTAGGTGTGGCGCTCCATCCCAGACACAAAAACAATCTCCCTGGTCTAGCGCTAATGAAAAGGAGGATAGACTCCCTCGCTGTCTGGCTGATACCGACAATAGGCCTCTCCGCCGACTTACTAATTTCTTGATTTAACTCAGTCAGTCGGAGTCCTCGTGACGTAAACCTGTTGATTACGCGAGTTCGAACTCCAGTCGCGCTGTCAAGTTCATTTTCGGACTAATACTCTTGGGAAAAGATATGAACGCTCTCACCCACCGTCTATGGGTTAACTAGTGCAATATCTATTCATCTCAAGGATGACTACTTAAGACTCACCCAATAACACCTGTAAACCACAAAATGGAAGCAGTAATAATAATATTTCTTACAACAATCATACAGTAGGTGGTGTTCACTTCCGCCGGTGTTTTGGGGTGTAAATGTCTACCTGGAATATGATTCCACGATATTAAAAATAGTAGCATTCTATTGGAGATTCCATAGTTAATTATCTCCCTGCCGCTAGGGGGAGATTCGCCAACATCGTATGTTGGCGCCAAAACCAAAAACTTTACTTATCGCAAAGCAGTTACTGGAGGAGAGACGTAAAAACTAAAGCTCTCATCACCAAGCTCAAACAGGGCCGACTTATCATGGAGCATCCACTGACGGTAGTCGCGTAAATAGCGGTCCCTAAACTTCACTCATGACTTAGCACAAAAACAGGGCTTACTTATCTACGGACCGTTGACCTGGACGGAGGCATTTTTTCACAGCACACTTTCGAAGGCACAAAAGCACACTATAGAAGGCTGAAGACCAAATAGTCTACTTGAAAAGGGCCCATTCACCGTCATGTAAAAGAACTGTTACCAGGGCGAGAAGCTTTTAAAATTGCATCCCCCATTACTTATCACTGAACAGGTTACGAGAAGAACGAGAAACGTCCCGAGAAACGTCCTATCAACTTTCCAACAAGCAACAGAATACCCCTGTTATCACCACTACTCCAAGAACATTACTTAACTCAGATAAGTCTGGTAGCAAATACCAATAAAATTTGCAACAAGTTTTTGTATTATTTGTCAATACATGTATTAAATTTCCATTGTGTGTTTGTCTTCTTTGTCCGACAATTTGCCTACAACTACGGAGAAATAAGAGCTCCTTCGAAACTCGTAAATACTCTTACTTCTGGTATTCTACAAGGATGGCTTTGGTATTAAATAACCCACGAACTTTGTTATGCCATTAAACAAAGAAACCAAACCAAACCAAACTAAGTCAGTTAATGTCTAAAGTTGATGAGCATAATAAAAGCAGTCTCAGCTACGAGACTCTTTCATTTTCTGGCTGTGGGACCCCGGGACAATTACCCTCTTATTTGCTTCGCTTTGTGTGTAAAAATCGCAGACAAAACGGTGCTATTGAAGATATTGGCACCGTAGGGTCTTTGCTTTGAGTCCATCTTTTATCGAGGTACATACTTTTCTACTTTTAATATTTCCACTAGCAGGACCTGTTGATACATCACAGTATGCATACATACATTGGCATTTCAGTCTCGGAAGACTATGATAAAGTTTTTATGTGCCCCTGAAGTTACAGCGCCTCCTGTGACTGTGAAGTCCGATGTTTGAAAAACATTCTCGACCACAGATTTCGCATTTGAAGGCTGTCCTTGAAGATGTTGATGTTCCGATGCTTTGTTGTCGTTGTTTTCTTCTGGACCCCTTAGCTTCATGGTGTTGTGTCAGGGTGACTTCTGACATGAACAGTCCTCTATGGAGATTCTGCCGCCACCAAGGGCGATCCTGGGCCAAATTTTCCCAGCTGGAAGGGGCAATGCCAAAGCACCTGAGATCATTCTTGCATACATCCTTGAAACGCAGCTGAGGGCGACCAATCTGTCTTTTGTCTGACGTAAGCTCTCCATAGAGGATGTCTTTCGGGATTCGTCCATCATCCATCCGACGTACATGACCCAACCATCGGAGACGACGTTGTCTCATTAGAAAGTATAAGCTGGGGAGTTGAGCTCTCTCTAGAACTGCTGTGTTAGTGATCCTGTCCCTCCAGGTGATGCCCAGTATACGAGGGTAGAAGTTATTTAGCCACCGCTCTTGGTGTGAGTATAAGGTCCATGTTTGACTTCCATACATGAGGGTGCTGATAACACATGCCCTATACACTTGTACCTTTGTACGGATAGTGAGCTTGCTATTATCCCACACTCTTGCTGTGAGCTTCCCAAAAGTTAAGGCAGCTTTTCCGATCCGACAATTGAGTTCAGTATCAAGTGACAGGTTGTCGGTGATGGTGGACCAAAGGTAGGTAAAGGTGTTTACGGCTTCCAGGGTGTAGCTGTTGATGGCAGGATTTACAGTTCCCTGACCCATCGTCTTGGTTTTCTTTATACTAATGGTCAGGTTGAAGTCCTGGCAGGCATGGGTGTTTGCAGGTGCTCCTGGGGAGTGTGTTACCACTGCTGCGTCATCAGCAAATAGCATATCCCGAATGACAAATTGCTTGACCTTTGTTTTGGCTTTTAGACGGCTGAGATTGAACAGATTACCATCTGTCCTTGTGTGAAGGTAGACTCCTTCTGTTGTTTTACCAGTATGATAATTTAATTATTACAACGTTTGATATGTTTATTGCAAAATATTTCAATATATAAAAAGTATAATCATCTTGATTTAATTCTCTCACGCCTTTTTTTTTCATCGCCTTCGATTGAAACATTAGCATTATCGCTTCCGCATACTCACCCCCCACTCTATTTTCCCCTCTAGTCTTTCTTATATTTTTTCTGTGTAATATGTCATGTTTCCCATTTCTTTTTTTTTTTAATAATAAAAATGGAATGCTCCATTGTTTAGTTGTGGTGACGACCCTCATAAGAAATAAGAAATCAGCGGATAAGTGACACCAGATAATCAGGATTTACGGGGTTCTTTTTTGCATTTCAGCTTGGACGGTTTCATTTTTGACCAGAGGGTGTTGCAAGATGATAACGGTCGGAAGATTAAGAAACAACTCTATTAATATATATATATATATCGACCAACTATGTAGGGATGCGGGCTGCTGCGCGGAGAGGCTCCCAGAGTCGATGAGTGATAGGGAAGGTTGGTGAGAGATCGTCATGGATATCCGTGCAAATTGCGCGACATGATGATGATGATACACACACACACGGATTGAAACGAAAGTCTGTCCAATACAAAATAGTATTTATTTTACCAATAAATGCAACATATAAATTGAAAAATATAAACAAAACATCATTCGTCAGTGTCTCTAAAATGTTGAAAATAATCTCCCTTATAGTCCACATGTTGTCTTTATTGGTTAAATAAATGTTACATTGTATTGGACAAGAGGCTCGTTCTAATCTATATATTATAATATAATATATTATAATACAATATTGTATTATTATATATTATGATATATTATAATACAATACAATATATATATGAAATGAAATAATAAAAAGAAGAAAAACCTATAAAGACGTTTTCTGTAGATTTGTTTTTATTTATGCAAGCATTGATTTCCATGAGAAATGAGGAATGTTACTTGTCGCCATTAAAGAGATTCATTTTGGCTTTCAAAGAATTGCGGGAAATTGAAGTCAACATAGAAGTTTACTTGAAGACGTGGCTTTCCGATCCGCCTCTGCCAAAACCTGGGAACGAAAAAAAAAAAAAAAAAAAATTAAAAAAATAAATAAATAAATAAAAACCCAAAAACCCCCATCAAATTGAGAACTTTTCATTTCGATTCCAAATTCATTACACAAAGTCCAGTGAAGATAAATAAATTTAAAAAGTCTCCATAGAATTGATATCTCCTGGTGGGACACGTAGAATTTTCACGAAACGAAACAAAAATCAAGAGGAGCTATTTAAACCAGAAACGATGATTTGCAATTTAATCTATACATATATAAATGGCAGTTGTGTGTATCTGTATGTCCGGATGAAACTGCGAAAATAAAACAATTAACGACAAAGTAAATATATACACACATTAAATATCACCAGTTCTTGCTTTTTGTGCAATGATTATAATGATTTAATTTATATTCGAAGATATTTAAAAATTAAAATATACATAGAAATAGCATTGAAATCCTACTTCAAAGTATCCAGCATTTGTAAATCTCAAAAATAAACAAATCAATACACCAGGGTCTTTTCCCCGCCTCTACCCAGGCAATGCTGGGTAGCCGCTTCCAGTTACATATAAAGGGATTGTTCACACTCCCTACATCTCCAGAATTAGGTTCTCACCATCAGAGTCATCCCTTTTTTGGCAATGGGGGGGGGGTCTTACTACTTGGCAAGAGATACACTCAGCGTATTCTAAACCTCGTCGGTAGCGCGGTCATGTACATGGCCTTGTGCCGCACTAATCTAAATAACTACTTTTAATCTATTGTTCTAAATAAGATAAATAGGACTCCCTGCTTAATAAAGAATAATTATGTTGTCTGTAACCAGAGGCAAAGACAGCTGTGGTGGCTCATAAGACATATTTAGTGAGCTGCTTCACTTAAAGTGCTGACATTTAACACTTCGGTGGGCGGGAGAACATTACTTTTTTTTTTTCAACTTCACCGGGTTCTACCGATGTCACCAGACAAAGAAAGTATCACTACATATTTTCAATTTTGCGTGTCAGGGCTAATAAAACAAAAAGTAATCTCAAAGTTTTGTGTACGTGGGTATATAGTGCGAGAGAGTGTGTGTGTGTGTGTGTGTGTGTGTGTGTGTGCACATGTAATTAAGAACTTAACTCTTTGCCTACCAAATTCCCCACCCCACACGGCTGTACAAAAATTTTCTTGGTATTTTTTTTTAACTGTATGATGAGATATTTTAAAGTTCACTAATCAGCCAAGGACGCGTTCTATTCAAATAAAGTCTTGTTATTGTAATCCGAGTCCTTCTGCTCAATTATAATGAACTATAAGTTTTTGTACTTTGCTGCCAGCGGCTTACGGTAGGATCGTAGTGGTGGGAGAGTCAATGTGAGTGGTTTAAAGTAGGCAAAGAGTTAATTTAAATATATTTACGACTTGCTACACACACACACACACACACACACACACACACACTTATTCGACAGCAAAATTACCATTAAAAGATCTGTACCGACAAAAATTTAGTTAATGTCATTGTCAAGGGGCAAAGTCGAAATACAGGCATTAGACTAGTGAGTCTCATTGCCACAAAACGAATTCAGAAAATTTGAATCTATTCCTAACATCTTATTATAAATGGAGATTGTGTGCTTTTCTGTCTGTAACCGAAACTAGATTACTACTCAAGTCACAATTCCCTTAGTTATTTACGTCACATTCTCCATGATTCTATTTCTATTTAAACCTCAATTAATAATAAAACTGTTTGACATTATTAATACTGTTGGCCTTACCTAAATACTAATAACATGCAATTGTATTTATATATACAACAAAATACCAGTTTTCAGTGTAAACGTAAAGCTAATTTGCATATTGATATTAAAAAACTGATTTTAATAAAAATGTGCTTGGTATTATTGATTTCTAATTGTTTGGTTTTATCTTAATGAATACGAGTAAAAATCTCTTCAATAAATCCTAAAAGAAATTCATTAACAAGAAGAAATAACTGTAATTTTATTCTTTACTTCCTATTTTAACTAAATAGTTAAATTAGGAAAATTTAGCATTGAAAAACGGAAGTGATGAAAGAGTAAGTTTCAGTTGTTCTATTTTCCGATTATACCCCCTCCGTTTCAAATCTTTTTATCTGAATTCTTAATTAGTTTCATTAGCCTTTCTGATTTAATCTAATATTTTATTACATTTAAACTTAAATACTTGCACCCGGGGGTGCATATATTTGCTAGTTAAAATAATTATCTTACAAAAAGATGGGAAAAACGGTAGTATAAAAAAAAAGCAGTGTCACCAAAATCAAACTCTCTTACTCTTAGACTCTCCAGCCGTCAGAGCTAACATACAAGTTGTGATTCTGTCCATTAGGATTGGGAGTTTGGCCTCCCAGTCACAGGCATCCAGTATACCTGTTACACGGGCCCTTCTACACCCTATGGTTTCACAGAGGCTCCACGCACCAGTTGCACCTTTTTCCGCGTATCTGTTACGCGATGGCTTTTCCACACAGTAAGTGACAACATTTATTCTACATTTAGCAGCCTCAAAGCTATCTACAATAGGGTAGGTCGATTTTTCACCTTTTAAAAATATCAAATTGTCCAGCTATGCAAAAGTTGTGTTTGTATACTGAATACGGATACCAAAAATTATATCTTTTACTTGTACCATTGTTTGAGGAAATAGCATCAAAGATCGTCTACTAACATGCACTAAAAATTCTCGTTTTCTGAAGGATAAATTTTGCAAAAATGAAGATTTTAGTGCATTTTAGTAGACGATCTTTGATGCTATTTCCTCAAACAATGGTACAAGTAAAAAAGTCTAATTTTTGGTATCTGTATTCAGTATACTAACACACAACTTTCGCATAGATGGACAATTTGATATTTTTAAAAAGTAAAAAAATCGAACTACCCTAATCTACAAAGACTCTTTTCCTATCTATTCTGTTTTGTATTGTTTCTGTTGGAATTTGCTTAGACAATAAAGTCTATTTGTTATAACTCTTTGTCGGAATATGTTCAATATTTATATTCATGTCATGTTTGAGGAAATGATAGACACCAACTATCATTCATTTCAACATGGTTGATGTCCAAGCCGGATCTAAAAAAACTCGCTTAAAATTCCATCAGCATTCCTCCTTTTGGGCCACCTAAGGCACCGGACAAAAAACAGCCCTGTCACTTTTAGGTGAGGGGGCAGATGCTGCCTGGGAGAATACCCCCCCCCTGGAATCAAGCGATAACCCTTTGAGCCGAGCCCAGGAACACCCGAGTTCTAACTGGTTTATAATTGATAATCGATGCAATTATTTTTTCATTTTATTTATTCTTCCATTTCCCAGTAAGTAAAGTCGTCGGGGTGGCCTAAAGTCGGTATCAGCCAATCAGCGAGGGAGTCTATCCCCTTTTCACTAGCGCTAGACGAAGGAGATTGTTTTTTGCGTCTGGGGTGGAGCGCCATACCTACCATCAGCTCCTTACTTTACCGCACTTTACCCTCTGCTACTCATACGCTGAGTTGGCGAAGTCCGGTATCGAACTAGGAACCGTGTGGTTTCTAGCCGAACGCTCTACCGACTGAGCTAAACCGGCCTGTAATTGCTGTAAAGTTTTTAAGTGCCATCCTTTGCCAGTTGAAAAGGGCTTAAAGAAAGTCCTGTGTTATGGAATTCCTTTGGTGAGTGTATAAGTCCTATCCTGCGTATTGGTAAAGGTCTAGTGATTTAATCCTATGTCCGTCGTCAAATAATGTGAGTGTAATTATGACCAGTAGGGTCCGTTAAGTATTGTGTCAACCTCAGAGTACTGCCAGTGATTGGCCAAGAGTTAGATCAGATGATTCTGGCCTTGTCTATAAGTATAGGCGGTGATCTAGCACACACCTTATATACCAAATTTTCTCAACAATTGCTCTTATTTATAAGTCTCTGTCCAGTTATTTACTCCCACCCCCCACATACACACACCATGCTCATCTTCTTCTCAATTGTAAAAAAAAAAATTTTTAAACTTATTCTCATCCAATGTGAAACCAAGTCTGTAATTCCTTCGCATTTTATTTCACAACAGAATTATAAAATGATCAATTTGAAAGATGAACATTATCGGAAATCCGATAGTCAATTATCTTCCCCTGCCGCTAGAGGGCGAATCGCCAATACGTTGTTGGCGGGAGAATCAAACCTCGGCACTTGTCTGTAGGCCGTCGACCTGGACGGGGGCGTTTTTTAACAGCATACTTTCTGAAGGCCGTTTCGACAGCATACTTATCAGAAGGCTGAGCACCTAAATAGTCAACTTAAGAAGGGCCCCATCCATCGTCATTTAAAAGATTGTTACTTAGGCGAGTAGCTTCCAAAAGGCATTCCCTACACTTTTTTACCTATCGTACGAGAACTGACCAAAACGGACGCGTCTCTACAGAAACTCTACAACCACAGCGACCAGAATACCCCTGTTAGTGCCACTTCTCCAACGAACAGTATTTCACCTCACAGATAAGTCTGTAGCAAATGCCATTAAAATTTGCAACATATTCTTGTACTATTTGTCAATACATGTATTAAATTTTAGAAATAAAGAAATTCTCGATATTAATTCATTTAATTCGTAAAGGGATATTTTTATAAACATAAAAGAAATAATTCTGATAATCCTAACAATAGTTTTGAATAGTTTTATTCATAAATAAATAAGTCTATTAAATTAAATTGACTCCTCTACTATTTTGGTTAGTCTTAAATGCGAGAAAGTAAATATTTGTCTAATGTCTAATAATCACACAATTTCTTTGATATAAATTTATTCAAATAAAAAAGGGATATTATTATTATTATTGATATTATTATTATTATCGTTATCATTATTATTATTGAACTAAAGTTGTAAATCGTCCTCAAAATTTAACCGGAAAATTTTGACGACGATTTGCAACACATCAAACTAAATTTTGAAATTAAAATTAAGTTTAAAAATCCGACACAAAATACTTTACTTTTTTGTGGGGGTAAATTTTGAAATATCTTCTAAACTAAAATATTCATGTGCAGTTTAGAAAATATTTCAAGATTCATTAAATAAATGAAATAAACTAATCTGACCTACCCCCCCCCCAAAAAAAAAAGCCAAGTAGGAAAAAAAATAGATAAAGTAAAAATAGATAAGTAAATAAATAAAAAAAAGAAATTATTTCCTCTTAACAGCTTTACTGGAAATGATCAGCAGATGATATACACTTAGGTAATGTCTGGCGTTAAGTTTTCAAACATCTTTTTAAATTGAATTAAGTAATAATTTTTGTCTAGAGATTTTTAATTAACTTTAATTTTTATGTTGTCTTTCTTTTTCTCACTATTCTTTATATTTAAGAAAGAAAAAAAACCCAAAAAGCCAACCCTTTTATTTTCTCGCAAAGTCGTCAATCGGGATGTTTGAACTTGTATCACTTTCCCAACATCCTTGCTCTTCTGCGTCCTGTGCATCCCCGCTACTTTCAAATCAATCTCAACTGGTTAATGCGAGGCGCGGGTTCTAACCTCACCGGTTTTGTGCTTACGGTTATACATAACACATGTCGCCACGCGAATTCTTTTTGCAGCGGTCTTCCAGTAGTTCCTTTGTTACAATGCCTTTTCACAAAACCATTTAGAGTATTTCACTGCTACGGGGAGGAACAGACCCCCCCCCCATCTCATTTTATCATTTTATTTATACAGTTAAAAGTTGTTAAAAGTTTATGAAATTATAAATGTGCACTATTCCGTTTTCCCGATTTGGTAATTAAAAACAAGAATTATATTTGTTAACAGATTTTGAAGTCAAAATAATGTATGAATTGTTACGAGACATAAGTTCCGTGATATATAGTGTTAGTCAGAATTTAATATTGACCGAAATCTCCAATGACCGAAATTTATCGAATTGAATAAAACAGTTCTAGTCCCACAAGAAGTACCCATACAAAATAGTTTTTTTTAATAGTATGTTCTGTAGCGATTGTCTGCCCCTGTTGGGATGGACTTATATCCAAAAGGGTATCTTCCCTTGCCGCCAGGTTTCGCCAGTAGGTGACACAACTAGCTGGGCATTTAAACTCAGTCCGAAAAGCCCTCTGTCTCTTTCTCTAGCATCCACAAAAGATGAACTAGACGCGTGGTATCTGTCTATTAAGTGTGGTGGTGAGGGATACCCCCAAATATCAATAAGCGACTTATTCTTTATGAACTCTTTCTTACTTCCAAAGGACTTTTGTCCTATCTATTTGTATCTTGTCATGTATGTCATGTTCCATGTGCTCAGACAATAAAGTCTGTATTGTTGTTATGTTGTACTTCTTTATTAGGATTTATTTATGTATATTTTCACCTACGTTGGAAGGTTACTGTGAGCCTTCTAACATATAAGAACCATACATTTAATTCTTATAGTCCTATTTTAACGTTAATAGTATTAACAATATACTGTTCAAATTCAGGAACTTGATTAGTCTAGTCTCGATCGGATGCAGAGACGTCTAGTCAACAAGACCTAATTAGTCTCATTTAAATGAAACATTGTCTTGTGACCAAAGTTTTGATGGCTTAACACTATTTGGCAATTTGAATATAAACGTTCACATGTAGATTACTTACCCTTAGGTCCAAACAGAGCACTATAGCAAGGATTGTTGCAGTAAGGCTGTAATTCATGCTGAAAAGAAAATGTTAATTTATTATGTAATAACAATCTCAAAATATTTCTCGGTAACTCAATTCATTTACCAGTTGGAGTATTTTGAAAAGAAGAAAAAAAATATGACAGTTCTCTTTTCAGAAGATTTCTTCCTTTTAAATCTTTACATCAAACGAAACAAACCAATTATAAAATCTTGTATTTTATCGTTGGTTAAAAGAAAAAGAACCTTTAAAACGCTGTCAATTTATATCTAAGGCTCAGTTGTAATAATACGTTGGCATTTCAATTAGGACTAAAATTTGTTTATTTCATAAATAAATATTATGGATGATGACAAAAAGATTCGGAAATATAAAAACCCAACTTACATCCATTCCTATACATATTCAAATAACATTAATAATTCCAATAGATATATCATTCTACCAAACAACCCTATCACAGATAAATAAGTAGATTATGAATTCCCAAGATAATTTCTTAGATTGACAAATGCTGAAAATTATTCACTTTTCCAAACCTATAAAAGACTGTTTATTTGTCAGCTATAGGTATTAATATGGTAGCATATATATATATATATATATATATATATATATGATTTATGATATATATGATAATATATCTATCAGTACTTATAGGGGTACATTTTAATGGAGAAATTAATGCTTTTATTATTTAATTTAAAACATAAATTAATCATTTATATATTTTAATTGTGAATTAAAAGAATGAAATTTCAGCATTTTAATGAAATTCAAAATAATAAATCCTTCTGGAGCAGTCTTCTGGACTATGCAATATCTGAAATCGTTGATGTAGAAATTACTTTTTAAATTTGCAAAACCCTTATTAAAAAAACAAAAAAACAACAACTGCATTTCCATTAATTTCGAATAATTGGATCATTTGATTTCAACCTAATGATGTTACTCAAGATTACATGAAATACTTTTATGGTAAAAAAAACAACAAAAAAAAACTTACTTTTGTCAGGTTGTTTATCCTCTATAGCAATCAGAACGTCTTTAGAATTATCAGTATTGAAAAAAAATTTATAACGAAGCATAAACCATCATTAAAATTTACTTAAGTTTATATGGTCCACTTATTAAATGTTGTTAAGTTCCATATTAGTAACGTGTAAATAAATAAGAAAATATAAATAATAAATAGTTATTGATTTTTAAACTTATTTGACACCCGGGCAACACCAGGTAAATCCGCTAGTAAATATATGAAATGATAAGGAGCTCAGTTTTTAGGCGCCATCTTTTAATAACGGAAGCTCCCATCGTGGTCTAATGATTAGTAAGCCAGTCTCACAGATCCATTACTAATGAATAGAGAGTTCGATCCTTGTTGGATTCCCCATAATTGAGAACTTATTACACCTTATGCTTAAAACAGTTTTGATTTTTTTTTTATTAAATTAAATAAAAAAATGTCAACATTATAACTTTACGTTCACAAATTCGACGAAATATCACTCATAATCAGTTATCTTTGTTAACAGATTTTGAAGTCAAAATAATGTATGGATTGTTACAAGACATAAGTTCCGTGATATATAGGGTTAGTCAGAATTTAATATTGACCGAAATCTCCAGTTCTAGTCCCACAAAAAGTACCCATACAAAATAGTTTTTTTAATAGTATGTTCTGTAGCAATTGTCTGCCTCTGTTGGGATGGACTTATGTCCAAAAGAGTTATCTTCCCTTGTCGCCAGGTTTTCACGACTACGTGACACAACTAGCTGGGCATTTAAACTCAGCCCGGAAGACCTCTGCCTCTTTCTCTTGGTCTAGCATCCACAAAAGATGGACTAGACGCGTGGTATCTGTCCATTAAGTGTGGTGGTGGGGGATACCCCCAACTATCAATGAGTGACTTATTCTTTATGAACTCTTTCTTACTTTCAAAGGATTTTTCGTCCTATCTATTTGTATCTTGTCATGTATGTCATGTTCCACATGCTCAGACAATAAAGTCTGTATTGTTGTTATGTTGTACTTCTTTATTCAGATTTGTTTATGTATATATTCACCTACGTTGGAAGGTTACTCTAAACCTTCTAACATATAAGAACCACACATTAAATTCTTATACTACAATGGGGGGGGCTTTGCCTCCCAACCAACAGTAAGTAACCTATTTCTCCATGAACTCTGTATCACTTCTTTAAGACTTAGTCCTATCTCTTTCTATATCTATGTATTGTATTTTATGTATGTCATGGTATTTGTTCATTCATCCATATGCTCAGACAATAAAGTCTGCATTCGTTATCATATCTAACATCTTTGTTGGATTATCTTATGTACATATATGCACCTACGTTGGAAGGTTACTGTGAGCCTTCTAACATACTATAAGAACCACCCATTCAATTCTTATAGTCCTATTTTAACGTTAATAGTATTTACAATATACTGTTCAAATTCAGGAATTTGATTAGTCTAGTCTCGATCGAATGCAGAGACGTCTAGTTAACAAGAGTTAAGTCAATTAGACAACATATTTCTCATCAGTTATTGCACCTTCAAAATTTGAAAATAAAACTGATCATTAAATTTCGGGTAAAAGTTTATTTTCTAAAAATAAAAATCGTGATGAATTTTAAGTCATTTACTGTAAATTTCACTCTTGAAACATTAAATACATCGTCGTTTTAGATATTGATTCTAACAAATTTTTAAGCGATTTCAAATCTTAATTAAATTCACCAACAGAAAAACAATTAAAAATTAAGAAAATCATTTCTGAAAAATAAATCATTTTCACGGGGAAATTAATACTTTTATTATTTAATTTAAAACATAAATTAATCATTTATATAATTTAATTGTGAAAAAAAAATGAAAGTTCAGCATTTTAATGAAATTCAAAATGATAATAAATACTTCTGGATCAGTTTTCTGGACTATACAATATTTGAAATTGGTGATGTAGAAATGACTTTTTAAAAATAGAAAATGTGATTGTTCTCAGATTTAATTATATACAATCAAAACATAACATAACAGAAGTAGAAATTTATTGTGAAATAATGTTTGAATACTGAAAATTTCGCCTACATTTAAGTAGGATCTTACGGCTTTCAAAAATAGCCAACTTTTTAAAAATTATTAAAAAAAAAAAAAAAGAGGCAGTGGAACAAATCCGTGCCTCTACGTTTGATATTCAACATTATCTTCCGCAACAAAAGTAAGTTCCACATTTTTACTGTCGTCGATATAGGAGAGTTCGTCGTCTTGTTCACCAGAATCAGACGAAGATTCCAAAACTGGAAGCACTGCCACAGATTCTCCGATTTCGTTAGGATCTAAATCCGAATCAGGAGAAACTATGTATTGGTCATCGAATAGAACTAGGTTATATTTTCTTCCGTTTGCAATACACTCAGCTAAAAGTTTTAAAAAGTCCGGTGACCAACAGTTCTGGTCACTTGCAAAATTGCTCTCCAATTCTTGTATTGTTAACTGGCGAGTTTCATCAGAAAGATCGGATTCTCCTTGGCAGCTTTCGGGGTTAATGTCAGATTGGTTTTCTTGCCACGCGTCGGCCGGTTGGCAACCGATCGAATCGTTTTCAATTGCATTTTCTGATTCTATCGATATAGTGTCCACACAATCAACTTCCTCTGTGATGTTACGGTTATCACAGTTTTTAACAAAATTATTATTCGACGTGTCTTCTGAGAAGCTCTCGCCATCTGGACTTTTATCTCGGTCTATCGAATCATGATAATTTTCCTTTGAATCGCCATCTTCGTCAGAACCTGTATGATAAGATTCTTCATCTTTTATGGTGCTGGCATTTGGAGAGTCTGCGATAAATGTTTCCGAACGTTCATTGAACATTGAATCAGGAACTTCCCTATAATATCCTCCTTCAAAAGTATTTGGCCGTTTTCCATCCAGCATTTCCAAAGATGTGTCAAGCATCATCTTTATGGAGTCCATGTCCAGCATTTCCGGTTCTTGTCTGTTAGAAATTAGTAGTTCTTCGATCTGACCAATTGATTCAGGAGATGACTTTGATATCAGATCGTCAGTTTCTGTATGATCATCCAATGAAGACTTCGATATTTTAGATTCCACCCCAGTGGGACTTTCAGAAAGAGTTTCTTGATTTCCTTCGATTGGTTGTTCAGCCAATATTTCTTTGAGCAACTGACCCTCGTTCAGTGTCCCCGATGCCGATTTCGATATTGCAAAGGTTCCTACATCCTGCCTGACAAATCTTCCTCTCAGTAACCCAGATGACGATATGCCATATTTAGAACTGCGATTAGCTTTTCTTTTTGACCGAATATCTGTTTCAGAATGAACTTTGGTCGTCTTTGTAAAAGTTTTACTTACGTTTCGGGAGCGCAAGTTTTCCTTGGTCGTTTTCTTGGGATCTTTCTTATGCTGATTAGCAGTTTCCTCTGGTTGAACTTCCCTCGCCACAGAAGAAGGGAAACAACAATTGTTCATTTCCGTTTCGTTGAGTGTATTATCCTTTTCTGTTGTAGCAAGGGACAAATTGGACAGTTTATGTAAATCTTCGACAGGCTCTGTTTTGTGGGTTGTATCTGACAGTTTATCCCATGTTACTCTAGGGAAACATTCAACCCTTTTTTCATTGGCTTCAGCCACAAGTGATTTCTCGACCTTTTCTAACCGACAACGACCCTTATCTGCAGTTACTTGCAACAATGGTGTCCTTTTACGTCTTTTAACGAGTTCTTTACGGTGAAACTCTTCTTTCTTTTTGGGTAAGTTACTCTTTGGATCTTGCGATCGTCGTTCGTATCGATGCATCAGGTTGTCCAAATCAAATGGCTTTATTCTTCTGTCCGCCGTGGAATAGTTCAACTCGAAAAAACACTTGAACCAACACGTAAACATTTGAAGAGCCCGACTATTGTGCGCCATTAGTTGTTCAACGGGAATTATTTTGTTCACGCCGAGTGCAAAAAACGCGTCCTGGAGCAGCTTGAAATTGTGCAGATATCCCATCGAGGTTGGATTTTCTCGAATTTTCTTTCGTGGAATAATGTTGGCCTGGAGTTTATTGACTAAAAGGCAATAGACCGACCCGTCGGCCAAGCAATTCAAATCCTCCAGTTCAAGGGAAAGTTGTTTGTTCGCCCAACCAATCAGCGTTTTTCGACCACATTCAACGACGCGTTTTGGCACCATTAAGCGACTCATGGTTGATGGCTTCCCACCAGCGAGTAATCAGCGCCCTTGTTTAGCGATTTAACATTTACACGATTGTAATGGAAAATGACGTCACAAATCATAACATCAACAACTGAGAACAGCGTTCGAGAATGTATGCAAATGCAGCAGACAGTACATTACGTTGACGGACGCTAAGACATAAGAAGAAAATAAATCAAATCATGATGACGTCTTAGGAGACTATTTTTAATTTTGAAAATAACAAAAAGTACGTACACAATTTATGTTCACTTACGACATATCCAGGACTCTCAAACATTCCTGGAAAGTCAGCTTTTCTAGTAGCCCCAAACCATCTGGCCTACAGACAAACCCCAATTCTTTCACCAATTCCCCCACTAAGGACACCCACCCCCGTTTTAAAAGAGCTGACTAGCTTGCTTTTGAACCTAAAAGATCGGAAGATAGTCGGCGATCCTATGTACTAGTCGAGGGAAAGGGGGCAACCAAAATGACCCATTATTTCATTTTGTTGTACTTTCAGTTTCTTGTTTTTTTATTTTGATTTTACCCAACCCCTTCATCGCCAAAAATTCATTTGAAGTGTGCAAATCATCAAAATCATTCGAAATTGGGATATCTTAAGTAGAATAAAGCCATACAGAGAATGTGATATTTTGGTGTAAGCTCCGAAATAAATCCCATCATGATGACGTCTTTTTAATTTTGAAAATAACAAAAAAGTACGTACACAATTTATATTACCACACGAGGTATTTTTCATGTAGGAATTGATTATTCTTTTTAGTTCGAACTCTAGGCATCAGGGGGGTCCTTTTAGGGGATTCAATGTACAGCATGATCCCTTTTTATAGGGTATTTGAAACAAACTACGGTTTTATTTCTCGGAATTTTTTTTTAGATGAAATAATTTGTATTATTCGCATTATTCGGACTATTGTCTTCATAATAGTATCTAATCGGACCCGATATAATCCGTCATTGGAAAATCCTAGAAAAGCTAAATCAAAAACTGGCACGAATGATGAACCATCAGATGAGGACAATAGTCCGAATAATCCAAATAATACAAACTATGGTTTGTCTGTCTTAATATATTTCATTTTGATTTTTCTGATTGTTTTCCTCATATTTATCGTGATATATAACTCAATGTTTTGATCGTTGTACTCTCCAACCTTCTTCAGGTGTCCATTGTGTATTCGAGCGAAGCAATAATTCAACTTGGTGAAATCGTTTTGAATAGTTTAACTTGAGCATACAAAGCGCCGAAGACAACGGTCCGAAAAATCAAAATAAACTATGGACTGGTTTAGTGCTTTAACAGGACATCAACACCTTATGGGTTATATAAATCCGAAATTCGATTAATTTGTAAATGATTGATTGTAATACTATTTTCAATATTCCATTCCACCTTTTTTTAAATTAATGTTTTAAATTTTAAATTTAAATTTTAAAATTTAAATTTAAATTTACCATAGAATATAGACATGAAACAAATCAATACCATACAACATAATCCCCAATAATGCTAACACATTTTTAAAACCAATTACTAAAAAGTATAAATATAAATATACGATATGTATAACTTCATAACCGTTAGGTATGACATAACCCCAAACGGGTTGATATGCCGTTAAAATCAATAAACAAACTTTTTAAAATTGCCTTATTTGTTTTTGTCTATAATCAAATATTTTCACAGTTAAATGGTTTCAAGCATTCTTATCCAATACTAATATTTCTTAAACATATGAGTTGTCGAGGGCCGGTATCGAACCAGGAACCTTGTGGTTCCCAGGCAACGCTCTACCAACTGAGCTAAACCAGCCCTTTCCAAGCCAATCAGAAGAAAACACCGTGGAACAACACAATATTGAAAAAAAAAAAAAAGAATTCATTGACAAAATTAATTAGAAATAATACTTAGTTGCCCCTCCTCGAGCTTTTATGTGATGCTTAAGTCGTCTTTCGGGCATATATATATATATATATTATATATATATATATAGCAGTTATATATAATACTAGCAAAAGTACCCAGTCCATGACAGGACTAAAAAAAAAATTAGGAACACCAGAGAGTGAGTGATGAGAAAGTAAGAAAGAAAATAAGAGGAAAATGACTTAAAATTAAATTAATCTAATTAAATTAAATTTAAGAAAATCACCGAGAATTTGTATAGTAGAATGTTTATTTTAGGAAAGTGTTTTTCTTTTTGTTTACATTTAAGAAGCAGATATAGCCAACAGCCAGCGATTTATTAATATTAGCAGCAGCAGCAGCTATGCCACGATTATCGCAAATCGTTTTTTTTTGTGTGTAATTAATTAATTATATCCCTTAATCAGTAAAATTTTTAAAAAATATTGGTGTGTTTCTTAGTTATAATAATGTCCAGGTGTATGCAAAATTTTGATTCTGAATAACATCTCGTTTTATGAGTTATAAGTTGACACGTAGGTGCCAAACTTTCTTTTATATATACAAGATATAAACTTTCATATAATGAAATATATGTATATATTTCATTAATTTAAAGCAATATTCTTTATCAAATTGATTCCAACAAGATATTACAAGTGTTACGATTTTTGTGACCATCCTTTAGGCTTCAAGCAAGAGCGCTTGTCCAGCGGAGATCACTATTTGAAGTGTGTACATCTCTGCACTCACTTCAAATACTTTTATTCGAAAAAAAAAAAAAAAAAAAAAATAATAATAATGAAATACAGAGATGCACAACACTTCTCGGCATAAAGTTGTAGTTTGGGAGGGTTTACAAAACTGGTCATAATGCTACATGGTTCTAGCTAGCTAGGTTCATTCGCCGACCGATCCATTCAAAAATAAACTCTTGCGTTCGTTTCCTGCGCAGCCTACTTCCACCAAAATACCTCGTTCTCTCTATGGCTTTAACCTACTTAAAATATCCCATTTTCGAATGATTTGATTTGATTTGCACGTATTGTGATAAGCAGAGCGCGATCCTTAGTAAAGAATCATTTGGTTGTTCCTTGGTGCTCCTCAGTCTTGCAAGTCCTTCGTCAAGGATTGCAAATGGACGTCTCTCAGTATCAGCGATTAAGTAGTTAACCAGCCACGTATTCGGACTGTTGATTGGATGAGGTTTAAACTACGTGACCTCACTTAGTCTATAAATTGAAGTGGTGTATTGCAGCACACCTTATTTACCAAAATAATCCAATCATTCCAATTTTTTGTTTTTTGTTTTTGTTTATTGCTGCTACAATTAATCCCACTTTGTCATTGTTTATGTATTCTTTCATTCTCTAGATTCCATTTTTTTTTTATTAATTAGGAAAAAATCCTAATTTATTGACAAACACAAAAAGGGGTTTAAGATATTTACCTCTGAATGAGCTCCTGGTGTCAACGTCTTGTTACATTTAGCGCACTTCAAACATGGTCTGTGCCAGTCCTTTCCCATTGACGAAACTTTTTCGGCTGAAAGTAAAATAAAATTCATTCAAAGTCGAGTACAAGGTTAAATATATCAGTACAAAAAGTATTTATTTACCTCACATCCCACGTATGCGGGTGTGACACAAGGTCTTTTTAATGTGGGACCACCCACAAGCCGAAACTCATGGGATGGCAGGTGCAAAAATGCGTTGATCCCGTCGGCAATCCCTCTCAAGGAGGTGCCTCAGGCACTGGGCAATAAACCCAACCCTGACCCTTTAAATCAAAGGGGCAGGTGTTGCCTGGATGGATAGTCCCCTGGGATCTACGCTGTTGATTACTTTAACGGTCCAGGGCCGAGTCCATTGGACCCCTGCCCGGAGGGGCCGAAGTGGATAATTAACGACAGGTTATCGACGATTCTTAAAGTCTTCTACCAAGCAAAATATTGTATAATACAAGTAAAGAACAAAATGATAGGATCATTGCATCAACTCTTCTGCCTAATAGTGTCGGATCTATGCGTAGTGTTCAATGTTCATACAAACATTGTAAAAAATGTAAAGATGAACGTGATTCCCTAACCTCTAGGCATAAAATAACCCTATATTGATATACGATGTGACTAATTATTAAAAAAAATGAAGACAATGAAATGCAAAAGAATGGTGGTGGTTAAATCGAACTTAACGGACCTAAATTCCACCATCGTATATCAACCCGCCGAAAGAAAAAAAAAATCAGGGAATTAACCGTACTTTGAACCATGTGGTTCAAGTTTCGAACTTTAAACCACTTATCTTTGAGGTGTATCACAGATTCTCAAAGATACGTGGTTCAAAGTTAACTGACCTAAAAAAAATGTAAACGTTTTTAAATAAGATAACTGGTGAATTATATATTTTATTCAATAATATATCAACACTGAAAATTTCATTAAATTTGGTTAATTCCCTGATTTTTGGTATTTTTTTTTCTTTCGGTGGGGTGACATACGATGGTGGAATTTAGGTCTGTTAAGTTCGATTTAACCATAGTGGTTTTCGATCTGGGTTTCAAACGGTTATAATTTTTTTAAAGATGTTAAATACCGGTATATAAAATGGGAAAGAAGAGAAAAAAAGAAAGGAAGAGAAAAGGAAAAACGAAAAGAAAAAAAATGAAAGGAAACTGAAAGGGAAAAAAAAGTTATTTTATTACTGACAACAATCAGATTACAAAATCCGAATCTTGCAGTTTGTCTGCCAAAAACTAAAATGAACACAACTTGGAATGTGTTGTAGGACCAGGATTAAAACAAGAAAAAAGGGGAACCCTCCCACCAAGATAGGGGTTTCCATATTTTTTGGTATCAGTCACTTAAATCCAATAACTTATTTCATTTCAGATTAGCATTTAAAAATGAGTCAAAAAAATAAAAAGAACAAAATTTAGGTGAATGATAAGGACTTATTTGTGTAATGAAGACGCATGATAATTTTTAAAAGATGTCGGAAGGTGACCCATGCAGTTTTAAAAAGACTATTTGAAAAGGAGAAGAGTTAGGAATGTAAGAGTGATATACAGAGTGAAGTATGATAACATTAAAATGGGAAAATATATTTTACGGTATGAATGACAAGATTGTTACAGATGATCGCTAGAATTTTTTTTTTTTAAGTTTAAAAGTCATTTTTCCCAGTGTTTAATTATATTTTTTGTTGTTTTCATTATTTTTTAAAAATCTGGACAGTTTGAAAATATCAGAATACAATAATAATAAGAAGAAGAAGAAGACCTTACTTGAATAGAATGCATTCTGAGGTGAATAGATAGTGAACTTTGAAATATCCCATTATACAAGTAAAAAAATACCAAGAAAATTGGGTACAGCCGTGTGGGAAGTTTGGTGGTCAAAGAGTTAAAAGAGGAAAGTACCAAAATAACTGCGGTTTGTTTGTGGCTGAATTAGTTGCATATTCTTCATTGGGTTAATGTCAGTCTTTTACTCTTTGCCAACTGTGATCCTACCGTAACCGCTGGCACGTGTCACTTGTTTACACTGAAAAAAAAAAAAAAAAAAAAAAAAACACTACCTGAACACCCCCTACCAGCTTTTCTTTTGTCTGTGAACTGACCCTGAGACTGGTACTTGACATCCCATCATACAGGTAAAAAAATACCAAGAACATTTGGTAAAGCCATGGTGGAAGTTTGGTAGGCAAAGAGTTAAACAGTTAACAGTTCAAATTTAATTAACATATACTACGTGAAAAACTAATCTTTTAATTACTTTTTGAGATTGCTTTTTGCGTAAAAGCCTTGGGATATCAGGTTCCAATGTTTTAGACGTGCAGTCTTAATTGGTCTTTCAACAAGGCCGTAGGATTCCCACCTCTAGGCCACACGAGTTAAGTACTCAGAAATAATTCAATCTTCTTATTAGAATGGAGATTGTGTTTGTCTGTAACCAAAACTACGTCACCACCAATGCCACAATTCCCTTCGTTATTTACGATATATTCTCAGTGGTTCTTAATTAGTCATTATTTAATCTTAATTAACATCTTATCTATTAACAATGTCTATTAATATTTAGCTGCGATAGATTTGCCTAAAAAATAAAAAAGCCCATATTATTAATGTGACGTAAGCAGGGACATAGTTTCGGTTACAGACAAATAGAGACCTAATCTCCATTATTAATAGATTTATTACCAAACTGTACGGCATTGAGACACTGTGACCAAAGACACAATGCCTCTGTAATTAAATATTACATAAATGTATTTAAGTGATGTACTTATTTTCGGAGTTCAACATTCATATTTTTGGATACAAAGTTTCCATGTTAAAGAGTAGGAATTCTCAAAGTGGTCTACATATACCCCCCTGGAGTCTATACAACAACTGAGAGGGTCTGTAACTATTCAGGGGTCTACAAGGTGTCTATGGAAACTACTAAGCCTTCTTAGTAATTAGCAGAAATTAATTTCACAAGAATCCTGGAGAATATGCTCATGTTGATATATTTTCAAAAGTTTAATCCCTTTTTCATTAACTTATCAAAAGTCATCAGCTTCACCCATCGCATTAGAAAATGTTCTTCCTTGGTAAGTTATTAAGTTAGTATTAAATATTTGTAGCTCTTTTTTACATGTTATGCTTACTTTACTGTTTATTTTACAATTAACAGTTTTACATAAACGCTTGTGCAGAATTCATTAATTACATAATCGGTTGCAACAAAACAACTGCAAGGTGGACTGATGTATATAAGGAGGGGATCCATAATAGGTCAATCACATTTTTGTAGGGGTCTACTGACTTATAAGTTTGAGAAGCCCTGCTATAGAGTTTAGTAATATCTAAAGATATCTGTTTTGATTGTATAATGCTCTACTACAAATAACACCCTGATGTCTTTGGTTTAGAACAGTGGTCCCCAACCACCGGGTAGCGACCCGGTACCGAGCCGCGGGCCATTAGGTACCGGGTCGCACAGAACGTTTGAATTTTCTTATTAGAAAGGATTTTCGTTCCGAAATAAATATTTTCGTTTACAGAGATGTTGTTGATTATTAATTTATGAACAAAAGGTTGTTTATTGTCTGTTGATGTTTGCATTTGACATAAGACCACTACAGATGATTTATTATTAGTTTACGTCATTAACGATTATCGAGCAAATGTAGGCCGGAGCATATGAAGGCCGGTCGGTGAAAATATTGTCCTAGATGAAACCGGTCCGTGGCGACAAAAAAGATTGGGGATCGCTGGTTTAGAACACTAAGGTGTGTGTGCTTATGGGTGATACTGTACATTTTAAAATTAGGCGGGAATATTGGTAAAATGGAACGAAACCACACCTTATTTTTTGGTGGGGGAGGGGGGAGGTTGCTAAATACTAGCAGCTGCTGGCAAGACACATTTATAGTTTGTTTACCATCTCTTTTCTCTTCTCTGCCCCTATTTGACCTCGATATACATCTGTCAAATGTTACGTCATAGAAAGCGAAATGTGCCCCAACGAGTCCGAGATATTACAGGCTAGTATATTATGCAAACTGGATTTTCAAGACAAAAAAAACAAAAACTACGTACTTATAAAATGTCGAGGAGAGAACATAGGGGAGGAGGTTATAGTTGGTGGGGTGGGGGTGATCAAGGCGACGTTGTCTTGTGTTGGTATTCTAAAAAAATAAATAAGTAAATAAAAAGTGGGTGTATTACGTGACTCATAACAAAACTGAAATTTACTAAAAGAAAAAAAAAGAAGAAAAAGTGTCACTAGTCATCCGCATAGAAATGGGCGGAGCTCAAATCGACCTGCATGGTGGTGGTGGTGGTGGTGGTGATGGTACTAGTGGGTGGGAGATGAATAGTATATCTGTTGGGTGTAACAAACAGTAAAACTACCCACGACATAGACGGAATTTCACATCTTACACGTTCAACTCCCTCGGAGTCACGTAAACACGTTCAACTCCCTCAGAGTGACAGTTTCGAGTATATCCCTAGCGTTAAGGCCGAAGTCCCGGGTAGTTAAGATTTTAAGAGTACATACGCATTTTTAGAAAGAAAGAAAAAGGCATACGATACAATGATAATCCTGGTGCTTCAGAGACAGATTTTGGGTATAACTGAAGTAAATAACAAATAAAAAGAACGGCTGAGAGAGTTGAGTATGCTGATTCTCCCATACCACCTCTATTATCTCGGCGGTCAGTCTTATTCAGTTGTTCCCAAAGTGGGCAGTACCCACCCCGGGTTGATGGAAAGATCTAGAAGGTCAGTGAGGCCGTGAGGGGGCGGAGAGGCAAAAATAGCCGTAAGGGGGGGCGGTGACGTAAAAAAAAAAGGCCGTGAGGGGGCGGTGACGTAAAAAAAAAGCCGTGAGGGGGGCGGTGAGGAAAAAAAAGGCTGTGAGGGGGCGGTGAGGTAAAAAAAAAAGCCGTGAGGGGGCAGTGAGGTAAAAAAAAAGCCTGAGGGGCGGTGAGGCAAAAAAAAAAGCCGTAAGGGGGGCGGTGAGGCAAAAAAAAAGCCGTAAGGGGGAGGCAAAAAAAGAAGCCGTAAGAGGGCAGTGAGGCAAAAAAAAGAAGCCGTAAGAGGGCAGTGAGGCAAAAAAAAGAAGCCGTAAGGGGCGGTGAGGCAAAAAAAGAAGCCGTAAGGGGCAGTGAGGTAAAAAAAAAGCCGTAAGGGGGCGATGAGGCAAAAAGAAGGACCATATATGTCATAAATACTAAGGTAAAAGAACATGTATGCAGTTTTCCCGCGTTAAAAGTTCTAGCGATTTTTCCCGCCACACCAGTCACAACAAAGCTATCAAGATGACCCTGGCAAAAGCGAAATTACCGGTCATCGTGAAAACTTCCGGGCTTGACTAGGGCAACGGAATGTGCCAATATAAAATGACGGTGTTCCCATTTATTCGCGGAAAATGCCGTCAGATATGTGGACACTTTCGCCTCTACTGACGTCGGCCAGGATGTACGCTCTATTGCCAACAAAGCCGAGTAGGTCAAGCGTATGAAATACGATAGTTTCACAGATCGTTACATTTTCATGTCAATAACTTTTGAGACTACCGGCTTTTATGACGACGAAACAATTATTCTTATTTGGGGAAATCTGATGTCGTATCAACCGTGTCACTTTCGATCTCAACCGTCATTAGATATCGTTCGAGGCGATGCAGATGCTATCTCCAAGACCTCAAGATGAAAAGAAAAACTAAAAAGAATACTTTATCACGTTGAATATCTTTATTCCAAGAAAGAGGAGAGAGAAGGAACTCTCAAAGTAGTTTTGACGGACCATATGATAGGACCCCTTTTGCGATCTCGATTCGTGGGAACATTTTTTCCATTTACACCGTCAAAATCTAGTTAATTGTTAACAGACGATTTTTAGAGTTTTTTTTTAATTATAAAACTAACCCCTAACCCTAACAAACAACCGGATTTTGACGGTGTAAATGAGAAAAGTGTCCTTGTGAGTAGAGATCGCGAAAGGGGTGCCTAAAGGTCATATGGTCCGTTTTGACTATCGAGAAGAGAGCCTCTTTAATTTGAATTTAGTTTCCCACATACTAGACCGGTTGCCATAAAGAGGTTAAACAGCCCAGTCTCTATTATATACCCATAGCTGAAGGAAGAATTAATTGGATTCAAACCATTCCCAAGGATATTAGCACTATGGGGAAATGCGAATAGCCGCGTCCAGGAATTGCACTAGTTTTTGCGGTGTCCATCTGCTACGACGGTAAGCATTACACCACGTGCCTGCAACAAATGAATTATTAATTTTAAACTAGATCATACAATAATTTAGAGTAAATTCTATGCCTTCTGGGAAGAATTGTCAAAGTGTTACATACATGGGGAAATATAGAAAGCGCGCTTTCCTGCTGCAAAAGGGAATTGGCAAACAGAGTTCAAATCCTGAATGAGGCTTTTGCATATCCCTTCGGAAAGGCATGAATCCATCTGTTCTCCCCTCGGCTATAGGTAAATAATAGGGTAGACCGGGTTATTTAGCCTTGATTGAGCAACTTTTAAAGCGGAGTAAAGCTGGTTTGAATTCAGAGTTTTCCTTCTCCGAGACTGGTTGCCTAACAAAGGCTAAAGAATCTAGTTTGATCTATTATTTGGAGAACATGGATTTAAAACCATTCCCAAGTGCATTAGCGTGAAAAAAAAAACGCAAACAACCTCGTCCAGGATCGTCGATTCCATTTCCTAGGATGAATAACTATATCGCTAGGAAGAAAGGACTGGGTACGAAAAAAGGGGGGTTCTGGATGTATATAAAGAGACAACAAGTGAAAAACTGAAAAGGCAGTTAAAAATAAAAAGGCATTAAAAAATTCGATAGTATTAGAATCCGTTATAGAAAACCTAGAAGCGGCTACCCAGCGATACCTGGGGTGGGAACTCTGGTGTAATGATTTGTTTACTTTTGAGATTTACTAATGCTGAACATTTTAAATGCAGAATTTCAATGCTATTCTATATATACTTTAATTTTTAATATCTTCAAATATGTGACAGAGAACACGAGGTGAGTGACGAACGTTTCTAGCGGGCTAAGCTTTGCCTGGCATGTCGACTGTAGAATCGAACCCGCGTCCTTCAGAAATTGTCGAGATGCCACAGTCCCGCATGTTGATAGCTATGAGGAATTGCTATGACACCCGGAAGTTGAGAGGAACTAGTTATGGATTGTTTGCTATGTTCTTCAACAAGTCTTCATTCTAGAGAATATAAATCAAATCTTAATTTTTGCACAAAAAGCAAGAACTGGTGATAATTATATAATATATATATATATATATACTTACTTTGTCTTTAATTTTTTATTTTCGTAGTTTCCTCCGGACATACACACAACTGCCATTTATATAAGTAAAATCATCGGGGTGGCTAAAGTCGGTATCAGCCAGATAGCGAGGGAGCCTATCCTCTTTTCAATAGCGCTAGACCAAGGAGATTGTTTTTTGGCGTCTGAGACGGAGCGCTACACCTACCATCAGCTCTTCACTTTACTACAGAGATCCCAGTGCTACTCATACGCTGAGTTGGCGAGGGCCGGTATCGAACGCGGAACCTTGTGGTTCCCAGTCGGATGCTCTACCGACTTAGCTAAACCGGCCCTTTATATATTTATAGATCAGGTATCACCAAACTTTTTTCACGGTGGGCCGGATAATTGAAAAAATAACGAGCGCAGGCCACATTATTATTGTAACAAGTGTAACAAGTGAACATTCGGGATCGCGTAAGTAACAAGTGAAATGCTCACACGCACGAGATTTTGTAACCTACCTACAGTAGTCAAGTCCATGTAGATTTAATAAGCTTAACATGATATTAACATTTAAATGGTATCAGAACGTCTCGCGTTCCGTACGTTTTAACAAACCAATTCAAGTACCGTCGGCGGGCCTGATAAAATGCCTCCGCAGGCCGGATCCGTCTCGCGGGCAGTAGTTTAGTGACCCCTGGTATAGATAAAAGATAGGATGCAGGGTTTAAACGAACTTATCGGACCTAAATTCCACCATCGTATATCACCCCACCGAAAGAGAGAGAAAAAAATCAGGGAATTAACCGAATTTAATGAAATTTTTAGTGTTGAAATAAAAGATATAATGCACCAGTTATTTTATTTAAAAACTTTTACATTTTTTCAGATCAGTTAACTTTGAACCACGTAGCTTTGAGGCGCAACACAGATTCTCAAAGATACGTGGTTCAACGTTAACTGACCTGAAAAAAAAATGTAAACGTTTTTAAATAAAATAACTGGTGCATTGTATTTGTATTCATTAATATATCAACACTGAAAATTTCATTAAATTCGGTTAATTCCCTGATTTTTGGTATTTTTTTTTCTTTCGCGGGGTGACATACGATGGTGGAATTTAGGTCCGATAAGTTCGATTTAACCGGATGCAGTATAAAATAATTGTTCATTGCGCTTCTTTTGTTTTCTTGGGCGGGAGGGGGGGCGTGCATTCGAAACAAATACATGTTTGTATAAAAATTTAGATAAAAAAAAATGAACCGATAACAAATATTGGAATTGACAAGGGAGACAATGAGGATAAGAGAAGAGTATAATTGTGAAATAATGGCTAATCTTTGTAAAAACACTCATAGAATTTTCCACAGAAGAGTTCGTATCAATCAATCAATCAACATACATAGGTCATCCCATGCAACAGGCATATAGGTCAACATTCTTTTCCACTTTAAACGATATGCGATGCAGTCATTGGGGATTTGTTTCTATGGCAATTGTACATTAGGGTAGGTCGATTTTTCACTTTTTTGAAATATCAAATTTTCCATCAATGTGAAAGTTGTGTTAGTATACTGAATACTGATACCAAAAATTAGATCTTTTACCTGCACTAACCTTTAGAAAACGAGGATTTTTAGTACATTTTAGTAGTGTTGATATATTAATGAATACAGGATATAATGCACCAGTTAGTAGACAATCTTTGATGCTATTTCCTCCAACAATGGTGTAAGTAAAAGATCTAATTTAATTCTCTAAAGTGAACACGGAATTTATGGACACTATATTAAATTAGAAAGACTAACGAAATTAAATAAGAATGCATATATAAAGATTCCTTATTCTAATTATATCATAATTGGTTTCTATATAAAAATCACCCGTAAGATGGATTTAAATACGATGGAGAATAAAACTATAATATTAGAGATAAATAACACCAAGTAGTTATTTATTAAACCCGGTTTTGTTATAACCAGTATGCAAATTAACCACACCTTATATTGCGTAGAACTTTATTTCTTAGTGATTTATAAAGGCACATTGCAGGATTTTAAATGCACTGATAACAAGCTGTTTTGAGGCAAATCTTACTCGGATTTTCATAGAGACAGCATTGATATATACGATTTATTATTCTATGTATATTAATGATTTTGACTATAAATTAAATACTCATTGATAGACTACGCAATACCTGAGGGTATCGGACTTAAGCAGTGACATTTTCGGTTAGAGACAGAAAGACACCGAATATCCATTATAATAAGATTTATACAGTCTGGATGTTGACCAAACATCCTAGTATTTCCATTTCTCAACGACCAGTTGGCAGGGTTTAGAATACGATTGTTACATAATTCATGGGTAGCCTACGAATTATGTTTTAAGTGTAGTTGATTTTGAATTAAAATTCGTTGAAATTCAAAATCGGAGGGAGTTATATTATTGATAGGTAATGACCTTTACATAACCCCCGACTTCCGTCAATGGGAAGGTGTCAGAACGGAAGTTAAGTTTAGTTAGTTAGAATTTGGCCGTTAGTCAACGGGACTAGACGTAACGTTCATCTGTCCAAAGATGCCAACTCTCACCGCGCGGTTGAGGACCCTTTTTGGCTTTAGGGTTTTTTAATAAAGAATAAAGAAAAACAAAGTCTTCCTTAATCATTACAACCAAGAACTGAGCAAAGTGGGTCCATGCCTCTCCCCAAAAACATTAATGCAAAATAAATGTAGCCAACTGCGTTCGAAACGAACTGTTCACAGATTCAGTGTTTAGCGTGGTGTAACTTGGAGAAAGGTATGAATCCAACTCTTCTCCATTCAGGCTAGGCTCTTTAACGACCGGTATTGCGACCGGTCTAGGAGAAGAAAATTCAATTCAAACTAAAAGGGGTTCTTCTCGTTAGTCAAAACTTACTTTGAGAGCTCCTCCTCCCCCCTTTCTATCAGGTCCACCAATTACAATTATTAGAGTGAGAGAGTGAAAAACAAAAAGTAAAAAACTACTTTCACTCCGCACCTTGAAGAGATCATAAATTTATTTCAAACCGGACTGTCTACCTTAGGTTTAGGCAAATATTTGCCTTGAGCAATTAAACATAAAAGTCAATTAATAACAAAAAACTATTCTAGACATTAAATCACACTCCCAAAAAAACTAAGGACTTTAAAAATATATTATTATACTAAAGCTGAGCGAATCAATATTTGTTTCCAAAAGGCTTTTTTGCTGTTTCGTTTAATGACACGAAAGTTAACTAAATTATTCCTTACTTTTAGATCGAGTTATGTTTGAAAAAAATCCAACTTAATTGGTTCTAATTAGTCGTAATTTGCAATTAAGTCAAAAACTGATCCGTCCTTTCTGCCTATCACTTTCCTCCTCTCTGTGTATATTTTGGTTACTTCCTCGTTATATAAGTTAGTTTCTCTGAGAGAGTAAAGTGTGTGTGTGTGAGTGAGTGAGTGAGTGAGTGAGTGAGTGAGAGAGAGAGAGAGAGAGAGAGAGAGGATTTTGAAATGTATTTGTATGTTAAATTTCATAAGCTGCCAACCCGTAGCTTAATTTAGGTCAAACATTCCCTTTCTTAGAAATCTTACAAAATGATTTTAATTTTTTGTCCGGTCGCATTTATTTGTTTTTAATTTAATTCGCTTTGCAAACTCACTTTTCTCTAATCTCAATTATTTACCCAGAGCTCAATGGGTGACCCAACGGGTCAGGTTTTGTCTAGTTTTTTTTTTAATTTGTTTCAAAACACTAGACTTAGACTAGTGTCACCTTTACAAAAATTCTTAAGAAAATAAAAGCAGTTAACTTAGAATAAACAGATGAATTGCAACGATAGTTTTTATTTCATTGTTGACAACATTCCTTTTTAACTTTTACGTAGAAAGAATTTTTGGGTAAGGTTAGATTTGAGTGTAAAAACATTTTTCGTAATAGTTAACTGGAGAGAGAAGGCGGCGGCGGGGAGACTTAATTCTCGCGTGAAGTGACAAACTAAAAAATAGAATATCATTTTTAGATAAAAAATTTTCAGTCATTAATTTTTCTTTCATCTTAATTTTTTTCGGGTCAGTAAGAAAATAATACGCATCGAGAATCAAAGATAAACGCAGTCTTGTGTTAGTGTCACCCCTACTCCCGATCCGTGTTGTTTTCTGGTTGTCGTAGATTGACAAAACCAAACGAGTTATGATATATTAAAAGAAAAAAAAAAGAAAGATGTGGGGTAAAAAATAGAACTGTTAATAGAGGATGTTGACAATCCTGTAGAGTCCAGTTATGTACACAATCTTTTCATCGGAATGTGACCAGAGTAAATAAATGAACTAAAGTCGGGGCTACTCGAGATGGTACTGAGGTAGAATAAGGATACTGGAAGTATCGAAAAGGCATTTTTACTGCCTACTGGTCTTCGTAGAAAGGGACGCACGACGCTTCTTTACTGATGTCATTAAGTTTATTTAATAAACACCGTGAAACTGTACAAGGAAAAACAAATAACATTTAATAACGGATAACAGCAAATACTTTTAAAAAGATATAGGAAATCCTCAAAGAAATGTGAAAGCGCTTACCGTTGTTGCCTATCCCGACCAGAGGCGTAAAAACTTTGAAGGTTTGTCCCCGACTTCCCCTTACCCGGTTAGGGTTCATAGACCGCAGAAACCAGTGGTCGGCACCAAATGGTATTAAACTCATTAAACTAAATTGAATACTGTGGTTGTAGTTAATTTTTATAAACAAAAATAACTATAAGACATAATTAACTGGTCGGTTTAGCGGCAGTTACAGGCATGAACCGAAGATTAATGATTATCAGCACAATCAAGTTTCACTTGAGGATGCTTTAAGTTCAGTTGTAGACGTTCAAGTGTTCTAGTTGTTTTTCGTAGATCGGGATCCAGATGGCAATGAAAATGTTCCCCACTTTTTGCCCAAGCGCTTTTAACCATTTCGCTGGTCATCCTCAAGAGATTGTTGGTTGTAGTGTTTGGTGCGAGTTTTATCAGTTTGTATTTTTTTAATTATTACAACCAACAATCCCCTGAGAACGATCAGCGAAATGGTTGAAAGCGCTCGAGTAAAAAGTATGGGACATTTTCATTACCATCTGGATCACGATCTACAAAAAACAACTAGAAGACTTGAACGTCTACAACTGAAGACCATAAAGAAGAAATATACCGTGGTCTTTAACAATACCTGCCTAAATGATACATACATACATTATATTATTATGGTAAAGAAAAAGCTTAAATTCAGTCATGTTGTGGTTATCAATCTATTTCTACCCACAGGTATCATGAGTATCATCAGACCGCTGACTTTATTGGAAATGGTAAACAGAAAATTCATGAGGCTTAATATACAATTTTTCTGGGAAATCCTGGAAGGTTTCGATTACAGTTCTTATCAATTATATTGCTCTTCAATAATATTGAACATCGAGCTCTCAACTTGAACCTGAGTAACTCTAACATTCTGCCGTTGGAAGAAAGGTCCAACTTAGAATCATCCTAATACGCACTGACTTGTTAACCCAGTTACGTATATATATATATATATATTAGTCATCCACAGACACTGTGTTTCGACGTTTACATCTCATCAGTGTAGCTAGACATATCAACTACTTCTAGCGGAGAGCGAAACCTGACTGACTTTTCAGCAGCCCGACAGTCCGTAGCTGTCAGTAAGCGGCAACATTTTAACTGCTAAATACACACATTAGATGTATGTTACGATCACTCGAGTCTGTAAACAACAGACGAGTATGCCTTACGCTAAACCGGTGAAAGTTTGTTAAAGTCGCCTCTAGAGAACTCTACCGGACTCCGGGTGCATATATATATTGTGTGTGTGTGTGTTTGTAATTTATAATAGCATTACTAATAGCATTAATATTTTTACGAAAACGAAAGAGTTAATTATATCTTCTATTAATAATGGAGATTCGCTTCCGGTTTTTGTCTGTAACAAAAATTACGTCACTGCTTACGTCACATTACCCAAACGTCATAACATAGAATAAAATACACTTAAAATTTGAACATGCAACATTAGACAGTCCTCATTGTTTTTTTTTTTTAAACAAGTTTTAATAAATACATGACTGGCATTATATATCTATACATAGTTTGTTTTATTTTAATACATATTTAAAGCTTACATTTCAAATTGTTTTATTTTTTAATCCTTTAATGAATTTGATGATTTACTTAAGGTACAAACTCGCTGACATTGAATTTTTTACTCCCACCCCTCAGGCAATATGTTTCAAAAATCTATTTTTACATCACCCGGAGGGTGTTTTTTAAAAATTTTGTACTAGTTTAATTAAATAATCTAAGTAATAAGAGATATCTGTAAACTACAATATTTTGAGCAGAGTCAAGTCAGACCAAATAAAAGAAAAATCTTAGTATTTCTCTTCTTCGATACTTGAATGTTGTTTATAATGAAATGTGTCATAATGACATAGTTGGGATTTGCTGGGAATCGGATATTGGAATGAAGAAGTTACGAAGTCCAGATCGAGGCAATCGGGTCTGAAGAATAAGTGACTCACTCCTCGGATCAAGATGAGCAATGATAAATGTCTGCCTTTTCGATACAAAGGGTCACAACGCCGCCTGGCGACGATGACTACAACTACTGCTAGGCGTTGTGTCATGCAAGAAGGCTGGGAAAATAGATGAGCAACAAGAGACTCACCCTCCCTCTTCGACTTTCATTCATCCAAAATAAAAATGTTTTTGTTTGGTAGCATGTATTTTTATATATACACCGATACCACTTCCTGCGAAGGTTGGCAGTGGATGTAACAGCTTTTTACTATTTGCCGGGTGGTAAGGTTGGTCTGTCTATCCGAGCAAAAACAATGACGTCATTATTTGAATAAGATCTTTAAAAGTTCTTCGATGTCTTGTCAAACTATTCAAAATGATTTCCCAGGTTGGGTAATGGTTCGTATCGACAGGGAACAACCAAAGAAGGTCGGAGGATACAGCGGCCGAAACTGTTTATATATAATATATATATATATATACAATAAAGATATGCTAACAGTCTAAAAATTTTAAGAAATATTTTTGTTTGATAGTATGCATTTTTATATATAAATGACACCACTTCTTGCAAAGGTTGGCAGTGGATGTAACAGCTTTTTACGACTTTTCGGGTTGTGAGTTTTGGTAATAGAATGCTTTGCTCAAGTGCCCACCACCAGCACTTCATCGACCATCGTGACATGCCAGTGACGAAACAGTTTGTTGAGAGAACAGAGTGCAAGGATGTGAATCCATTTTTTCCAAGGGCATTGGTACAAAGTTTTTTGTTTTTTTTTCATAAGTAATTTTATTCTTCGGCATATTAAATTCGGAAATAAATGTCATAGTGAACTTATAAACATAAGCGTATCTGATGCTCACTCGTATCTCAAATTTTACCTTGCAACACAAAGCAAAAAAAAAAAAAAACATCGACCGAGTGACCGCTCGTAAGTCAAGGTATATATTTATTTACCAACGCCTCTGCGTGAGCAGGATGTAACGCAAGGTCAATTTCTTAAGCGGAGTTTAATAGGTTTGAGTTGCCTAACCAAGATTAAAGGCCCAGTCTGCTTTAAATAACCATAGCTGGAGGGAGAATAGTTGGATTTATACCTTTCCCAAGGATATTAGCACTATGGGAAATGTAAACAGCCTCGTTCAGGATTCGAACCTGTCTCGTCGTATCCATTCTTTATGACATTAACTATAACACTACGCGTATATATATATATATATATATATATGTGTGTATGTGTATGTGTGTGTGTGTGTGTGTGTGTATTTAGGTAGCATTTTTTCTTATAGGCATATATTGTTAAATAATGCAGCCGAGAAAGTACTCGGTCTATGACATATGGCGAATACATCAGCCAATTCTCGCCAGATATTAAAACAATAATCCGGCAATATGAAAAAACAAAGGACAAGACTTGCAGACAGAAAATGGCTGCATTATTTAACAATATATATATATATATATATATATATATATATATATATATATAAGTTTTAATGACACTTTAAGAGACTCTTTGATTTAAACTTTATTTTTGTCTGGATTCTTAATCCCAACTAAGCAACAATGCTATTAAGGAGATGAGAATAAACTATCGTTGAAAAAGCGTTTGATTAACCAAAGAGTACTCAAATGCTGGCTAAGAGAGCACTATAAAAACTAAAAGGGATAAAGATCTCACCTTACTATTATTTCATAATCATTAGTTTCAGATGAAACTTTATTTAGAAGAAATGGACAACAGAAAGAATTATAAATACCAAAATTTCAATAATGCTATGCAATCATTTTACCTCCTCAGCTTGAAGAAATACAAATAGACCTAATTAGTAATGTTTAATTAAATATGAACAATTATTTTGATATGACGCATATTTTTTTTTTCTTTTGAAGTTTAGAAATTTAATTCTGTGCAATTAGTTACACCCTGCAGTGATAAGGATTATTGTTAGAAACCGCCACTCGATGAGAGCCTCTCTTTCCCCATGAGGAACAAATTACATTAAAACTAATAAGTATGCCTACCAAATTTGATAGTTCTACATTAACCGTCAAACAAACAGTCATTATATAAGTTAGGGTAGCGGGGACATGAAGTTAATGGTTTCTCGCCTATGCGATTTTCAAACCAGGTGCATTGAAAATCGTATTGTCGAAAATGTCAGTAACCAAATGCTGTCGACTTCATTACCATGCTGCCCTAACTTGAAATCATACATGCTCTATGAAGGATATTGAGCACTATTTACTTATAAATATCGCACCCTATATATATATATATATTAGGGTGTTTTTCAGCCCAGCAATATTCAAAGTGGAGAGGTTCCAAGAGGTACTTTATGTGGAAGAGTATGTCTCTCCAGAGCTGGCCTGGTGAGCCATCTGAGAAAACTAGGATACAGTGTCAAATGCTACTGGCACTCAAGTATGAAAAAGAAAGAAAGAAAAAGAACAGGAAATGGTCTTACTCGTGCACGAGTTGACAGCCAACATATATATATATATATATATATATATATATATATATATATTATACATACTAGACAAAACGTGACACGTTGGGTCACCCATTGAGCTTTAGGTAGATAATTGGGATTAAGGAAAAGTGAGATAGCAAAGTGAATTAATTTTTTTTAATACTATCGGAGAATTAAAAAAAAAAACAACATTAAAATCATTTAAGATTTCAAAGAAAGGGAAAATATATAACGAGGAAGTAATCAAGATATACATAGAGAGGGAGAAAGTGATGGGAGAATGTGAAGTTAGAGACGGGTCAGTTTTTTTTTTTTTTACTTAATTGCAAATTACAACTAATTAGAACCAATTAAAATGGATTTTTTTAAAAACATAACCAGTCCTAAAACTAAGGAATAATTTAGTATAATTTTCGTCATTAAACAAAACAGCAAAAAAGCCTTTAGGACACAAAGATTGATTCGCGCTCAGCTTTAGTATAATAATAGATAGCAAGCGATGGCGAGCAGACTTAACTATGTTGTATGATATTTCTACAGACGCAGTGACAAAGCAGTAGCATCAAATCCAGCCTGCAGCCTAGCGGGCAATCACGATCATTAACACCTCCTAGCGTTTTAAATTTATATCCTACAGTATGCGTTTTTTTTAAACTGTCAGTAACCAAATGCGGTTGACTTCATGCCCATGCTGCCCTAACTTAGATATACATGCTCTATGAAGGGTATTGAGCACTATTTAGTTATAATATAGCTCAGTCGGTAGAGCGTTCGACTAGAAACCACAAGGTCCCTGGTTCGATACCGGCCCTCGCCAACTCAGGGATCTGTGCGGTAAAGTGTGGAGCTGATGGTATGTGTGGCGCTCCACCTCAGACGCCAAAACTATCTCCTTGGTCTAGCGCTATTGAAAAGGGGATAGACTCCCTCGCTGTCTGGCTGATACCGACTTTAGGCCGCCCCGACGACTTTACTTTTACTTATAGCGCCATATATATATAAGGTGTGTCAAAAAAGTATCGAGATTGAAGCTGTATTTACCAAGATAGGAATGAACAATAAATGTAACGTTAATTTTTTTTCAGAATACAAAGTGACAGAGTAGTAGCATCAAATTCAGCCTGCAGCCTAGCGAGCAATCACGATCATTAACACCTCCTAGCGTTTAACTTTATATCCTACAGTGGGTGTTTTTTTTTTGTTTTGTCTTTTATACTTCTTTCTATTTTTTCTTTCTTTGTCATAATTTTCAAAACACTACCATTACAGACAAAAAAAAGTGACAACAGCTTTATTATTATTATTACTATAAGATTGCTCAACCATTTCATTTTCCATAAATTAATGATTTCATGACTATATTTCTCATCTCACTGGTCCCGTAACCTAGTTTGGTCGTGAGGGACATGACTCATGCATGAAGAGTGTATTGGGCAGGAATATCCTGGCAGAGCCCATCCCTCTTCAGGTTCACAACTGGTTTGAATTCAGAGTTTTCCTTCTCATACCAAAATTAAAGGGTCCAGTCTGCCCTACTATTAACCAGGAGCCGGAGAATTGGTGGATTGATACCTTTCCCAAGGGTATTACTGTTATGCGAAATGCAAACCTCCTCGTTCCGGATTTTTTAAAACTCGGGTAGCAGAGTCCACTTCCCACAACGATAACCGTTACCCGACGAACGCCTTATAGCTATAAATCAATTTATCTTCAATATAGACTAATACACGGGTATATACGGTTCTTTAAAATCTTATTATAATGGAGATTGTGTGTTTGTCTGTTTGTAACCGAAACTATATTACTACTCAAGTCACAATTCCATTAGTTATTTACGTCACATTCTCCATGATTTTATTTTTATTTAAACCTCCATTATTAATAAAATTGTTCCACATTATTAATACTGTTTACCATATCTACATAATAACATGCAATTGTATTTATATATACAACAAAATAGTGATTTACAGAGGGAATGGTAAGGCTAATTTGCATATTAATATTAAAAAATTAATTTTAATAAATATGTGCTTAGTATTAGTGATTTCTAATTGTTTGGTTCGAGGATAAATCTTATAAGAAATCCATTAAGAAGAAGAAATAACTGTAATTTTATTCTTTACTTCCTATTTTAACTAACTAGAAAAATTTAGCAATGAAAGACGGGAGTGATGGAAGAGTAACTCTCAGTTATTCTATTTTCGATTATACCCCGCTTTGTTTCAAATCTTTTTTGTCTGCATTCTTATTTAGTTTCCTTAGCCTTTCTAATTTAATATAATATTTATTACATTAAAACTTAAATACTTGAACCCAGCAGAGGGTGCATATATTTGCTAGTTGAGCATAATCTACCTTAGTGATATGGTTAGTAAACTCATTCCGCGAGTTTCATATTCAAGAGCATGCCATTATTGTGACCTTGTGTCATACTAAATTGAAATATTAATAAGTTTAAAATAAAGCTAATTTAATTTTGCTAGGGTAACGAGTTCGATCCTCACGAGGTACCTTTGATTTTATGGTTTTATGCCAATCCTAGCTAAACTCGTATTTACGTTTACGTTAAAATCATCTGTTCTTCTCGGTTGTTCATCATGGTTAAGCAGCGTAATCTTGATCAGTACGTAAATGGGTGACCGCTTAGGAACACCGGGTAGAGTGTAAGCAAACTAGGGCTTTGAGTGTACATTTGGCGTTGAGAGATGCTAGGGAGTTGTCCTTTACGAAATTTAGCTTATTTATCCAATAGCTATAAAAACGGGGCACCCAGTGAGAATCGAAATCACTAAACATTACATCACGCAAGATACCCGTCTCACTAGATGAGTCGCTACTTTATCAAGTTTGACCCTCACGGGAGGCTCCATTTTTTTTTTGTAGTCTTGTGTCGAACTAAAGAAACTAAAGCTAATTAAATCTAATTTAACTATAAAATGGCGTCTTTCTTTTATAGAAAGTATATTTATTGTATTCATTTTCCTGACATCTCACCTAACCGGATTAACACAATTTTTTTTTAACGTGGGGATCCACCCACAAACCAAAGCTCATGCGGTGGCCAATGCAAAATATGTGTAGTCCCGTCGGACAATAAACCCGGGAGAGTATATTATTATATAATAGGTATGCATTTTCCAAACTCCTCCGCTACACTGTCAATTTTTAAGCGGTGTAAAACTGGTTTGAAATCAGAATTTTCCTTCTCTGGAACTGGTTGTCCAACCAAGGCTAAAAGGTCTTAGTCTATCCTATTTATCCATAGCTAGAAGACAACAGATGGATTCGTACCTTTCCCAAGGGTATTACCGCAAAGTGAGACGCAAACGGCTTCGATCAGGATTTGAACTCGGGTCGCCGTTAAGACCGTGTGAAAAAAAAAAAAAAAAAAAAAATAAAAAATCTTAAGAAACACAAAAATATAAATATGAACCAAAAATGCACTCGATTACCTAACCTTTAAGTATAAATAACTCGAGACGGGTTGACATGTTGTTAAAATCATCGAGTGGCCATTTCCACTCTCTAAGACGTTAACAATTACGCCACCCGCCTTATTGTATAGTAAATTATTGTACTGTATACACCTCCTTAATAGATAACTAAAAGAAATGCTAAGTTGTAAATAAAAGCAGGTACTAATGTAGAATAGCGCGCAAGAAATAATATAATTAGATTACGTATAAAAAGTATTACATTTCATGAAAATACCCGAAACCTTTGATACGCTAGGATTATGGTCAATGTTAGGCTACTTTGGGAGTTTCCGTAATCTGATACTATTTATACATAAAATGCGATTCTAATGATATTATCTCTTGTGCGCTATTCTGCGTTTGTAAAAAGAAAAAAAAAAGTGGTTGATAAAATGTTTGAAGATGGATATCTTGTGTGTGTGTGTGTGTGTGTGTGTGTGTGTATATGTGTGTGAGAGTGAGAAAGTGAGTGAGAGTGAGAGAGTAAGAGACTCGTTGAGAACTCATGCTAAGTGTTCAAATCATGTAAGCCTATTACAAACATCTTTTATCTCGCAGAACAGGCGGTCTGGGGACGCAATCCTTACTTCACTCTAGACATTTAACAATCAAAACGGAAATAGGAGGTGCGTCTTAGACGCGAAATGAAACTTCTTTTATATCCCCAGATTCAACAACAACAACAACGAATAAAATGAAGTAGAGCAAATATATCGGCACAAAATTTAAATGACCTACAGTCATTAATGTGAAGTACTTGTAGATGATGAATCTGGGAGAGTCATGATACCATCAACACTGAGACATGTTATATGAATCATCTTAGTTCCACTGAAATGGGTGGTCGGTTTTTACGTCATGTCAACCCTTGTTGGGTTATTTTATGCCGAAGTTCGTTTAACGGCTCCAATTATTTACATTACAAAAATCTATTTTCAAAATCTTTTTTTAAATACATAAATACTTCATTATCTTAAATAGATCTATTTTACCCACTGATGGGACCTTAACAGGTATTACCCCCCTCCCAGGTCAGTGAATATTTGAGTAATGACAACGAGGAGGTGACTCCACACATCCCAGAGTTTCAGAACACTTATGCTCTCTAATTATATACGGTACAAGAACCTACATTGACAATTATATACGGTACAAGAACCTATATTGACAATTATATACGGTACAAGAACCTATATTGACAATCATTTTAAACTGCTAAACACTCCATAATCTCAAACATATCTATTTGACTCAGAGATTAACAATTGTGTGACTATTCCTAACGGGTCAGAATGGACCCAGGAGTAATGGCAACTAAGGAGGGACTGCACTGTCCCGAAATCTCCAGAACCGAATGCAGTGTATGGTCATACCCAGGACACCTGTTTTTAGAGGATCTTAACCCTCTACAAAAGCAGCATGTCTAGGTCCCACCAATTGGGCGGATTGAAATAGTGGTTGTCGTATAGTTCAGCCTCAGCCTCACTTTGATATGTCTTACAGTCTTATCACTGGTTAGTTTGAATTTAGAGTTTACGTTGTTCCCAAGGGAAAGACACTTTAATCGTGAGCTTTACGGGTCGAGAGTGACGCACTGTATTCTGACAAGAGGAATTTTTGAGTTACTCTCAATGCAAGGGTTTGTTCATTATAGATAAATAAATAATTATGAGTCTTGAAGAACGTGACTATTGTAGGAAGTTGAAGACGCAATGAGTGCACCACGCCCATGATCTTGTGCCATGTTCGGTTGAGCGTGGGAAATGTCAACTAGATAAGAAGCTTTTTTCGGTTAAATCGAACATAACGGATCTAAATTCCACCATCGTATGTCACCCCGAGGAAGAAAAAAAAATACCAAAAATCAGGAAATTAACCGAAATGTAATTGAGTATACTGAATACAGTAGTGGTTGTGTCTGCAATATATAACACTAAACAATCACTACAACCTACTGAGGGTGACCAGTGACATGGTAGAAAGCGCTTGGGGAAAAAAATATTGGGATGTTTTCTACCATCTGGATCCGGAAAATAAGAACAAGTGAACGTCTACACTTCAAAAATCAAAGAAATATTCCATGCTCTTTAATAAAACCTGCTATATATATATATATATATATATATATATATATATATATATATATATATAGGTTTGGTGGTTGGTTTTGAAGGCTATCACAATGCAAGTGTAAAGAAAAAAGAAGGTAACTGGTGTTGCTTGAAAAAAAAAGGGATCAGATGGTCCTGTTAGTAAACAAAAAAAAAACATGCTTAGAGGGCGAGCCAAATCGGAATAATAATTTTTTTTAAAAAGAAAAGGAAATGAACAGACACACAGACAAGTGCACACACACACACACACACACGTAAACAAGCACCCCCCCCCACACACACACACAGAATTTGAGACAGAACAAATGAACAGCCACTAGCAACAACTTCAGTTCTAGTAATCTCCCGTAGATGGGATTTTTATCTCGAAATAAATCACAGGTTAACAAACAACACCACAGTTACCTTCTTTTTTCTTCACACTTGCATTGTGATAGCCTTCAAAACCAACCAACAAACCAATATAACACAATGCTTCAAGCAAATTACAAAACCCTTTTATATATATAAGATATATGTATATGTTTGTACAAAGTCCTTTTATGAAGGAAAATTCGTGGAGACCAGTAAAGATTAAAGTTCAATCAAATCAACACCCTATTTTTGTTCCAGAGGGGGGGGGGGGTTAAAAATACTTTTACTCCTCATTTTCCATAAGAAAAACTAAACAAAAATGTAGTAAGGTTATAAAATCAAAAGATTAATTTTAAAATTATTAAAAACAAAACAAATTAATCAAAAGTTAAAAACATAATAAAAAGCAAATAAAATACAAACAAAATAATAATAAAAGGGAACAACTTAAAAACAATAAAAAGACAAGACAAATATATAGGAAAATATATAATATATATATATATAATATATTATAAGAGATTTATTTTTAACTTAACTTTTTAAGTTCCGGTAGCTTTAGTACTGCAGTTTACTATTTTTAGTAGCTTAGGGCGATACCATTTATTCAATTTGGTTTTGTACAACATAAACTAAGCTTAGTACATGACTTCCACATGAAAACCCCGGGTCCCGCCCAGTCACTCTAAAAGTAAATAAAGTCGTCGGGTGGCCTAAAGTCGGTATGAGCTATACAGCGAGGGAGTCTATCCCCTTTTTATTAGCGCTAGACCAAGATCATTTTATCACCACACCCACCATCAGCTCCGTACTTTACATAAAAAAGTGCATTACATGATAAACAAACTTATCCCATAAATCATTGCTGTCTGACAGACCCCCTATTCTTGTTATTTACAAAGCTTTGCCGAGACAAGCAGTTGGCTTACAATACCTGATGTTACTAAATGATCACCCATCTAAGTAATGAACAGGCTCATCGCTGCTTAACTTTGGTGATCTAGCGAAAACCAGTGGATTCAGCGTGACTTGACCGCAAGTCAAAATGATCAGTAAACATGACTGATTTTGGCACGAAGGCCGCAAGTGAGGATCGAACTCGCAACATCAATTAGCAATGGAATTTCGAGACTAACTCGTTAACCATTACACCGTGATAGAATGGTAGGAACCACATTCTTTGTAATAGATCTAACGATGCTAAATTATTCATGCGTTGTGTTCCTACTTATAAACTAGGGGTTCCCGACCAGGGGTGCTCGCAACACCTGGGAGTGCCAGCATCATTCCAAGGGGTGCGAGAAGCGTCCGATCAAATTTAGATTATTTTTTTTTCTTTTGTAATTAATATTATTTATATTTTCATTTCTTTATTTCAGATTATTATCATTACCCTTTATCATGTCGAAGAACATATTACATATTAGATTAGATTTAGAGAGTGAAATATATATGATCATTTGATAAAACTGTAGTATGGATTCACATTCTATATTTTTGAACAAAAGTATAAATTGTAGGGGTGCGAAACTCTTTTAAGGTTCCGAGAAAAGAACAACTGTCTTTAAACCAACAGCAAGTTCACTGGTAAATCTACGTCGACTACTTTCAAAAAAGTTAAGTGTTCAAATCCCACTGAATGCAGTTGCTATGATAAACATTTAGACCCGCCACTCGATTCGTAAATAAGTAAAGTCGTCGGGGCGGCCTAAAGTCGGTATCAGCCAGTAAGCGAAGGAGTCTATCCCCTTTTCAATAGCGCTAGACCAAGGAGATTGTTTTTGGCGTCTGAGGTGGAGCGCCACACCTACCATCAGCTCCTTACTTTACCGCACAGATCCCTGTGCTAATCATACGCTGAGTTGGCGAGGACCGGTATCGAACTAGGAACCTTGTGGTTTCTAGTCGAACGCTCTACCAACTGAGCTAACCCGGCCCCTTTCAGTTTATTATTCATCCTCATTATTTGAAGTCAAGATCAGTTTGCTAGGCTAAAAGTACTTAATTATTCTATGTCCAGAAATTACACGTTTCCCCATATAATGAATCATTCTAGCCAATTTAATGCAACAATTACACTCATATATAAATCTAATTTTTGTTAATTACATTTGAAATCATCCTACACACATGGCATTTAAGACAACCTCGGTGTTTATCAGCGAAATCTAACAGACAGACTCAAAATATTTTATTAATATTTTGACATTCCAACTAATAATTCAAGAATATTTTTTTTTAAAATTGTTTCAGGATGTATTGCAAGCATCTATGCACATGAGCGACTTCAGAAAAAATAATTTACACTTATGTAATTCTGAAAATGACCCTTGAATTCCAAGCATAAAGTAGAATTATTTTGTATATATTATGTGCAGACACACACGGCAGATCATTTGACAATTCACTATTGCTATAATATATATATATATAATAAAATGGTATAGTCAACTTGTTTGGTTAATTATTTTATCAACTGTCGAAGTTGCGACTAACACGATATTTTATATTCTCCGTTAAGTCACCCGTTCTTCATAAACGCACTCACACATACATGTGTGTGTGTGCGTGTGTTTATGAAGAGTGGGTATATATATATATATATATATATATATATATATGACTTAGTTATTATTGACTTCCATATTAGTTTTTATCCCATCCCGTTTCAAAGATTCTAACCTGTAACGTAGGCGGAGACCGTTTCAACAGGTTCTGATGATTTGATTAAATGTTTTTTTTTTTTTTAAATCAAAACGTATGACAAAGAAAAAAGTTCCCATTATCAATACTTTTAGTCCAGAGCTTCTTAATGACAATGTTATTTCTATGAAGACCTGAGCACTTTCTAAAAATACTACATTCACAATATTATTGTCAATTTTTGTAAAAACTGACGATCAGACCGTAATCATTTTATATTACGTCTACCAGTTACAAAGTTTGTAAATGTAACGTGGTTCATCAAATAGTCGTTATTGAACAGAATTTTATCAATGACCGTAAAAATAAGCTTATCACAAATACTTCTTGTCTAGTTTCACTAAGAAATGATTGTCATAATTTACTTAAATGTTTGCCTACTTTAAGGCGCTCACAGCGGCTCTCCCAAAATTGCGACATAGAAAAATCACTATGTCAACACCCCTGAAACTGGTACTTGATCCTTTTGCAATAGGGAATGTTGAAGGGAATAATCCGACAATATTCGCCAATTTATTATTCAATATGGAAAGCCGTGGGGGATATTTGGTAGGCAAAGAGTTAAACGGTAAATATAGTTGTTATTGAGTATAATACACACATATATATGATTCGATTTATTTTAAATAATCCTGTACAAGAATTTATATATTTACCAACCCCTCCGCACGAGCAGGATGCTACACAAAGTCAATTTCTTAAGCGGAGTTCAACAGGTTTTGAATTCAGAGTTTTTTCCTTCTCCTAGACCGGTTGCCTAACCAATGTTAAAGAGCCCAGTCTGCCCTACTATTTATCCATAGCTAGAGGGAGAGTAGGATTCATACCTTTCCCAAGGGTATTAATGCTAAGTGAAATGCAACTACTACATCCAGGATTTGAACTCGGGGCGACGAGTCCATTTCCATGACTTTAACCATTACACCACGCGCTTCCTATGGTACAAGAATATAATTGTATGGAATAGTCCGACAATATTCGTCAATTTATTCTTTGACATCGAGAGCCGTAGGGGATATTTGGTAGGCAAAGAGTCTACATATTCGCTCAGCAACAGAAGTAACAGTTGACAATTTTGAGAGGTTAATAAAATACTTAAAAACGGTAATTTGAGAAAAGAACCCACTTTGAGAAGAAAGAAAAGAAATAAAAGTTAAGCTCAAAACAAAGAAAATATGTGAAAAAAAGGGACATCAAGCTAAGGGCAATATATATATATATATATATATATATAACTCTTAAGAAAGGAAATAAAAATAGTATTTTCAGTTAAATGTGCGAAACTAATAAGCGTGGAATACTAAAATGAAATACTTTTTCGATTACATTTGTTGCATTAATAAACTTACTATAATTTTACTAGTTTAAGAATTGATCTAAAGTGAGTGACAAATAAAAACGAAGAATTAACCCCTGCTTACTTTAAGTCGCTAACAGCGGCTCTCCCACTTCTGCAATCCTGCCGTAAGGCGCTGATGATTACTTCATCATATTTGAGCCGAAGGACTCGCACTACAATAATGATATGGTTTTATTTGAATAAAATGAGTTCTGGGGGAATAAATAGTGGAATTTGAAATACCCCATCATACAGGTAAAAAATACCAAGAAAATATTGTACAGCCGTGGGAAAAATTTGGTAGGCAAAGAGTTAAGACTCTTTTTTCTTCAATTAAATACAAGTAAAAGAAAAAGGAAAAGGAAAAAAATAGTATTTTAATCCAGTGCGTATTAAATGTGTCTCGTTAAGTTACAGGTCCAATAAAACGAACAGATATTTGTAAAAATAAAGACGTTGCGTTTCAGTTATTACCAATATTTCTGAATATGAAACAAAGTCAGTATCATGAATATCAAAATCGTCTGCATTTATTCAAAATATTTACCACAAAATTGAGACTAAAATCTATAACTAGTTATTTGTTGTGAAAGCATGTTCAAACAGAGTTTACTTTAAAGTGAACTTCGACTGGCTAATCGATAACACATTTGCCTAAAAATAGATAAGTTGAAAGTAAACATTGTTGAAGTAGACCTTTGAATTCAGTGATTTTTTTTCCACGGGAAATTGGTGTTAAAATATGCTGCAGGCAACAAATCACGAATCAGACTTACAGTGTGTTTTCATATTTTTAAAGTATAAATAGATAAAAACAACTTTACGTTAAAATGAATGAAATGTCGAATGATCTCTTAGTTATTTTAGATAAGTTAAGCGATCAAAGTTTTAAAAATGTCAAAATATTTTCGACTTTTCTTAGTGTCAAAAACGGCTTCTAAAACTGCAGAATAGACGGAAAAAAAAAAAAAAAGCTTTATAAAAAAGATTTTTTTTAAATTAAAAAAAGGGGAAAAGAATATTTTGACGTTTAGATATTTACAGAAAATGTAAATTTGTTAATGAAGATAGGACAGTTTTGTTAGTTTGTTTGTCCCCCCCCCTACATATCATTGTTTCTGGTGTACAACAGATGGAAATAAACAAGCGTCTGCTTTCGACACGGCTGGCAGATAAAAATGGAATTAAGATAATGGATATATATATATATATATATATATCAAGAATAATTAAATTTGGCATTTAAGTCAAGTTAAACTTATGGGACGTTTTTAAAAACAGAGTAGAAGAGCGAAGAAAAACGAAATATTCGGTCATTTTTATCAAAATTCCAAAGACTGTCAGATGGATGGAGGAACTAGATACTTTAAAACGAATAGTAACAAGTTTTAAAGTGACGAAAGTAATTTAGAATTTAAGTATTGTCTCAATATTGTGCGGAAACAAAAACAACAAAGCAGTAACACTCTGCTTAAAAAATAAATAAATAAAATAATGTTCTTTCTTTCTTTCTTTTTTTAAATTACGTATCAGTCTGAATAAAAAGAGGAAAACGGTTTTGTTTTGTTTTGTTTTGTTTTTGTTTTTCTGTTGTTGTTTTTTTCTTAAAATGAGTGGTTGAATAAAAAAAAAATAGTCAATAATATAATTTTCATGAAAAAGTTAAATATAAAAAAAACAACGTAATATTTAAACAAATTAATCTTTCTTTCTTTTTTTTTATAAAAAAAATTAAATAAAGATTATCTCACCGAAATAAACCTCCTTATTACAGCGTGGGCACTTGGGCATTTTGTTCGCTTTTAAAACAACAACACTATCAAAAATATATGATTTGCAGAGCAATAAATTCTCCAGACGCGTTCAGATCCAAGTGAATAGCCAAATGCGACTGAACACAAACTTATAGCAGCAGGAGTAGCAACTGTGACGAGAAAGCGCGCTAACAGTGAGTGACGCTCTGTTCAAGTTTACAGAGACTAGGACTTATTTTTCTCTCTCTCTTCTTCTTCTGTCTGACCGGGCGAAAGACTCAAAAAGAGGGAGGAGGGGATATCGTTGAAGGGAAGGAGATCAGAGGCACGATTGTGTAAGGGCTTTAAATATTACATATGTAACACGCACATGCACACACACACACACACATATATATATACAGGGTGTTCGGGATAAATTTGACATACTTATATTTGGTTATTTTTCTCCGTAGATTGGAGGTATTGACGCATACTACGCTTTATTTAAAAGCTTGGACCCTTCTTCATTCATATACGTGACGACAGAGTAGATGACTGGAACCCACCTGAATCATGGAAGAGAATAACTTGTATCATGCTGATCTGCGCTGGCCATCAAAATAAGGAGATTATGGTTGCTGTCCGATGCTCCCTGAACATTGTAAAAACAATCAGGCATGAACTGGAGAATTGCAATGGAGATTACGAGGCTGTGGATAGAAGAAAGCAACATAACAGACGATCTGATTGCGTTCGTACAGCAGAATTCCTTGAAAATCTGCACAAAAAAGTGTTGGAGGACCCTGGCATTGGAATTCGGGCTTTGTCACGTGAAATGCATGTTTCAGCCTCTACCATGAAGCTTGCACTCAATGAAGACCTTCGCTACTATTCATACAAGCATCACAGAGGTCAACTGCTCCCAAAAAAGACCCATGAAAATCGTCTGACAAAGGTGAAGAAACTTCTGAGCAAAGTGAAACATCCTGCTGAACCACAAACAATCTGGTTCTTTTCCGATGAGAAAACTTTTGCCAAGATCAAAAGCACAACACACAGAATAACAGATGGCTTGCATACAATCCAAAAGACACTGCTCGTGTCATGCAGACTAAATTTCCCCAAACTGTGATGTTTTTTTGAATGTGTGTCCTCTGAGGGTGTTGTGATGCCTCGCATTTTTTCACAGAGGGTATTAGGTTGAATTCAGATGCCTACGTGGAGTTGCTAAACACAAGCCCTGGGTAGCCAATGGTAGGCCATATGAATGGCAGCAGGATTCGGCCCCCTGCCATACCTCTGGGAAAAGTTAAAAATGGTTGTCGCGAATTTTTACGACTACACCAGTCTCAATGTTTGGCCTCCGAACTCCCCAAATCTTAACCCCATAGATTATTATGTATGGGGCGCTGTTGAGAAAGACACCAATCGCCGTACCAGTACTGCAAAATCCCAGTTAATCGACAGAATTAAGGTAGTTTTTGAGAGCATTCCCAGGGAAACTATAACATCAACTTGCTCCAGGTTCCGGAGTAGGATTGAGGCTGTGATCGACGCTAATGGCGATTATTTTGAGTGAAACTTGTTGATAGTAGTGTAATTCCGTTCCTGTTGAATTTCTTTACAATCCATTAAATTTTGTGGTTATCAAGCACTTTTTTTTTTCTTATGAAACTGTCAAATTTATCCCGAACACCCTGCATATATATAGTTATTTAGTCATCCAGACACTGTGTTTCGACGTATCACGTCTCATCAGTGTGGCTAGACATAGCAGGTTACCTCCAACCGGGATTTAAACCCGAACTTCATACGCCAACTCAGCGTATGAGTAGCACAGGGGTCTGGGAATGTGGGGAACTGATGGAAGGTGTGTTGCTCCATCTCAGCTGCTAAAACAATCTCCTTGGCTAGCACTAGTCAAAAGGGGATATATCCGGCTGATACCGACTTTAGGCCACCCCGACGATTTAATATATATATATATATATATATATAAAGAGTCCGACACAGCTCACAAGCACAAACTGGGGGAATAGAATCTTTCTTTCAAGTGGGAGGTGCACCTGCTCTTTGTTTATCAGCATGCGAGACACTGATCCTTGCCTGTACTTGAACTGTCGCCACGTTGTCACATTATGTATATATATATAGATAGATAGATAGACATTCTTAGTATATATTTATTTGTATGTAAACATATATATATATATATATATATATATATATATATATATATATATATATATATATAACAACACACACACACACACATATATATATATATACAAATACATCTTCTATTATTATACTAAAGCTGAGTTTATCCACATTCTCCAGCTAAAGAATTTTTTTCTATTTATGTTATGGACACAATATTTATACTTAGATATTCCTTGGTGTTAGCACTACAAAGTGTATGAAAAAAAATTCAGTTTAATTGGCTTTAATTAGGCGTAATTAGCAATTAAGTCAACGACCGACCAATCCCTGTCTTACAGACTAACTGTCTCTCTTCCCATCTCCCTTTGTCAGTTAAGTTAACTCTCCCCCCACTCTCTATTTGTCAGTTAAGCAGAGTGAAAAAAAGAGTAAAAAATCCAGCAGTCATTGAGATCACTCCACACACACCACTAACCCACCGTAGATTCGCCCACTTCCCTTTCTCCAGGCGAATCTTATTCAAATGAGCAAACGTTTTGGTTTGTTTTAATATAAAAACAAAAGTATCTTTTTACGGCATGATTTCAATTTTAGTTGAGCGTAAATTTTACGAAATTGAAATCATGCTTTAAAATATATTTTTTTAAATTACTTTAATTATTAATTCATAGAGTATTAAACTTACTTTAAAAAATATTTCATGTTGGGTAAAAAAAATAGTTATATATTTAAATATTATGGAATTCAAATGAGCAAACATTGACTACTCCCACTGTTTAAGTAAAAGTTTTCTTCGGGCTTAAAAAATTATTTTAGTTAAAACTAAAACAAACTAGACTGACTTCTTATTTAGGTCGGTAAAATTAAAACGGAAAGTTTTTTGCTGGTACCAAATGACAGTTTAACTGCAGTTTATGAATTAACATTTTGCGAATTTGGTTACGGTATTAGGGGATTAAGGTTGTTTTTAATTACGTATTGCTTAAAAAAATAAACAACAAAAAACACAAATTACTATACATTTAATGTTGAAAAATATTTTTTAAACTAAGTTTAATTGAAATTATACATTGCTATATTAACACAAACAACTGTCTCAATAATAGATTCAATAATTAATTTCAATGGTTAATTAAATGTATAGTAATTTGGGGTTTTTGTTGTTTATGTTTTAAAGCAATACGTAATTAAAAACAACCTTAATCCCCTAAAACCGTAACCCAATTCGCAAAATGTTAATTCATAGAATGTAGGACTGACTTCTGACTTAGGTTGGAAAATTAAAACGGAAAATTTTTTGCTGGTACCCAATGACAGTTTAACTACAGTCTATGAATTAACATTTTGCGAATTGGGTTACGGTTTTAGGGGATTACGGTTGTTTTTAATTACGTATGGCTTTAAAAAAATAAACTCTGTCTTTAGTCTTTTTATCTATGCAGAAAATAGTATCAATCAAATATATACCACTCCGATATTACAGTCTGAATAATACAAATAATTGTAATCTTTGCGGAGTTCCGTCATGGCCTCTTGCCTCAAAACATGTTTGCCGGTGACTGCTGAAAAAAACAAAAAAACAAACAAAAGAAAAACACCAGCTACGACTGAAGTCCGTAGTGGAAGTGGCGTGAAAAACAAAAACAACTAGGGTTTAGGATTTGGGGTTGGGGTTTAGGTTTAGTTTAATGGAAAATAAATAAATAATTTGGGCTCTGTTTTTTCTGAGTCACCCTGTATACAGGGTGACCCAGAAAAAACAGAACTTTGTAATAAAACAGTTAATTTAACTAGGGGGGTTTAGGTTAGGGTTTGGTTTTCAGTGGAAAATGCCCTAAGTTGTTTTTTTGTTTTTGTTTTTTTCAAGTGATACCGCTTCAGATGCAGGAAGCCAGGATGGAATTCCGCAAAGATTACCATTATTTGTATTATTCAGACTATTGTCCTCGTCTTCATTGTTATCT
>CM042145.1:20583497-20585997 GCA_023376005.1 Doryteuthis pealeii | reverse complement strand
CCCATCAGAGCCGACAATTACGTCTACACTCTCTGAGGACTGGCTCGCATCTAATCTAAACTAACTATCACGTGTCTGTCATAGCGCGTTTTCAAGGTACCAAAAGGGTTATAACCGTCACCGGTAATTTTCCATAGATTCCACTGATTTCAAAGTTAACAGACCTCAATTTAAATTCCTAGCTACAGGTCTGTTCACAATTCATGACCTCTCAGGAATTGTAACACTTACCTACGGGTCATTCCATGTCAAAACACCGGCAAAAAGTTGAAATCTGCACCCACCGACACCGAATTACTTGAAATTTGGCACAAATGTTCCCCTTCATGAGTTAGGAAAGTGTGCCAAATTATTTTGTCTGAAACCATACCGTTCCGATTTTAGAGGGGGGATATAATTTTCATATTTTGCCTCAAAATTAAGACCGTGCGGTGTCGCAAAATTTCAGTGTTTTTTCTTTTTATTTAAAAAAAATACTTTCATATATTCAATATTTCTGAAATTTGATATGTAAGGCAAATAAGGACTGTAGAATCCAAATATCCAACTATTTTAACCCTATACCTGATAGAAAATTTTATTTTGCCCACCCAAATGCATGACTCCAAAATCAACAACTTTTCACCTGTGTAGCTTACGGTCAGTCTATCGAAAAATGGGTCCTCTTCAATTTTCATAGTATTTTTTTCTTAACATCTACTATGTCTGCTTAAGTTCATCAAAGAATTTTGTGTGGGAGCAAAGTCTACTTCAGAAGATATGTTTACCGATTGCTGGAAGAGAAGTGATGGATTCCTGCCTTTCCAAGGGGCATTGGCACAAATGGGAAAGACAAACAGCCTTGTCCAAGATTTGAAGTTGGCTTGTTGATTCCATTTTCTACAACCAGTACTAGGGTCTTATTTCCCTCCCCCTACTCCGAATCTATGATACGGGGACCCCACTCGACTACAAGCAAATATTTTGGACATCTTCTCTGCCTGAGGTCTAAACTGAACTGAGGACCCAACCAGGTTCCACGTGACTTCACGTATTTCGCGGGCTTTCTGTACTATTCCATGGAAAGTCCCACCCGTGATATGGAAAGGGCCATTCCTTTAGAAATACAGGGGATTGACAATAATCTTATGCAACCGCATAGATTATGTAACACTTTGTTCTTCATCCAAGACAAGTAAAATCACCACACGGATAGAAACACAGCTGCAACTGCTGAGGCTGACTGTGGTGAAGAACAACAAAAAACACTCTAAGTGATGGAGACAAGATATTAAAATTATCCTCAATTAAGACTATCTTCTGTTTCTTGTAACAGTTCTTTTCTGGTCAACGGCTCTAGCAATTTCCAATCATCGAAATATTCTTCGAAAAATTAATTAAATCAAAATTAAAATTATTATTTTATAGTGGAATACACAATTCTAAATATATACTAAACAAAACGTGACCCGTTGGGTCACCCATTAAGCTCTGAGTAGATAATTGGGATGAGGGAAAAGTGAGTTTGCAAAGCGAATTAGATAAAAATAAATAAATAAATACGAGCGGAGAATTGAAAAAACCCACTAAAGTCCTTTTGTAAGATTTCTAAGAAAGGGAACGTTTGACCTAATTTAAATTTGTTGAGAGACAAGATGTTGGCCCGGCTGACTGTTTATGAAACGTAACATACAAATACGTTTCATACTCTCCAATCTCTCTCTCTCTCTCTCTCTCTCTCTCTCTCTCTCTCTCTCTCTCTCTCTCTCTCTCTCTCTCTCTCTCTCTCTCTCTCTCTCTACGCTCACTGAGAACTAACATATATAACGAGGAGGTAATCAAGATATACATAGAGAGGAAGATGGTGATAGGCAGAATGTAAAGTAAAAGATTGGTCAGTTTTTTGACAATTGCAAATTACGACTAATTAAAATCAATCAAAATGATTTTTTTTTCAAACATAACTCAATCCCAAGACTAAGGAATATTTTAGTATAACTTTCGTGTAATTAAACTATACAGTAAAAAAGCCTTTAGGAGACAAAGATTGAATCGCTCAGTTATTTATGATATATTATATATATATATATATATATATATATATATATATATATATATATATAAGGGGTATGAGACCTGTAGCTAGGAATTTAAATTGAGGTCTGTTAACTTTGAAATCAGGGAGTCCGTGGAAAATTACCGGTAACGGTTATAACCCTTTTGACCCCTTGATATATATATATATATAATATATATATATATATATATATAAGGACCTACATGAGTCAGACACTATCTACCTAGGTTTCACCCGAACGGTTCTTCCGGTGTTTTTTTTTTCTTTTGGTCACTACATACGATGCTGGTGATTACTTTCAGAAAGTACGGGTGTGCTGCCCCCCCCCCCCCCAGATGTCAGTTTGAAATTTTTATTTTATTTTGAAAAACTAAATTATCTGAGTTTTTTTCCACACCAGTAGAGTTTAGAAGTAAACATATTTATCTATATCTGTATCTATAT
>CM042145.1:20493497-20578497 GCA_023376005.1 Doryteuthis pealeii | reverse complement strand
CATTATCCTTAAAAAGAGAAATGAATTAGCGCGATGGGCAAGAAGGATCAATAGAATATCCCGCCAATTAAACAATCTTTTAAAAGATAAAAAAAATCGGAAAGATTTTTACCAATTTGAAAATCCCAAGATTATAATACTGGCTCGGTTGCGCATTGGCCATACAAGACTCAAACAAGAGGATCAACCATGGTGTGAAACATTTCAAAGACCCTGCACAGTCTAAGATTTCCTAATAAAATGTGGAGTCTTCGCTCCCATCAGAAATAATTTTCTCAACGCAAATAATATGATACTGTTGTACCGGCCGTTCCTACAGTGGAGAATATACACCGGTTCTCACTATAAATAGTGAGACAGCGAGTGAAAAGGTTGTACTGTTACCGTACTGTTACTGTTTAGCGGCAAGCTAGCCGTTCTTGTACCTTATTGTAAATACACTTGTCTCATTTTACCCTACCTCGACTTGACTTCTTTTTTTTTTACTGTTGAACTAACATCACAACAGATACTAACATAGATTGCATTTCGTGCTTCTTGAAATAAGAAATAAAAATATACCAGAAATTATAATCAGTTATAAAATACATCCACGAAACTATCTACAAAAATACACCTGTAAAGAGAACTTGAGAACCAACGTTTGTCTCACACTCTGATAATTTTGGCATTAAATAACCCACAGGGTTGATATGCCATTAAACAAACCAAACAAAAAAAGATTTTTACCTATTTAGTTTTTAATATACCAACCATACGTTTGGGTTAGTTGGTTGGATTTTTACGGCATGTCAACCCTTTTTGGGTTATTTTATGCCGAAGACATTTTGCTTTATTCATTATTGATGGGTATTCAAATGTGAAAAATAATTCTATTTAGCCCATAGATGGGACTCTAACAGGTACTAATACTCTGAGTGGACCTGGGAGTAATGGCAATAAATGGGTACTCCACACTCCCTAGAGTTCCAGAATAGGAACCCCGATACTAGCTACAATCTAGCATCATACCCAGGACACTAAGACCCTCAGCCACAGCCTTCTAGCACGTATATAAAACCGGTAGGAATTAGCTATAAGAGCAATTGAGGAATATCGTTGGGACAATGCAAGGACCAGCCGACTAATCTTATGGAGCCTCTCCGATCGACCGCCTATATATATATATATATATATATATATATATATATATATATATATATAGTTGTGTCAAAAATATCTAGATTTTCCGTACTTTTTGACACACCTTGTATTCTGAAAAAAAATAACGTTTCATCCATTCTTCATTTCTATCTTGATAAATACAGCTTTAAACTTGGTACTTTTTTGACACACCTTGTATTCTGAAAAATATTAATGAATGGAACATTATTTTTTTCAGAATACAATGTGTGTCAAAAGTACAAAACACCTCGATACTTTTTGACACATATATATATATATATATATATATGTGTGTTGTGTGTGTGTGTGTGTGTGTGTGTGTATGTGTTGCTATGGACTAAAAAATATTCTAGAAGAAATATATATATATATATATATATATATATATATATATATATATATATATATATATATCAAAGTCACCGAATTTCGAGTGATAGATTTCGGGTGAGTTACGTCACACAATTTTGAAAGAAAAATAACGGCTAAACAACGCCAAATCCTTTCACTTCAATTTTTTCCCCACACAGTTTTTATACCTTGACAAAGAGTGAAGGTTCACCTGAAATATCGGAATTAATCGAACCACGGACAGAGCAACAGCTGGATATTAAAACTCTGTTTTTTATTCTGTTTTTCCATGCTTCACAATACAAAAAAAAACAACGTTTACAAGAACAAAGTTTATACACAATATATATATATATATATATATATATATATATATATATATATATATATATATATTCCCCTTTCATTCTCACAAACTTGTGACCCCTCTCCTACAAAAATCTCTTCTGCTATCGTTCGTTTGAACACTACCAATTCCTACTACCTCCCACTACCAATTCTTACTAACTCCCACTACCAATTCGTACGCTACTGCTTTTTTGAAAACGAGACACTTGAAACATTCCATCAGTTTCCCACCTGAAGATAGCAGATAGACATGCCCAAAGCGCTGGTAAAGAAACCTTTGGTGGATTGCTACACCAGTTCCACCCTGACATTAAAAAGATTGCCGGACAGTTAGAAAGGATTGAACAAAAACTCGTCTGACAAGAATCGTCAGTAGAGTTTAACAAAACACACACACATATACATACACATATATATATATATATATGTGTGTGTGTGTGTGTGTGTGTGTGTGTGTGTGTGTGTGTGTTATTCTCGTGAGATAAACTTTCCATCAATGACAGTAGATAAAAATGTCATTTTGAGATTGCATTTCTATTTTATGAATAAAACAATGAGACAACAATTACGGCTCTGCCCTGTCACTCAAAATCTGTGTAAATGTCTTATCTTATTAAATTATATTTAGACTTTTATTCAACAAAAATAAGAAGTCACTATTGTGTCAGTCAAAAAAACAATGTTTACATTGGAAAGAAACGTTGTCAGTGTCAGCAGACGATAACGAAGCTGGGCAACAAGACACAGACAAAAAACAATGGCGATTAGTTGAGATACATTTTTGATATCATTTAATGTCTAGTAATAGATAAAGTTTAGTTCAATTATGATAAAGTACGAGGGCCGACTGCAATATTCATAGTCTCACCCAGTTGTGTGCCAACGTCGTGATCTTAACAGAATTCTGTAAAAAGAAAGTAATGAGAAAGGAAAGAAGACAAATATTATGTATAAAAGTGGATAATATAATGTTCGGTGCGAAGGATTTGCTAAAGATTTATAGCTTTTAGCAGTCTTGAGTCACATACAATATATATAGTAAGAAGTAATGCATTTTGTTAAGTTTTTAAGGGCCATTCCTTGGCCTTATAACAGAAGCGCTTATCTGGTGGAATCCTTGATAAAAGGTCGGTCGACAACGTGAATCCTTTGGATACTAAAGTGTCCTGAGTTACTGGTAATCGTATGAGTTCTTCGTGAGTATTGGTAAAGATCCCGGCAATCCTACGTGCGTCCTCCAAAGTGTGTATTTGATGTGTGACATTATGGGGGGGGGTAAGTATCTTATCAGGCCACTAGTACTGCCAGTGATTGGTTAGAAGAGTCAATCACGTGACCTTGGCCAGTCTATAAGTATAGGCGGGGATCTAGCACACACCACTAGAATAACTGAACACATTTATCTTTGAATTCTTTTAGGGTGAAGTATTGTTGTATTTGTGTTTTGTTCTAATAGTCAGCGCTGGTGTGTACTGCCAGGAGAGACCTGTTCTTCGGACGTCCGGCTTCGTCCACTGTTGTTACTCTTCTGGCTCTGCTCTGGACATCTGCCCTGTCCGAGTAGCAGTGCTGTTCTAAGGATTTCTATGGTCTCCGCCCCCACCCTTCCGATACCTTACTTCCGGTCCCGATTCAGGGGAAGTAACCCATACTTCTCAAAGATCAGGGGTGGGTGGTGGTCAATAGGTCGGCCTATCACCCACTTCAGTGGCCAATAAATACAGATTCAGATTTTTCAAACTCTTTATGGGTTATTTAATGCCGAAATTTGATTCATTTCTCGGAACTTTTGAGATTAGGCTTGATTCTTAGTATTATTTAGATTATTCAGACTATTGTCCTCATCTTCATTGTTATCTGTACAACGTCTCGACCGATGTACCCACCGGCCTTCTTCGGGTATTTCTTGTCGGATTCGGGAACTTTCTCGGACTCGGGGAACCTTCTTTTCGGACTCAGGAACCTTCTTTGATTCATTTGTAAAGGTTTTAGTTGGCTTATTTGTTTAACGGCATATCAACTCCTTATGGATTATTTAATGCCGGAATTTGATTCATTACAGTCATACCTACAGTTTCAATGTTCCATTGCATTCTTTCTTAGATTGCATTTTTTAATATCTATCTATAATTATTTATTTGCAAATAGTTTCAAGTATTTCTATCCATTGCTAATACTTTTCAAACAGTTCTATTTGACCCTCACAGGTATCACCACGCCGAGTCAGAGTGGACCTGGCAGTAATCCAATGATGGGCTAACCCAACTCTCTTCAGAGCCCTAGAACTAGAAATGGAATCTCTCCATCAGATTTCGTTTTTATGTTGTGCCCAGTACATTGTGTGTTTGTGAGCTAAGGTGTGTGCGTGCGTGTGTTTGTGCGCGTGTCCATGTGGATCCGTGTGCGCATGTGTGCGAAATGTGTGTATACTTGCGTGTGCATACGTGCATGTTGATGATGTGTGTGTTTGTGCGTGTGTGCGAACGCGTAAATAAAATGCGCTTTTTAAAAAATAAACTAACAAAATTTAGAGAATTTGTTCACTTCAACTGTCATTCGTACATTTTTTTTCAGCTTTGAAAAAAATTAGGAACATATGACCTTTAAACACCCCTTATTGATCCCGATTAAGAAAGGACATGTTTTTCATTTACACTGTCAATATCCGGTTGTTTTAACAGACGAGTTTTAGATTTTTTTTAAATTATAAAACTAACCCCTAACCCTAACCCCAACCGGATATTGACGGTGTAAATGAAAAACATGTCCTTTCTTAATCGATTTCAAAAAGGGGTGCCTAAAGGTAATAAGGTCCAGAATTTATTTCGGCAATGCCGTTTTGAATTTTTTTACCGCCCTATAGAAGGATTGTCAAAAAGTGGAATATACGTGAGACGACGCAAATTCTCCAAATAAGGCGTTGTCGACATTTCTCTCTCTCTCTCTCTTCTCTCTCTTCTCTCTCTTCTCTCTCTCTCTCACACACACACACACACACACACACACACACACATCCGGTCCTCACCGAATTTCTCAAGGAGAATGCACTTTCTCATGTTCGCTATTCAAAAACGACACAAATGAAAAACAAAAATAATTCAATGTTTTAAGATAAAATTTTTACGTTTAAAAAAACAAAGAGTTATTAATTTTTAATTATATATATATATATATATATATATATATATATATATATATAAGTTTCTAGTGGGAATGATTCTAATCTGGACCTTTTAATTTTAATATTGAAATATTAAAATTGGTGTTAAATAAAATTTAACGGACCTAAATTCCACCATCGTATGTCACCCCGCCGAAAGAAAAAAAATACAAAAAATCAGGGAATTAACCGAATTCAATGAAATTTTCAGTTTTGATATATTAATGAATAAGATATAATGAACCTTTTATTTTATTTTAAAAAAACTTGTACATTTTTTCAGCTCAGTTAACTTTGAACCACGTATGTTTGAGAATCTGTGTTACGCCTCAAAGATACGTGGTTCAAAGTTAACTGGTATAATCCATACACAATGTAAAAATACTGCAAATATTCAGTTACAAAAACTATGGTATTATAACTTTTTACTAATCTAATTGATTTGAATAAATGCTGGACTGTTTTCGGTTTCTCCTTCAAAAGCTGACGATAATAATTTTAAAATACGAAAGTTTATAAAGAAAAAGAATGTCATATTGGTTTGGTTTAATCGTTTAACGGCATATCAACTGCTAATGGGTTATTTCATGCCAACATTTGATTCATCTTTAAATGTCTGGTTTGGCTAACTTGTTTAACGGCATACCAACTTCTTATGGGTTATTTAATGCCGAAATTTGATTCTTTTCAAACAGATCTATTTGACCCATAGATGGAACCTTAACATGTACCAACACTCCTGGTTAGATCGGGTTGTTGTATACCCTTTTCTTACTTACTTCTATTCTTCTTCTGGCGTCTTTTCTATCTTACGTCTTCTTCTAACATCTCTTCTAGCGTCTGGACTTCTCTTGGGGACTTCGTGTCTGGTCTTCCATTGGGATTTCTCTTTATCAGAAGCCCTGTCATTGGTAGTTTTTAGATAATAACACAAGACTTCGATTTAACTTATATCATATTTATTTCGAAATCCCCTCTAGACTACCTGCGCAGATCGAGTCGGCTGCATGCATAACACAACTTACCGCAGTCGTGGTCTTGGCCGATCTGACTAAAAATCTATTTCTAATCTAAACCGGAAGAAGGTCTCCTCCACCGATTGTCACGGTATCCACCGGAAAGGATCAAGATGAAGTCAAGCCTTGTCACTCATCTTCAAGGCTGCAACTTATAACAGCCATTTTGATTTCTACACTACTGTACATAAATATTAAGAATCTAATAATTATGTAACAGGGCCTTGAAGTAATAGTTTTTCTTGCAGACTAGAAAATAAATTCATGATATTAGTTTGCGGTAAAATTTGAACAGCAATTTGATCTTAAAGAATCGAAGAGTTGCAACCTTTCTGCAGGACGGTCAATCAGTTGGTTGTTGGTTGGTTTTGTTTTACGGCATATCAACCTCAGTGGGTCATTTAATGCCGACAAAGTTTTGAAATAAATTCATTCTTATCGAATACTCAATTTTTTATCAAACACATTTTTCTATCAAACCCATAGATGGGACCCTAACAGGTACTACCACTCAGGGTCAGAGTGGATCAGGGAGCAATGGTGATGAAGGGGTGCTCCACACTCTCAAAACCTCCAGAACTGGAACCTCACCATCAGTTAGATTTTAACGTCGTAGCCAGGACATGTAGACTTTCAGCCACCAGTTTTCTAGCAACCATATGATAAAAATGGTTGTGGCTTGCCATAAGGGCAAAAGGGTTGTGACAATCAAATAGGTGCTAGGGCTTGACATGACCAGCCGATTGATCGGAGGGGCCTCTCCGACCGACCGACCGTCTAGCCTAAGTAAGGGCCAAAGTGGAGTGTTGCATGTCATGGACTGCTCAGCCACCACGGTCGATCAGATAAATCTTTTTAATTGGGCCTCAAATCAATCGGGATTTTAGAATTTTAGATGAAGCCTTTTTCGTTACATCCTTATCAAAACAAAATTTTCCTATCCAAAGGAAATTTATATTTTAAGTTCATTTTGTCAGTGTCCTTCCCCCACAATGTTAGGGTTAGGGTTTTCGTTAAAAATGGCCCAGCAGTTTACGACATGTGAGCCAGACTAAACAAATCTTAGTAAATTCTATGAAGTTTCAACATAAACTGATAAACATTTTTAGATCGACTGTCAATTATCAATGAACGATGTATATGAAGTTTTGAGGCGAATCTTATTGTTGTTTGTAGTCTCTCTTGAAAAAGTATCCAGCCCTTTTTTCACGTCTGGAGTAGTTTTTTTTTTTTTTACTTTTTCTTTTTTTCTTTATCTTTTTCTTTTTCTTCTTTTCTTTTCTTTCTTCTTTTTTCTTGTTTTCTTTTTTTCTTTTTCTTTTTTTCTTTTTTCTTTTTCTTTTTTTTCTTTTTTCTTTTTCTTTTTCTTTTTCTTTTTCTTTTTCTTTTTCTTTTTTCTTTTTTCTTTTTTTCTTTTCTTTTTCTTCTTTTTCTTTTTTTTTTTTTCTTTTACTTTTCCTTTTTCTTCTTTTTCTTTTCTTATTTTTCTTTTTTCTTTATCTTTTTTTTCTTTTTTTTCTTTCTTCTTTCTTCTTTTCTTTTTTCTTTCTTCTTTTTCTTTTTCTTCTTTTTTTTTCTTTTTTCTTTTTTTTTCAAAACTTTACATTACCCATGTCTGCCAATCCCAACAATCCTTATTTGGCTCCTTACACCTTTTGACTTTTTCCAAACTTAAATCATCGTTAAAAAGGAAATATTTCAGATAGTGGATGGGATTAAGAAAATGAGATGATGACATAGCATTCTGTTTTAATCAATGCAGAAAATTCAAAATGGCTAAGGCTCTGTTAGATATGTAAAACATGTGGGGATTAATAAAAATAGAATTAAACCAAATAAAAATAAATCAAACAAAAGTATAACAACATTAAATTAAATATAAAAAAAGAATTTAAAAAAGACCCAACAAGTATCGATCTCCCAGAAGGCTACAGACCGGAATACCCGTCCGAGCATGCGCAACACCCCACCCCGAATTCTTGGCACCAAAAAGGTATCTCAGCATTTTTACTCCAAGACTTTGAAGGAGAAACACCTATTGACTAGCTCGGGAAACATTTCCCCACAAAGAAGTAGTGTGAATTGATGAATAACAGTTTTACCCTATCTAATGAGGAGTACTCAAAGGGTTAAGGCTCTGTTAGATAGGTTATTTTATTTACCTTTATTTCTTTTTTTTCTTTTTTTTTCATGAATATTAAAAGTTGTCGTCATGTCCATAATGACCTTTCAAATCGTTCAGAAAATTTCTATACATATATAAAGGGCGGTTGTATGCATGTGTCTGTCCGGAGGAAACTTCGAAAATAAAACAATTAACGACAAAGTAAATGTATATACACATTAAATATCACCAGGGCTTGGTTTTTGAGCAAAAATAATAAGGATTTGATTTATATTTGTGAAAAGGATTAAAAAATAAAATTTAAATGATAACAGAATGGAATTTTTTTTTTTTTTTTTGCATTTAATATTTTGAATATAGACTTTAACGTTTATTTTCAGGGTGGCTGGATCAATGCAAAGTCTTTTTTTACATTTGGATTTTAATGGATCCAACTCACGATTGATGAATAATGGATCCACGGGACTAACTTTTAAAAATTCCCCCTCTACCCTGGCGATGCCGGATGGCCGCTTCTAGTTAATAAATAAGTCCCAGGTTCATGAGATTTTCTTAAAAAAAAAATTTAAAAAAATTTAAAAAATAGTACGAATAAAAACTTTCGAAAAAAATGATCGCATTGTTACCATGCTAGAATGTGTATCTCGTATCTGTATACGTGAATTAAAGCAGAAATATAGAATTTCGTATATAAATTTAGAAAATGCGCGTGTATTAGTCAAAGACTCACTTTAGCGTTGTCAGTTAATTGTGGTGTAAATTGTGCTGTTTCAGTAATTCTTTGTTTTTGCTTATTTTTTCACACCAAAGAAAATGTGTAACACACTAAGTGTTTAGGGAGAGTTATCTCCCCCTAATGATTCGACCGGATATACACACTGACAAGCAGTGAGACAAAGACAGGCAAGGACGTGACTCCATGCGGTGAACACACACCTGATACACAGTTGAATTGTATCCAAACTCATCCCTCTGTATTCCCGGTCGGTGAGAATGAATAAAACAAATATTGTTATATGTTAAACATATTTGATTGTTTTTGTTATCATTTGTTATTCCTATATCTTGGGATATAACACTAAGTATGGCCAAAATTTAGGTACGACAACACCTCCTCTTTTCTTAAAACTTTTATTAAAAATCAAAATTGTAAATTGTCTCTTATTTTAATTTTTATCCTCAAGAAAAGAGCTTTAACTTACACATATTTTTCTATGAATTTCTTAATTATAACAATGAAACAAATCACGTTAAAAAGAGAACATCTTCAAGAGAAAAAAATGACACAAATGTGTCATTTTGACGGAAACAGATTTTGATTTATAAAGTTTTCCCATTTTAAAGACCGTAAAACATGTGGGGATTAATAAAGATAGAATCAAACCAAATAAAAATAAATCAAAACAAAAGTATAACAAAATTAAATTAAATATAAAAAAGAATAAAAAAGGCACAAAAAGTAACAACCTCCCAGAAGGCTCCAGACCGGAAGACCCGTCTGAGCATGCGCAACACCCCCACCCCGAATTCTTGGCATCAAAAAAGTCTCTCAGCCTTTTTACTCCAAGACTTTAAAGGAGAAACACCTATTGACTTGCTCAGGAAATATTTCCCCACAAAGAAGTAGTGTGAAACAATTAATAAAAGAAATCCATTAACAAGAAGAAATAACTGTAATTTTATTCTTTACTTCCTATTTTAACTAAATAGTTAAATTAGAAAAAATTAGCGTGAGTGATGGAAAAATAAGTTGTATTGTTTGTTTGTTGTGTTTTACGGCATATCAACCTCAGTGGGTCATTTAATGCCGATAAAGTTTTGAAATAAATCAATTCTTAATGGATAATACAATTTTATTATAAATACATTTTTCTATTTAACCCATAGATGGGAGTATTGCATGTCATGAACTGCTCATCCACCTGGGCTCTATCCTTAAGCATCACGGGTCGTCACCCACGGCCAACAGGTGGCTCCATTGGGGGAGTCTTACCCCTCTGCAGAGCTGCAGTCGGTACATTCTAACGCCCCAACCGACAGGGCGGAAGTAAGTTGTAGTTGTTCTATTTTTTATTATACCCCCATCTGTTTCAAATCTTTTTATCTGCATTCTTATTTAGTTTCATTAGCCTTTTTATCTGCATTCTTATTTAGTTTCATTAGCCTTTCTAATTTAATGAAATATTTTATTACATTAAAACTTAAATACTTGCACCCGGAAGGTGCATATATTTCCTAGTAATTCTAAATATATTCTACATTGGGTGAGAGCAAGTTTCTATTGTAAATAGTTATTCTATGTAATCTTAATTTTAATGCGCATTACGAATACAAATATTCAATTGAAGAGATGTTCAGGCTATTGAACTCATTCTTTTTGTTTGAACTACAAAAGCAACACAAAGACGGTTTATCTACAAATGTTTTGTTTGGACCTGTGAAAACTAAGATTTCTTTTTTCTTAATTCTGAGATAGGGCGTTGTTGCTATTATGCTCTGATTCATTCGTCTTTGTCATTATTGGAATGGTTGGTGCTAAAGAAAATACTTAGATGAGTCCCCACTCAACCAAGGACCAATAATAGTATAAGAATGATTTATGGTTATAACTTCCATGGTTAAATCACTTCTTATAATACGTTAGGGGTCTCAGAGAATATACACAACAGCTTCCAACAAAGAGGTGCATAAAAAAATGCAGACTTTATTGTCTGAACACATTTACCAACAATACAAATACAAAAAAGCCAGGATGAAGGTCTTAAGGAAAAGCGTCTTTGTAGATAATCTTGAGGCTATTAAATGGAGAATAGAAGTAGGCACTTACTGTATAGATTTTGGTTTGGTTTGTTTTGCTTTACGGCATATCAACCTCGGTGGGTCATTTAATGCCGACAAAGTTGTGAAATAAATTCATTCTTAATGCATAATACAATTTTTTATAAACTCATGTTTTTCTATTTACACATAGATGAGACCCTAACAGGTACTACCACTCCGGGTCAGAGTGGACCAGGGAGCAATGGTAATGAAGGGGTGCTCCACATTCACCAAACCCCCAGAACTGGAACCTCACCATCAGATAGATTTTAACGTCATTCCCAGGACATGTAGACCCTCAGTCACCGCCTTCTACAAAGCCCCCCACCCCCACCAAGTCTTAATGGACAGAGACACAACTTGTCTAGTACATCTTTGTGGATGCCAGAAGTTTATTTTCTCGAAAAAAAAAGCAGACCAAAAGAGCGTATGAGGCTGGTTTCTGCTGATAATTTGAAGGTAACATTCCTTAAAAGAAAAGACTGAAAAATTCGGGAGTGCGTATCTTGAAGATAACCCACTTTTTATTTAAGTATTGGACTTATAGGATAAAAAATATGAAAATATAGCCCTCCAAAAATAAAGACACCTTTATGCAAAATTGTTGGAAGTAAGAATATTTTCAAATCAAATATCTTTACAATTACTAGCAAATATATGCACCCTCCGGGTGCAAGTATTTAAGTTTTAATGTAATAAAATATTGTATTAAATTAGAAAGGCTAATGAAACTAAATAAGAATACAGATAAAAAGATTTGAAACAGAGGGAGTATAATAAAAGATTTGAAACAGAGGGAGTATAATAAAAAATGGAACAACTGAAACTTACTCTTCCATCACTCTCGTCTTTCATTGTTATCTTTTCTAATTTAAGTATTTAGTTAAAATAGGAAGTAAAGAATAAAATGACACTTATTTTATCTTGTTAATGGATTTCATTTAAGATTCATTGAAGAGATTTTTGCTTATAATTCATTAAGATAAAACCAAACAGTTAGAAATCAATAATACTAAGCACATATTTATTAAATTCGATTTTTTAATATTAATATGCAAATTAGCCTTCCCGTTCACACTGTAAACCGCTATTTTGTTGTATATATAAATATAATTGCATGTTGTCAGTATGTAGACATAGTTAACAGTATTAATAATGTAAGACAATTTTATTAATAATTGAGGTTTAGATAAAAATAAAATCATGGAGAATGTGATGTCAATAACTAAGAGAATTGTGACTTGAGTGGGAATATAGTTTCGGTTACAGACAGAAAAACACACAATCTCCATTATAATAAGATTATGAAAATATAGCCCTCCAAAAATAAAGACACCTTTATGCAAATTATTTGGAAGTAAGAATATTTTCAAATCAAATTCGTTTATTTTTTGGGGGGGGGTCGGGGGTAATTCTGTTGAATCAAACAGACAATCATTTAGATCGAAACTTCTTTTAACTAGAAAGATAATTTTAAACTTTTAAGTTTCAGTGTTAGACGCTGCGTCTGGTTCATTTAAGCGACCAGAAGAAACGCTGCCCTTTAAGCCGAGTGTATTTGGTGTGTGCCAAATACACTGTTTATTTACAAAAAAATGTTACAATAAAAAATGCAATTGAACACACACCTGGGCATATTGCCCGAAGTTTTTTTGGGGGGAACGGGGTACCAAAGTGGTCATGCTTCTATATCATTTAGATCTATCTTAGCTAGTCTCATTCGCCGACCGATCCATACTTATAAATATAAAAGTACATTCATCGCCTTTAAGCCGAGACAATGAATTGTGAGTCATTAACCAAGTTTTGTCACAAAGCCAGAAATACGAAACCCAGTGAGAGTCGAACTCACTAGCAATGGTCTGCTAGTATGGTTCGTTAACCATTCCACCACGCTAGGCATCCAATTGGAAAGGAGAAGCTGATGCTGTCTTTTAGCAATAGAACATAAGAAAACAGCGTTCTGTGTCTTGCGTTGCAGCTGGGATAGTTACATATTCCCCACAGAAAAGATTTTACAAACTGAAACAAAAAAAAAATGGATGATATGCACATTTTCTTATCAGACTAAAGGGAGGAAAACTGCTGTTTTTTTTTTTTAGATGACTAAGTGCTATTTTTTCCTTTCTTTTTTTAAAAAGTGTTATCCTTGACTGTCCTACTTTTTTTTGTCTGAATACAGAAGGAACTTCCTCTAGAAAGGGGGAGAGGGGTGAAATAAAGACAACTGGGATGGGAAGAAATTTGAGAGAATTTGGTCTCCCAAGATTTAAAAAAATTGAATAAGATTTTTTTTAAATTGAATAAGATTTTTAAAAAAATAGAAATGAGTTTCTTGAAAGACTGCCAAAATTTTATTTTTGTAGCTTTTGTTCGAATTTAACGGCATATCAACCCGTATAGGGTTATGTTATGCCAAAAGTTAGGAAATCGCATTCATTGTACGAGTATATTTACATTTTTTATGTAGTTGTTCCTTTAGAATTTTTTTTCACACAGTTATGACATAAAGTATTATTATCTAATACAAATAATTTACTTTTAAGTATTCCTATCTAATACTAATAATTATATGGCTTCAAATAATTATTTCTATTTAATAATAGTCATTCGTTTTCACACTGTTATACGGTTTCAAGTAATTAATAATGATCCTTAGTAAGCAATCATCTGTTCAACTAACTATTCTTAAAACAAATAATTTATAGGTATATGGCATCAACGCCTCGGAACCACAAAGTTCCGAATTCGATGCCTGCCCTCGCCAACTCAAGTAATAATTTCTATTTAATAATAGTCATTTGTTTGCACACATTCATATGGTTTCAACTAAATAATAATAATAATAATAATAATAATAACCGTTTTGTCATTTGGGAAATGCTATTTGCCGATGGCGCAGCAGTGGTAGCACACTCCCAGGAGCACATGCAAATACTCATGGACCAGTTCACCCAAGCCTGCCAGACTTCAGCCTGACCATTAGTAATAGGAAAACCAAGACGATGGGTCAGGGCCAGGGAACCGAAAATTCTCCCTCCATCAACAACTACACCCTGGAAGCCGTAAACACCATCACCTACCTTGGGTCCAGCATCACTGAAAACCTGTCACTTGGTACTGAACTCAGTTGCCGGATCGGAAAAGCTGCCTCAACTTTTAGAAAGCTCACAGCGACAGTGTGGGACAGCAGCAGGCTCACTATCCGTACAAAGGTACAAGTGTATAGGGCATGTGTTATCAGCACCCTCATGTATGGAAGTCAAACATAGATCCTGTACTTCCACCACGGCTAAATAGCTTCTACCTTCGCTGCCTTAGACGTTTACTGGGCATCACCTGGAGGGACAGGATCACTAACACAGTAGTTTTAGAGAGAGCTCAACTTCCCAGCTTGTGTTCTCTTTTGAGACAGCATCGTCTCCGATGGCTGGGCCATGTCCGCCGGATGGATGATGGACGAATCCCGAAGGACATCCTTTATGCAGTGCTTTCGTCTGGTAAGAGACAGATTGGTCTTCCCCAGCTGTGTTTCAAGGGTGTATGCAAGAATGATCTCAGGTGCTTTGGCATTATCTCTTCCAGCTGGGAAAATTTGGCCCTTAGTGGCGGCAGGCTCTCCGTAGCGGGCTGTTCATGTCTGAAGTCACCCAGGTGCAACACCATGAAGTCAAAGGTCCAGAAGAAAGCGGCGGCAACAAAGCACCGGCAAATCAACATCTTCAGGAACAGCCTTCACATGCGACATCTGTGGTCGAGAATGTTTTTAACTTTGAACCACGTATCTTTGAGGCGTAACACAGATTCTCAAAGATACGTGGTTCAAAGTTAACAGACCTGAAAAAATCTAAAGGTTTTTAAATAAAATAACTGGTGCATTATATTTTTATTCATTAATATATCAACACTGAAAATTTCATTAAATTCGGTCAATTCCCTGATTTTTTTTTTTGGGGGGGTTCTTTCGGCGGGTGACATACGATGGTGGAATTTAGGTCCGTTAAGTTCGATTTAACCAAATAAGTTAATATCTAGTATCAGATAAAATAACGTACACGAAGTTAAAGATAAAATTTAGTGTTAATGCCTTAACTACTGGGCTCTTCTTTAGATAATAAATTCTCAGTACTAAAACAATTTATAATAAAAGAAAATAAGAGGTTGACACTATTGACATTATTCGGTGTCAAAACCTTATCTATTTTGTTGGGATATTTTTGTGTATAAAAATAAAGTCGTCAGGGCGGCCTAATGTCGGTATCAGTCAGACAGCGCTAGACCAAGGACATCATTTTAGCGCTTGAGGTGGAGCGCACATCTACCATCAGCTCTTCACTTTACCGCACAGATCTCTGTGCTACTCATACGCTGAGTTGGCGAGGGCCGGTATAGAACCAGGAACCTTGTGATTCCTAGCCGAACGCTCTATCGACTGAGCTAAATAGCCTATCCTTTCCGAAAAGAGTTTATTTATACTGGATTTTTTTTTCAGTAGAATTTTAAACAACTAGGAATTATAATTCTTTTATTATTACCACAAAATGTCTCAAAATGTCTTCGGCATAAAATAATCCACCAAGAGTTGACATGCCGTAAAATTCAACCAACCTACAAAAAATATGAACCACTAAGTGATTTGGTTTGGTTTGGTTTGGTTTGGTTTGGTTTACGGCATATCAACCTCGGTGGGTCATTTAATGCCGACTAAGTTTTGGGTTCATTAGCAGTAGTTTGGTAGAAAACAAATGTATATATGGATAGATTTTAACTATTGTTTAATTGTTCATATTTTTTTGTACAATCTCACTTCTTTTAGGAAATGTAAAATCCTGGATGGTCTTATTTTCGTGAAAAGTTTTTTTCACTAAGTGAAAATCGAACCCACTTGTAAACGGCTCGCTAACCCTAACCCACGCAATGCACCCTGGGTAATTGACGCGAGGGGTTATATTCACAATCTACTTCATCTCAAGTTAAATGTTCTCACAGTTGAGCAGTTTTCTGTCATTTGCCCAATCCTGACATATTTTTTAACAGACGGATATTTTTTCTCCTCTTTTCGTTTCGTTTGTTTACAGCATATGAAGAAAAAAATAATGAGGACAAACATTTCATGCATACCAAGAAGAATTAGATATTTTCAGATAATAAGATCTTGTTTGCTTATGTAATTGCGCCTTTCAGAATCCAATCTTGCATTTTGTTTTGGAGGGTGGGTGCGTTGTTATTTTTTGGGGGGGTGGGGTAGGTAAAGGCGAGAGATAAGCGTCTAATCGGTAAGGTAAAAAAAAACGTCTGGGAAATTTGGCAAATAAGAAACATTAATAATATATTCATGGTTTTTTGGTGTTAATGCTTTTTAAGTAATCGTTCAAAATGAAGTCTGATAATTCTTTTACGTTTTATCTATAAGTTCACTTTGACATAAGACCATAAGTATGTATTTACCCAACCCCTCCGTGACATCCAAGTAAGGGAATTGAAACTCTAGTCATGCTATTACGTTCACTTTCCGACTAATACTCTTGGAAAAGTGTAACATAATTATTGGATCCCTAATACTTATATGGGTAGTGTAGAAACATAATGGCGATTAGTGCAGCCCACGGTCTTGAAGGATGGGTGACAACGCTTGACCTCACTCTCACCTTGCCTTCCAGGGATAAATCGTGAGAACCGGAAGGCATAGAAGACCCTGTCTTCCGGTTTAAGGATACTAAGTAACTCAGTCAGTTAGAAGGTAGCAGCGAGCTCGAAGGGGTAAGTCGTGTTATACACGCGGTCCCTCAACTGCGCAGATTGGGTTGGGGATTTGGAAATAAAGTAACATCAACGTAAATCGAAGTCTTGTGTTTACTAAAAACTAACAATGACACAGGGCTTCTGATAAGGAGAAATCCCCATAGAAGACCAGACCGGAATCCCCAAGTCAACATCAGACGCTAGACCAGACCAAGATGATAGAGGATCAGAATAGCAAAGCCGGTCAGAAGAGAAGACGACTAGAAGTAAGAAGTAAGAAAAGGGTATACAACATTATATCGATTTGGTACCGTGAAAACCCTCAGTACGTAACAAAAGGTGTAAACCCTGGCCATCCCTACAGCTATAGGTTAAATAGTGATACTGGTGCTCTTCTACAAGGGTGAATTCGGCATTAAATAACCCACGAATGTTGATCTGCCATAAAACAAAGAAACCAAACCATTATACTGGTGCTAACATGTATCAACCCTTATCCTTCCCTTAAACAATATCAGTGCCATGGAGAGGAGAGATTTGATACGGGAACAGTCTACAACCTTGTTCAGGCCAACATAGATCCATCGTTAGTCAAGACTAATAAATGCCACACAATCCAGATCCAGACATAGATCCATGGTTAGTCGAGGCTAATAAATGCCACACAATCCAGATCCAGACATAGATCCATCGTTAGTCAAGACTAATAAATGCCACACAATCCAGAACCAGGCATAGATCCTTGGGTTTTTTTTTGGGGGGGGGGTATTAATTTTTCCCTATTTTTTTCTAAAATTTTACAGAAAGGTACAAATTGCAAACTTAATGGCGTTTGCGACCAGACTTATCTGCTGAGGTCCTTTTAAGTTTTGGGAGCGACCGGATTTAGACGTCTCGCTGCTATTGGATCAACACTATAAGTGACTTAGTCATGGAATTCAATTTAGGCACCAATATCGTATATTAGCGATTTTGGTCCCTGGTGCAAAGGGCAGATAATTATTCCTAATTTGTCCAGTACTCCTGACCAAACATCCGGCGATTAGCTATCACTGATATAGCAGTCGGTGGTGACTACGCTACACATAGCCGATTAAGATATTGAACGGTCTTGAAACTTACAGTTATAAGAATTAGTAGATATTAGTTTGAAACCAACACTGTGTCCTTAAAATTCATTAGGACATCCATAAATAACCTAACACTGAACATTCGGTACGGATAGATAGACAATTACAATTAACTTGGATATTACTTTGAAACCAACACTAAGTCCTTATAACTCATCAGTCAAAGACACGCCTAAAATCCAAGGGAAAACAATTAACTTTGTCTCCCTACGCAGTCAAGTCATACTGAAAGCATCCGTTCCTGCGAGATCATCAAAGTTAAGCAGCGACGAGCCTGCTCAAGATTTAGATGGGTAACTACCGTAAGCAAGCCAGTGTGCTAGACTAAACAAAGGTCAGTAAATTTTTAGTTATTGAAATTTTTGTTTTTTGAGGGGGGGTGTCTATTAGCAGAAGCTTTATTAGTCATTGTCGTCAGTGACAATGATCTTTCAGTCTGTCTCATTTTTATTTCCGATTCACCGGGGGTGGGTGCTCAATAAGAAAAATGTTCACAGTGCACTAAGAAAGATAATTTTAATGACACGCCCTTATGCCTGCAGCAGTAACAGAGGAAACCATCTAATTTATCGATAACCCACCATGCAACCTTGCGTTGCGTACACGACACCCAACCCTAAAAAGGTTGTATATCATATCTGTCATTATTGGGTGTCAAATAAATATTCATTATAATTAATGCATATTTTAATAGTTCGTTTTAGGCCTTAGTGCATTTTTGAAAGGTTAAGTAGTTGATTGGTTGGTTGGTTGGTTCGTTGGCTGGCTGGCTGGCTGGCTGGTTAGATGGCTGGTTGGTTGGTTGGTTGGTTGGTTGACTCGCTGGTTGGTTGATTGGTTGGTTGGCTGGTTGGTTCGTAGGTTGGCTGGTTGGCTGGTTGGTTGGTTGGTTTTACTTCATGTCAGAAGTTGTTGGGTTATTTGATGTTGAAGTTCTTCAATTTTGTACGATACAAAAATGTTACTTCATAATCATTTTAAACTGATGAACACTTCATACTTACAGTGCAAATGTTTTAAGGAATCATCGGCATTGCAGTCTCGGAAGACTATATAGTTCTTTTGTCTGTGACTGTGAAGTCCAATGTTCGAAAAACATTCTCGACCACAGATGTCGCATGTGAAGGCTGTCACTGAAGATGTTGATGTGCCACCGCGTTCTTCTTGACCGCTTAGCTTCAAGGTGTTGCGCCAGGGTGGCTCTAGACATGAACAGTCCGCTACGGAGAGCCTACCACCACCGAGGGCGGTCCTGAACCAAATTTTTCCAACTGGAAGGGGTAATGCCAAAGCACCTGAGATCATTCTTGCAGACATCCTTAAAACGCAGCTGAGGGGGGGGGATAAAGTCCACAGTCATTTTAAACTGGTATACACTCTATACTTAGATGTAATATCAATATTTTAAGTGACAAAGTATTAATAAAGTTCAAATTATTTTAAAACGGGTAAACACTTCATACTTTGTTGCAATATCAATGTTTTAAGAGTCAATGTATGAATAAAGTTCATAGCCCTTTTAAACTGGTAAGCACTTCTTAGATAGTTTCAATATCAATGTTCTAATTGTAAATGTAGTAATAAAGTTCACAATCTTTTATATTGTAAACGCTTCATATTTATAATTTTCATTTTTCAGACTGTTGTCCTCATCTTTATCGTGGTATGTAAAAACACGACGTTTCGGTCGCTGTATTCTCCGGCCTTCTTCGGGTTTTCCCAATCTATCCGAGCATAGTAATGACCCAACCTGGGAAATCATTTTGAATAGTTTGACTGTTGATCAAACTAGATGTTAAAGAACTTTTGAAGATTTCATTAAATAATGACGTCATTGTTTTTGTACGCCTATCATTTCGACATGTGTCACGGGACACGTCACGATTATTTTTTTAAATATTTTAAAGTAAAAAAAAAAGTAAAGTCGTCGGGCGGCCTAATGTCGGTATCAGCCAGACAGCGATGGAGTCTATCCCCTTTTCACTAGCGCTAGATCAAGGAGATTATTTTAGCGTCGGAGGTGGATCGCCACACCTACCATCAGCTCCTCCCTTTACCACACAGATCACTGTGCTACTCATACGCTGAGTTAGGGCCGGTATCGAACCAGGAATCTTGTAATTCCTAGCTGAACACTCTATCGACTGAGCTAAACCGGCCCTAATTTACTTTAAAAACAAGAACATCGAAAATAACAGATGTCATTGGATTTTACGCCTCGAGTTGTACAGGAAATATCACTAACTTTTTCATGATTGCGACGCGTCTCGTGACGCATGTTGGAATGATAAGCGTGCAAAAACAATGACGTCATTATTAAATGACCCGAAAAGCGTTGGTATGCCGTAAAACAAAACAACCAACAAAAAATAATGAAAGTTAAAACAATATGTAAACCTGCAAATTAGCGTCATACCCAAAACAGTTGGAGGCCGTTGTATAACGGTTATAGTCGAAGGAAATGGACTCGCCGACCCGAGTTCAAATCCTTGACGAAGCTAAAAATTCACATAGCGCTAATACCCTTGGGAATGTTATGAATCCAACAACTCTCCCCCCCCCCATCTATGGGTAAATAGTAGGGCAGACTGTGCTCTTTAACCTCGGTTAGTCAACCAGTCTAGAAGAAAAATTCTGAATTCAAACTTGTTAAACTCCGCTTGGGGTGGTCACTGATAGAATAGGCTCAATCCTTATTAGTTATACAAAATATATCAGCCAAACAGCGAGAGAGTCTATCCTGTTTCGCTAGCGCCTCTTCTGTCTGATATAAATAAATGGGTAAGGGATTGTTTTTTTTGGGGGGGGGGGTTCTGGAAAAAAAAATCATATCATTTTCTAAAAACTCTTTGCCTACCAAATTTCCCCCTTGACTGTACCAAATTTTCTTGGTATTTTTTCCTGTATGATGGGATATTTCAAAGTTCACTATCTATTCACCTCAGAACTCATTCTATTCAAATAAAATCCTATTATTATTAATGTAATCTGAGTCTTTCTGCTCAATTATAATGAACTATCAATCATAACGATAACCGTTACACCACATACCTCCTCTTTTGCCTTGTTAGGAATTACTACAGTATTTTTTTCTAGATCACTAGTAGCGACCACCCAAGCGGATCTCCTAGATTGGTTGTCTAACCAAGGTTAAAGAGCCCAGTCTGCCCTACTATTAACATGGCTGGAGGGAGAGTAGTTGGATTCATACCATTCCCAAGTTACAAAAAATTATCTTTTGACTGTAGCTTTTCTAAAAAAATATTTTACCGTATGTTTTCGAATTTCATTCGGTGCAAAATGTTAAGTCCTCCTTGAGAAATACTACTTCTCTGTAATATCATCACTATTATTGCCTACCATGACCAGGGAATACATTTTACATTGAAAAGGTTTAATTAATTTTTATTTGATATAACCTGAAATCATAGAGAAATTGTTGCTAAGTTTATTGGTTTTTTTACTAGTGTTTGTTTTGTATAACTGCATAATTTTTTATATCTATTTTTTGTTAGTTTGTTTACAATCTTTTACCATTACATTTCTAAAAAAAAAGACAACAGTTTGAGTATTTTATAGAGTTTTAACATTTTTGGAATAGACATGAATTAACTATAAAACGAATCGGCATGTTAGAATTCTGTTCTGCTTTATGTTTCTGTCTCTCAGAGAGAGCTCAACTCCCCAGCCTGTACTCTCTACTGAGACAACGTCGTCTCCGATGGTTGGTCATGTACGTCGGATAGATGATGGACGAATCCCGAAAGACATCCTCTATGGAGAGCTAACATCTGGTAAAAGACAGGTTGGTCGCCCCCTACTGCGATTCAAGGATGTCTGTAAAAAATGATCTCATGTGCTTTGGCATTGTCCCTTCCAGCTGGGAAAATTTGGCTCAAGACCGCCCTCAGTGGCGGCAGAATCTCCATAGAGGACTGTACACGTCAGAATTCACCCTGATACAACATCATGAAGCTAAGAGGTCCATAAGAAAGCAACGGCAACAAAGCATCGGAACATCATCATCTACCGGGACAACCTACAAATGCAAAATCTGTGGTCGAGAATGTTTCTCAAACATAGGACTTCATAGTCACAGGAGGCGCTGCAACTTCAGGGGCACACAAAAACTTTTATCATAGTCTTTCGAGACTGAATTGCCAATGATGTTACATATGGGGCCGTATATATTAGTGGGCCGTGAGTTAATGTATTCTAAGCTCTGCCGAAAAGGTATTATGAGACTATGAAGGTATTGTGTAATTCCAATCGATTTTTCTAAACATTTTAACAGCGGTGCTTCTTTATCATTTATGTCTGAGTTTTATATAATTCTAATGAGTCATTGGTGACCTTGTCCTCAAAAAAAAAAAAAAAACATTTTCTTTATGTCGAGTTAATGAGCCTCATCAATCAGGGTGCAACAGGAAATTGTGCAGTTTAATTTAGTAACTTTAAAATTGCATATTTGGAGGGAAATTGACTTTTCCTTAAAATATGAAATTACTGCAATTAAGAATTGACGTAAGATAATTTCAACTCATCAGATCTACTTTAAACATAATCAATACAGATCAAAGGATTGGTTGGTTGGTTGGTTGGCTGGTTGGTTGGCTGGTTGGTTCGTTCGTTTGTTCGTTCGTTTGTTCATTCGTTCGCTCGTTAGCTGGTTGGTTGGTTGGTTGGTTGGTTCGTGCGTTTATCGTTCGTTCGTTCGTTCGTTGGTTCATTCGTTCATTCGTTCATTGATTGGTTGTTCGTTAGTTAGTTAGTTGGTTGGTTGGTTGGTTGGCTGGTTGGTTGGTTGGTTTTATTTCACGTCAACAGTTGTCGGATTATTTGATGTTGAAGTCAGTTTTACAGTTATGTTCTTCAATTATATACGATACAAAATGTCTCTTCATAATCATTAAGGAGAGGCGCAGAGATGAACGAATATTTAATTATTGACCGATATCTACATAATTATGCAAAAGTTCCCAGCGCTATTTTTGCACTATGCTAGGAAAATCTTAGAAGTGTCTATGTAGTTAATTCAGTTCTTTGTTGGTTTTGCCTACATAGTAAAAGTAACGTTGACGAAGTGGCCTTTGCCGGTATCAGCCAGATAACGAAGGAGTATATCCCCTTTTCACTTGCGCTAGACCAGGGAAATTGTTTTTGCGTATGAGGTGGAGTGATACACCCGTCATTAGCCCCCACTTTACGGTACAGATCCATGCTGTGCTACTCGTGCGCTGTGTTGACGAGGGCCGGTATCGAACCCGGAAACTTGTGGTTCCGAGGCGAATGATCTACCGACTGAGAATTGTTTATAGAAAAGTGGTAATTTCAATTTATTTCGGTGAAAACATGGCTAAATATGAATTGATTTATTGATTTTAACGGCATTGTCAGCACGTCTAGGGTTATTTTATGCCTACAGGTTAGGGAATCGTGTTCATTGTTCATTCCTATCTATATTTTTTTGTTTAATTGATTCTTAAGGTTTGTTTTAATTTTGTTTTGCCCACGGCCATATCAAATTATAAATGATTTTCAAACAGTTCTATTTCGCCTATATATATTACCCTAACATGTACTACCATTCTGGATCAGAGTAGACCTAGGAGTAATAGCAATAAAAGGGTTCTTCACATTCACCAGAGCTCCAGAATTGGAACCTCACCATCAGATGCAGTTTAGTCTCATACACAGGGCACCCCTTTTTGGGGGGATCTTGCTCCTTTGCAGTTTAACGTCATACCTCGAACACTCGTTCTATGGTTAATGCGCTATGTGAGTTTTGGTTTTGTTACGTTTTTATGGGCCATCTTTAGGCTTCAAGCAAGAGCGCTTGTCCAGCGGAAATCCTTGGTAAAGAATCCTTTGGTTCTCCTTAGTATTGTAAGTTCCTTCGTCAATGATTGCAAAGGGACTATAGAAAGTATCAGTGATTAAGTAGTCAATCAGCCACGGTTGTTGATTGGCGGAGGAATAGACCACGCGACCCCGCCTAATCTATGAATTTAGGTGGTGAATTTTAGCACACCTTATATATCCAAATATTAGGCACCTCACGTGGTGTAATGGTTAGCAAGCTCGCTTCGCAAACCATTGTTAGTGAGTTCGATTCTCACTGGGTGCCCCATACTTCTGGCCTTGTGCCATATCTAAGCTAAGCTTAGTAAATAACTATATACCCAAATATTAGGCACCTCACGTGGTGTAATGGTTAGCAAGCTCGCTTGCAAAACCATTGTTAGTGAGTTCGATTATCACTGGGTGCCCCATACTTCTGGCTTGTGCCATATCTAAGCTAAGCTTAATAAATAACTATATACCCAAATATTAGGTACCTCATGTGGTGTAATGGTTAGCAAGCAAGATTAGCACACCATTGTTAGTGAGTTCGATTCTCACTGGGCGCCATTTACTTCTGGCCCTGTGCCACATCTAAGCTAAGCTTAGTAAATAACTATATACCCAATATTCCAACTGGTTTATAATAGGTTAAGTAAATATAAATAAACATCTACTCTTTGAATATTGATATCTCAATTTTGGTTCAGAAAGAATTTAGGTCGGGATGGTCGATCTTCAGTGATTAATTTAGTCGTTTCTTGCCTACATCAGTATTTATTTAACACAAATAAGACCCACTGTTAGTTGATTCAGAAATAGGTCGATCCGAATAATACAAGACTGTGTGAGAGAACAAATAACAAGAAAAAAATAGACTAGTGACCCCATCGATTCTGGTATGTATATCCTTATCGAAAAAAAATAAAGTATTTGCATTCAATTCAGCTGACGACGCAGACATGCAAGACTGATCAATGAATTGTGTTAATTAGAGTGTTCACTTTCGAATATTTTTCATATTGTTTACTAATTATAAAAGAATAAAAAAACATAAAAGAATATAAAACATAAAAGAATATAAAATATGTTACCTCCTTTCTCTCCGATTAATTACAAGAAGTGACTATGCAGCAATTAAATAGTAATTATGTTGAAGGTGCGTGGTGTAATGGTTAGAGTCGTAGGAAATGGACTTGTCGACCCGAGTTCAAATCCTGGACGAAGCTAAAATGTTCACTATAGCGCTAATACCGCTGGCAATGTTATGAATCCAACTACTCTCCCTTCAGTTATGGGTAAATGGTAGGGCAGACTGGGCTCTTTAACCTTGGTTAGGCAACCAATTTAGGAGAAGGAAAACTCTGAATTCAAACCTGTTAAACTCCGCTTGGGGTGGTCACTACTAGAATAGGATCAGTCCTAATTAGTGATCTAGAAAAAAAATACAGTATGAATTCCTAACAAGACAAAAGAGGAGGTATGTTGCGTAACGGTTATTGTCTTAGAAAATGGAGACAGCGACCCGAGTTCAAATCATGAATGAGTCTGTCTGCGTTTCATCTTCGCACTAATGCTTTCGGGAAAGTAATGATTCCATCTCTTCTCCCCCCACAACTATGAATAAGTAGTAGGGCAAACTGGGTCTTTTAGCATAAGGGAAATTCAGAATACAAACGAACTTTACCCCGCTTAGAAATCCACCTTGTGGTGGAGTGGTTGGATAAATACAAACAAGATAAAAATTTAACTTTCTTACGTCCATTCCGTTTTGTTCCGTGTTAGTATATCACGGATATGCTAATCCTAATATTGGTACTTGGTGAGTGGAGACACGATTTGAATATCTTTTCACTACTAAAAAAAAAAAAAGTAAAGTCGTCGGGGTGGCCTAAAGTCGGTATCAGCCAATCCTCTAGCGCTAGACCAAGAAGATTGTTTTTGCATCTGAGGTGGAGCGCCACACCTACCATCAACTCCTCACTTTACCGCACAGATCCCGGTGCTACGTATACGCTGAGTTTGTGAGGGCCGGTATCTAGGAATTTTCTAGCCTGGGTTATTTTATGCTGAAGACATTTTTTTCTATTCATTCTTGATGGATGTTTTTTTTTTTTAATTTAACTCAATTTTGATTAACACATTTTCGGACCAAGTTACCTTTAAGCACCCCAAGGGCGACCTGGATTCAGAGGGACATGTTTCGCTTTGCACCGTCAACATCCGGATGTTTATACCAGACGATTTTTTGACGCATTTTTTTTAAATTATAAAACTAACTGCTAACCCTAACCCTAACCCTAACCTAACCCTAACCTAACCCTAACCCTAACCCTAACAAACAACCGGATGTTGACAGTGTAAAGCGAAACATGTCCTTCTGAATCCAGATCGCCCTTGGGGTGCTTAAAGGTAACTTGGTCCACATTTTCTTCTATTTAAACCATAGATAGGACCCTAACAGGCAATACAACCCCGGATCAGTGTGGACTAGGGAGTAATGGTGATGAAGGGGTACTCCATACTCCACAGAGCTCCAAAATGGGAACTTCACCATTAGATGCAGGTTAACATCATATACAGGACACTAAGACCCTCAGCTACTGCCTTCACGCAAATTATGATTAAAAAAGTTTGGGGTTTGCCATAAGGGTAATAGGGTTGGGATAATCATAGAGGTGCTAGGGCTTAACGTGCCCAGCCGATTGATCGGGGGTGGGGCTCTCCGGTCGCCCGTCTGGCCGAAGTAAGGGAGTGTTGCAAGTCATGGACTGCTCAGCTACTAGAGATATGTCCAACATATCTAACTCCGGTTTCGACCGGGGGTCCAGTGAGCTTAGGTCGCTGGACCTTACAAGTTAGCATCGTTGATCCCAGGGGCCCATCTCCCCAGGCAACACCTGTCCCCTTGATTTAAAGGGACGGGGCTGGGTTTATTGCCTAGTGCCTGAGGCGCCCCTTGAGGGGGAATAACGACGGATTAACGCATTTTTGTGCCTACTACCCATGAGCTTCGGTTTGTGGGTGGGCCCACATAAAAATGTCCTTGTGTCACGCCCTCATAAGGGGGTGAGAGGCAAATACCTCAGCTACCAGTTTTAAGTCTCACAAGTCACCAACCACAGCCAACAGGTAGGTCCATTTGGGGAGAGGTCTTACCCCTGTTCAGATGTACAGGCAGCGGATTCTACAGCCGCACCGAGGGCGGTAAAGACTCTTTTCGCTCATACAACTCTTTGTAAGTTCTTCCTTTTATCTCCTGTCATGTTTGTATTCTATTCTGTTTGCTCAGGCAATAAAATATTCTTGTTATTACTTCGTTTGGGAATTGTTCTCATATTTATTCTATACGAAAGAACGATATGCAACCAGCCAATGGCGTACCAATGACGATGACCAGGGGTGGGACAATATAAGGCAGCAGTTATTTTATTTAAAAACTATTACATTTTTTCAGGTCAATTAACTTTGAACCACGTATGTTTGTGAATCTGTGTTAACCTCAAATATACGTGGTTCAAAGTTAACTAACCTCAAAAAATGTAAAAGTTTTCAAATAAAATAAATTGGTGCATTATATTGTTTGTTCATTAATATATCAACACTGAAAATGGCCAATAAATACTGAATCAGATTTTTCAAAGTTTCACGTACCCCCCCCCCACACACACACACACACACTTTCAAATTTTACACATTCATAGTTTAGGAGTATAGTGGCAAAAGTTAGACAGTATATTTCAATGTTAAAGCAACGCAAATGCTTTTAAGTTAAGGTGATATTGTACCCTGAAGCTGTACCTCCGGACAGCCCCACCCTTAACCCCTTTGCCCCATTGCAACCAGCGACCGTTTTTCTACAGTAATTCCTTAAAATTTGTGTTCGGTCTTTTTTTTGGGGGGGGGGTGAATCTTATTATAATGGAGATTGTGGGTTTGTCTGTCTGTAGCCGAAACTATATTACTATACAAGTCACCATTCCTTTAGTTATTTACATCATATTCTGCATGATTTTATTTTTATTTAAACCTCAATTATTAATAAAATTGTTTTACATCATTAAGACTGTTGACCATATCTACATACTAATAACATGCAGTTGTATTTATATATACAACAAAATAGAGGTTTACAGTATGAATGGAAGGCTAATTTGCATATTGATTTTAAAAAATTGATTTTAATAAATATATGCTTAGTATTATTGATTTCTAATTGTTTGGTTTTATCTTATTGAATATGAGCAAAAATCTCGGGGATAAATCTTAAAAGAAATCCCTTAACAAGAAGAAATAACTGTAATATTATTCTTTACTTCCTATTTTAACTAAACAGTTTAATTAGGAAAATTTACCAATGAAAGACGGGAGTAACGGAAAATGATGGAAGAGTTAGTTTCAAAGTTGTTCTATTTTTCAATCATACCCCCTCTGTTCAAAATCTTTTTATCTACATTCTTATTCAGTTTCATTAGCCTTTCTAATTTAATATCATATTTTATTATAAAATTTAACTAAAATACTTGCACCCGGAGGGTGCATATATTTGCTAGTATATATAAAACTAGTTAGCTTCACAAATAATCAAAGGAATGCTCGATCATAAAAAGAAACAAAATATGTTTATAAATTAACGTTTTCACTTTTTTTTTTTTTTAAATATGTGTGATTATTAGACCACTGTTTTCTTTAGATTCAATACTCATTCCTCCCCCACCTCCTTCCATTCAGAGTACGAAGCAAGTTATTGGCGCCTTAATTTCACGGTCAGGTGCTTCGACTCAAAAGGAACTATTTTTCGTGGCGTAGCCTCTTACTTAACTACAAGCTTTTTATATAAATCTCACAGTTGGATCTATTAAAAAATACGCCAAATATTCATATTCTTTAATTATTTCATACACATTTGTGACACAGCAAATTCTGCGTTTCGGGTGAAATTAAATTATAATCACGATTGTATTTAACGCAAACGATATTTGAACGTATACGTAGGAGGCGCGTGGTGTAATGGTTATCGTCGTAGGAAATGGGTTTCGATGAAACGAGTTCAAATTCTGGACGATGCTGTAACAGAAATAAAGTAAACAGTTAGTTACGTTTAAGACTGTTGTATAAAGGAAAGGTACAAGGCAAATATAGTGTGTATACTTGGGTTAACAGTTTATTCTGGATTAGTAGTAATGTGTTAGAGTGTATACATTTCTTTTGTAAATGTCTTTAAGAGTAGTGTAATTGTCTTTCAGAGTTGCCAGAGGAATTTCTCCTGGCGGGGTGTATATTTATAGGTAATACAATGAGTTTTAAATACACTTATCTTAGTTGTATAGGTCTTTGCAATGTCTCTAAGTTGTCCGGTAAAGTCGCGGTAGTTCTATTCTTCTGCTTGTATCAGCTAGTACTGTACCTTTCGCCTGCCGGGTCTGTTCTGTGGAATTTTAGGGGTCTGCCCCTGGCGTCTGATTCCAGGAACTAATAGGGGCAGATAACCCAATTTCCGATAGCTGTTTACATTTCACATAGTAGTTAATTCCCTGATTTTTGGTATTTTTTTGTCTTTCGGCGGGGTGAGATATGATGATGGAAGTTAGATCTGTTAAGTTCGAATTAACCCAGTTTCTTTAATCCGAATCGTACAAAAATAGAATGTTTTTATTGAATTTGGATCAACTCTTGGAGAGATTTTCAAGTCGCTGCCTCGTTGGATCTGGTCTAGGGTCTCTTCTGTTGAATTATGGTATTTTGCGCCAAAACTTTTGGGCTCATCACTTGATTGGTATATCCAATCTCAGAAAGGCCCTCCCTCACTCAACTTCACACACAGGAATTACCATTTTACTGACCCAACAAGTGTTTGTAACTAGCAATTAAAAAGATTACTGTCAAAATTAATATTTTCTTGTAAATGCATTGCTAATAATTTGACGACAAAAAGAATTATAAAGGATTTTACAATAGAAATGTTTTACGAATTTAGGAAAATATATTGTCAGTGATCAAGATTAAGACAAGCTAACTGGCAAAACATGACTTTCATATGATTAACATAAAGTAAAAACATTGCATGTAAATAACATATATATAATATAAAAGTATTAATAGGGATTTTACTATAGAAATGTATTGCATGTAGATATCACATATATAATATAAAAGCATTAACGAGGATTTTACTATAGAAATGTATTGCATGTAAATATCATACATATAATATAAAAGTATTAATAAGGATTTTACTATAGAAATGTATTGCATGTAAATATCATATATATAATATAAAAGTATTAATAAGGATTTTACTATAGAAATGTATTGCATGTAAATATCATATATATAATATAAAAGTATTAATAAGGATTTTACTATAAAATGTATTGCATGTAAATATCATTACTATAGAAATGTATTGCATGTAATATCATATATATAATATAAAAGTATTAAGGATTTTACTATAGAAATGTATTGCATGTAAATATCATATATATAATATAAAGTATTAATAAGGATTTTACTATAGAAATGTATTGCATGTAAATATCATATATATAATATAAAAGTATTAATAAGGATTTTACTATAGAAATGTATTGCATGTAAATATCATATATATAATATAAAAGTATTAATAAGGATTTTACTATAGAAATGTATTGCATGTAAATATCATATATATAATATAAAAGTATTAATAAGGATTTTACTATAGAAATGTATTGCATGTAAATATCATATATATAATATAAAAGTATTAATAAGGATTTTACTATAGAAATGTATTGCATGTAAATATCATATATATAATATAAAAGTATTAATAAGGATTTTACTATAGAAATGTATTGCATGTAATATCATATATATATATATATATATATATATATATATATATATATATATATAAGCATTAACGGGATTTTACTATAGAAATGTATTGCATGTAAATATATATATAATATAAAAGTATTAATAAGGATTTTACTATAGAAATGTATTGCATGTAAATATCATATATATATATATATATATATAATATATACATATATAATATATATATATATCATATATATATTATATAGGGATTTTACTAAAGAAATGTATTGCATGTAATATCATATATATATATATATATATATATATATATATATATATATAAAAGCATTAATAAATATTCTACTATAGAAATGCATTGCATGTAAATAAATAATATAAAAGCATCACTAAGGATTTTTATTTAAAAACTTTTACATTTCTCAGGTCACTTAACTTTGTACCACATATCTTTGAGAATATGTTACGCCTCAAAGATACGTGATTCAAAGTTAACTGACCTGAAAAAATGTAAAAGTTTTAAAATAAAATAAGAATGAAATGTATTATCATTGATTAGAATTAATGCAAGTATTACTGATGGAATAAGACTATTATATATATATGGGATAGGAAGAGGTTTGGGTGTTTTATGGTTTAAAGGTAGCTGGATATTTTTGGCTGCGTGTTCTTAGGGGTTTTTGATTTATGCCCCATTTCATTTGGTGTTTGCGCTGAAAAAAAGGAATTTAAGGAACGAAAAAGGAAAGAGACAGAGACAGAAGGTGTTCTATGATTTAGGCTTTATTGACCGGCCATAGTCGCCTGTAGCAAGGGGATATCCCCCTGGCTAGTAGGAGCGCCCAGACCCAGTTAAGGACTAAAAACGAAAAAGGCCGAGATATTCTTTTTGGTGTCGGCGGACAGTCCTTTTTGTCGGACATGCATGGAGGGTTTTTCCGATGAAGGTCCCATGGGAGTTTGTTGTTTTTTTTGTTTTTTTGTTTGTTTTGTTTTTTTTGTTTTTGTTTTTTCATTCTAATTTTATTTTCGTTTTATTTAAAATATAAAGAAAAGAAAATTAATAAAGGGAATAATCTCTATTATAATAAGATTTGTCATTGTGCACTGACTGGGGCTGTCAATTTTCTTTCAGTATTGGAAGTATTCCAAGTCATAATGACTTGGAAAATAAAATTTGGCGGAGGCGTTATTCATTTAATATGACGTTTCTCTCTATACGAGCTTCATCAGATAATATATATAATAGCCTTATTCCATCAGTAATACTTTCATTGATTCTAATCACTAATAGTACATTATAGGCTATTATATATATTATCTGATAAAGCTCGTACAGAGAGAAACGTCATATTAAATTAATAACTCGTCCGCCAAATTTTATTTGCCAAGTCATAATTTCTTCCAATACTAAAAGAAAATTGACAGCCTCAGTCAGTGCACAATGAAAAATCTTATTATAATAGAGATTATAAATCTGTTTGTCTGTAACCGAAACTATATCAGTACCCAAGTCACAATACCCTTTATTAATTACGTCACATTCTCCATGATATTATTTTTATTCAAACCTCAATTATTAGTAAAATTGTTTTACATTATTAATACTGTTGACCATTTCTATATACTAATAACATGCAATTGTATTTATATATACAACAAAATAGCAGTTTATAGTGTTAACGGGAAGGATAATTTGCATATTGATCTTTAAAAAAATGATTTTAATAAATATAGGTTTGGTATTAGTGATTTCTAATTGTTTGGTTTTATATCAATAAATATGATCAAAAATCTCAGAGATTAATCTTAAAAGAAATCAATTAACAAGAAGAAATCACAGTAATTTTATTCTTTACTTCTTAATTAACTAAATAGTTAAATTAGGAACATTTAGCAATGAAAGACGGGAGTGATGGAAAATGATGGAATAGTTAGTTTCAAAGTTGTTCTATTTTTCGATTTAATTCCTATATTTCAAATAATTTTATCAGCATTCTTATTTAGTTTCATTAGCCTTTCTAATCTAATATATTTCATTACATTAAAACTTAAATACTTGCGCCCGGAGGGTGCATATTTTTTGCAAGTACATTTAAATTGTGTATCTCCTAAAAGTAGATGATGAAAGAAAATTGAAGATTTAAATTTATTGGTCTACTTACAAAGACTCGCACAAAACAATAGACGTATGAATGTGAAAATTCACACACGATTAAATATTTTTGCATTAAGTAAAAATAGAAACGTTATTGTAGAAATGATTTATATTAACTTTGTAAATTAATTTATGTGTCTAAAGTTGCTTAACCACATTATTATAATATTATAAATGAATATAGAATTTATCGTTTCTATACGAGTATCTATTTTCTTCCGAAATGTGTTCCTCACCACTGATTACCCAATTAGATGTTACATAATCTATGCGGTTTTCAACATACATATAACACGCTCTGATGAAGATTTTTAACAGATCGAAATATTGTAATATCAGCATAATAAAAAAACTTTATTTATACAACTGTTACATAATCTATGCGGTTGCATAAGATTATTGTCAATCCCCTGTAATTCTGAGGGGATGACCCTTTTCATACCATGGCCGGGTCCTTCCATGGAAAATTACAGAAGCCCGCCAAAATACGTGAAGTCACTTGGGACCTGTTCGGTCCCCAGTTTGCAGTTGGACGTCAGGCAGTGAAGATGTACTGCCGAACTGTGACTCACTCTGCATACGCGTGCTATGTTAGTTAGCAGATGTCTGGTGGGGATTTAACAATAAAATAAGATCAAAAGTAAATCGAAGTCTTGTGTTTATTACCTAAAAACTAACAATGACACAGGGCTTCTGATAAGGAGAAATCCCTAACAGAAAACCAGACCCGAAGTCCCCAAGAAAGTCCAGACCTTAGAAAATTCCAGACCAAGTCAAGATGATAGAAGAAATACCAAAGACGATCAGAATACTAAAGACGGCCAAGAAATAGAATTAAAGAAAGAGGTATGCAACATTATAATTATTTAGTGCCAGTGAAGAAGGCGCTATGCAACATAGAATTCAGGCTGGACTGTTTAAACATATTTAGTAGTTAAATCGAACTTAACGGACCTAAATTCCACTATCGTATGTCACCACCGAAAAAAAAAAATAGCAAAAATCAGGGAATTAACCAAATTTAATGAAATTTTCAGTGTTGATATATTAATGAATAAAAGATATAATGCACCAGTTATTTTATTTAAAAACTTTTATTTTTTCAGGTCAATTAACTTTAAACCACGTATCTTTGATAATCTGTGTTACGCCTTAAAGATACGTGGTTCAAAGTTAACTGACCTGAAAAAATGTAAAAGTTTTTAAATAAAATAACTGGTGCATTATATCTTTTATTCATTAATATATCAACACTGGAAAATTTCATTAAATTCGGTTAGTTCCCTGATTTTTTGTTATTTTTTTTTATTTCAGCTATGGTGGAATTTAGGTCCGTTAAGTTCGATTTAACCTCTTTCGTTTTGTTGATTTATAAGAAGTTCAAAGTACATGCAGAAGTGAATAGAAAGACAAAAGAGGTGGAAACCATTTATTGTTTATTGGGTCTGACCTGAAAGCTATGCACCATGTGTGGTGCTGAGGAGTAGTGGACGAGCACGTCTGTCCTCGTCAGGCCAGCTTTGTAAAATAGGCTGATCTTTTGGGGTTCCCGCGTCACGGGACCAAAAAGGGACTCCTAACTCGGAAGAGTTCCTCAACTCCTGTGACAAGGAGTACTACTCCATTTAGTCCCCTACAATCTGTATTCGGATTGGTATATATTTGCAATCTAAGTTTATATCAAATCAACAGAAATAGTTAAGTTTTACCGTGTAGTTTACATTCGAAAAAGTTACGGACCTTCGGAGGCACCCCGTCGTGGTGCAATGTTTACCGAGGTAATCTTGCTAATCAAAAAGTTACTACTGAGTTTGATCCTCACTGTGTGTCTCTTACTTGCGGCTTTGGGCCAAATCTACGACGTTTATTTTTTTATTTTTTTTTTTTTTACATACTTGCAGGCGCAGTTACCGTAACGGTTATCGTGATAGGAAAGTTCAATTCCTGGACCAGACTGCAGCATTTCACCACGCGCTAACGCTCTGGAGAAAAGCATAAATCATCTCCCATCCTCCAATCAATGGGTAAGTAGTAGGATGGATAAGTAGTAGGATACGATGAAAGCACCGGTTTCTGGGTTATTTCCTATAAGTCTAACATAAACAAAGGGGAACCACTCTTGACTGATAAATTATTTATTTATTTAGTGATCTCCTAGGAAAAAAGAAGACGGGTTGGGTTAGGGTTTAGAGTTAGGGTTAGGTTTAGGGTTTAGGGTTAACGTTTAGGGTTAGTTTAATGGGAAAATAAATAAATAATTTACCAATCAAGAGTGGTTCCCCTTTGTTTATGTTAGACTTATAGGAAATAACCGGTTTCTGTTAGACCACCGAAGTTAAGTCGCGATAACCCTGTTCAATACTTGGATGGGTGATCATTTAAGCAACAGCAGGTACTGTAAGTAACCTGATATCAAAATGACTTGATTCAACATTGAATTACCCGAAGAGGGTTGATAAGCTATAAAACCGGTCTAGGAGAAGGAAAACTCTGAATTCAAACCTGTTGAACTCCGCTTAAGAAATTGACCTTGTGTCACATCCTGCTCGTGTGGAGGGGTTGGTAAATATATATAAAACAAAACACCGAACCAACCAACTAGGTACAATAAGCACCATGATGCTAGTGTAACAGACTTAACAAATAGTAATAAATAACAAGTTACAAACTTTCTACTGTTGGCGATAAAACCTAATTTGACAGCAACACCCAACATTTGTTTAATACTTTATTCCATTTTTTATTTCATAGCAACATGATCGTAAATACATTCTCGAAATTTTAATTGCAGTTCATTAAAAATGAAACACAGACTTTCTTATTCGTGAGCAACGGGACCAACGTTATACATTTTATCGCATTAAAGACCCGTACATGCCGGGTCAATCAAACCAAATTTTCGGTTTTCATTTGTACATTTTATTGCATTAATAATATAGGCTTTAGACATGTACATGAAACACGGATGGCCAACTAATCTCCCTCTAGCTATAGATAAATAATAGGACAGGCTAGGCTAGGCTCTTTGTTAGGTAATCAGTATAGGAAAATAACACCTCAGAATTGGGGCCGGGTTAGCTCAGTCGGTAGAGCGTTCGGCTAGAAACCACAAGGTTCCTAGTTCGATACCGGTCCCCGCCAACTCAGCGTATGAGTAGCACTGGGATCTGTGCGGTAAAGTAAGGAGCTGATGGTAGGTGTGGCACTCCACCTCAGACGCTAAAATAATCTCCTTGGTCTAGCGCAAGTGAAAAGGGGATAGACTCTCTCGCTGATTGGCTGGTACCGACTTTAGGCCGCCCTGACGACTTTTTTTATATTCCGCTTAAAAAGGTGACCTTCTCACATCTTACTCGTGAGGAGCAGGGTTGGTAGTAAATATATTCATGAAACACGATGGGTCATCTGTCGTAACAACTGTGATTGTCAGGTTAGTGAATTTGATTCTCACTGAGGACCCTATAGTTCTTTTATTTCTAATAAAAAAAACATTCCCTTAGAAATGTAAACATTTTTTATTCGTCTAAAGGTGATTTTAAGCATGTGTTAGCAGGGATGGTGAACGTGTGAAGACTTTTTGAAATTATATTATGAAGGTACTCCCGTTAGGGTGTTAACATTTTTTAATAACCACACCGACTGCACCTCTGCAGAGGGGTAAGACTCCCCCAATGGGGCCACCTGTTGGCCGTGGGTGGCGACCCGTGATGCTTAAGGATAGAGCCCAGGTGGGATGACATGCAATACTCCACTTTGGCCCTATTTTGGGCTAGACAGGCGGTCGGAGAGGCCCCCTCCGATCAATCGGCTGGTCACGTCATGCCCTAGCACCTATATGATTTTCCCAACCCTATTGCCCTTATGGCAAGCCCCAACCCCTTTTTATCATATGGGTGCTAGAAGGCGGTGGCTGCGGGTCTACATGTCCTGAGAATGACGTTAAACTCTATCTGATGGTGAGGTTCCAGTTCTGGAGGTTTGGGGAATGTGGAGCACCCCTTCATCACCATTGCTCCCTGGTCCACTCTGACCCGGAGTGGTAGTACCTGTTAGGGTCCCATCTATGGGTTAAATAAAAAAATGTATTTATAAAAAAATTGTATTATCCATTAAGAATTGATTTATTTCAAAACTTTATCGGCATTAAATGACCCACTGAGGTTGATATGCCGTAAAACAAAACAAACCAATAACCATGCAATAGTGGCTGCCGGGTCAATCAAACCACCCAATTTGGTTTTCGGTTTTCAACGCACCGAGAGAGGAATCTCCTTGTACCAATCTTCAGAAGTAATGGATCCGTGAGACTAGTTTGCTAACCATCATACCAAGACGGAAAGCCCTTAGGAAGGTATTTATCCAATCCGTTCTCCACGGGTAGGATGTGACACAAGATCGCAAGTATGAGACATCCAGCGAGGATCAAGCTCGCAATTCAGAATTTTGGATTTGCGAGACTAGCTTGCTAACTATTACACCAAGACGGGAAAGCCCTGGCAAACGGATTGGGTAAATACCTACCTTACCAAGGCTAAAAGGCCCACTCAGCCCTACTATTTACCTAAGATTATTCATGCGAAAGTGAAACTCAAACAGCCACGTTCAGGATTTGAACTTGGATTGTCGGCTCCATTCCTTAAGACTCTCTCTCTCTCTCTCTCTCTCTCTATATATATATATATATATATATATATGAACAAAAAGTGGTAAGACAAACAGGAATATTTATTTTATGTTTAATTTTCTCAACTAGTTTCAATCTTAAGTCATCGTCAAGAGAAAATTTCTAGTTGAAGAAATTGTTTTTAGATAGTTTTAAAAAATTAAAATAATTTTTAAGTGTTTGACAGGCCACTATTATCCGGGCAGAAAAGTGTGTTAAAAGTAGAGAGTCTATCTGTTCCGTGAAAAACAACACACACACACACACACACACACACACACACACACACACACACACATATATATATATATATGGGACATCCAGCGAGGATCGATCTCGCTATTCCATACTAATGAATCTATGATACTAGGTTGTTAACTATTAAAATCCTTTTTGCCCAACCCCTTCGCCACTGGTAGGAAGTAACACCAGCTCGCAAGTATGGAACATCCTGCGATGATAAAACTTACTTTTCAGTAGTATTGGATCTGCGAGACTAGCTTGTTAACCCTTACATCACGATAGGACGCCTTATCATTTTAAGCATAATGAGTTTAATTCTGATGTTGCTCTGCGCCGCAATTTTTAAAGCTATCCCCTTTTTAATAAACCAGTCAAAATTCTTCTTTTTTTTTTTTTTCGATTTAAGAACGAAATAGTAAAATAATTGTAGAAGAAACAAAGTCGAACGAGTCCACCAACTTCTCACTGTCAGTTTTCCAGTACCAGCCGATGTTATGTGGGGAATCTAAAGTCTATTTTAAATGCGAAGAACAAAAAGCTTGTTGAATTACACGCCCACAGTCAACTAAAGAAATACGATCCAATGGCCTCTTCACCCGTGTGTGCGTTAAGTTGCCTGACCAGAATCGCCACCACCCTCCTACTCTTTCGTGATCAGCATGATGAAGCAAGCCAAGTCACGCGTTGGTCACTTTTGACAAACATCCTTTCTGCTAAAATAGACGGTCACGATTTTTTTCAGTTCTCAAATAGATTCAGGTTTACTTAGGCCACGCCCTCAGATTTAGCATGTGTCAACCTCTTGTAAAGAAAAAGAAAAAGAAAAATAGCATGCAATGACACTATTTCGTAAAAATTGGAGAAAGAACGGAAGAAAGAAAGAAAGAAAGAAAGAAAGAAAGAAAGAAAGAGAGAAAGAAAAAAGAAAGAAAGAGAGAAAGAAAAGAAAGAAAGAAAAATTGAACATGTCCTTGCGTAAAAAAAGAATCAGTAAATTATTCTCCTCTGAGGCAAAAAGAGACGTGAGTCTTAAGGTGTTTGTGTATTTACCGCGTATCCGACGTATACGGGTGTGACACAAGGACATTTTAATGTGGGACCACATGGTAGGTGCAAAAAATGCGTTGATCCCGTCGGCATTCCCCCCTCAAAGGGGGGCGCATCGGGCACTGGGCAATAAACTCAGCCCTGCCCCTTTAAATCAAGGGGGCAGGTATTGTATGGGGGGATAGCCCCCCTGGGATCAACGCTGTTAATTACTTCACCGGTCTAGACCCCCGACCCGAGTAGAAGGAAAGTATTTGAGTTTGAGTCTTAAGTCGAGTCTGCGGGGCGGTCTAACATCGGTACCAGCCATACAGCGAGGGAGTCTATACCTTTTCCCCTAGCGAGATTATTTTAGCGTCTCCCCACTTTACCACACAGATTCAAGATCTGCTACTCACGCACTGACTTGGCAAGAGCCGGTATCGAACCCGGAACCTTGTGGTTCACTAGGTGATTGCTCTACTGACTGAGCTAAATCAGAATAAAATATCAGTAAAGTAAAAAAAAGTAAAGTCGTCGGGTCGGCCTAATGTCTGTATCAGCCAATCAGCGAGGGAGTCTATCCCCTTTTCACTAACGCTAGACCAAGGAGATTATTTGAGCATCTGGGGTGGAGCGCCACATCTACCATCAAATCAGTAAAAAGTTAAAATTTCGATGTTTTTTCCCACGAGATTCTGACGCTACATAATATTATATATATATAAAAGACGTGTGGTGTGAGGGTTAAAGTCGACCCGAGTTCAAATCCTGGATGAGGCTGTTTGCATTTCACATTGCGCTAATACCCTTGGGAAAGGTATGCATCCAACTACTCTCCCTCAAGCTATGAGTAAAAGTGTAGGGCAGACTGGGCTCTTTAACCTTGGTTAGACAACCAGTCTAGGAGAAGGAAAACTCTGAATTCAAACCTGTTAAACTCCGCCTAAGAAATTGACCTTGTGTCACATCCTGCTCGTGTGGAGGGGTTAGTAAATATGTATGTATATAAATAAATAAATAAATAAATATAGTCCATATTTATGACTAGAAGCGACTACCCGGCGTTACCTAGGTAGAGGGGGGGTAAAAAGATAGTCTCGCAGATCAATTAGTATTGAATCGTGAGTTGGATCCTCACAGGATGCCTCATTAAAAATGCTATGTAAAAAGACCTTGCGTTGATCCAGCCACTCTGAAAAGAAAAATTGATGTCTGCCATTTAAAATATTGCATGCAAATAAAAAAAAAATTCCATGCTGCTATCATTTAAATTCTATTTTTAAATCTTATTATAATGGAGATTGTGTGTTTTTCTGTCTGTAACCGAAACTATATTCCTACTCAAGTCACAATTCTCTTAGTTATTGACATCACATTCTCCATGATTTTATTTTTATTTTACCTCAATTATTAATAAAATTGTCTTACATTATTAATACTGTTAACTATGTCTACATACTGACAACATGCAATTATATTTTATATATACAACAAAATAGCGGTTTACAGTGTGAACAGGAAGGCAATTTGCATATTAATATTAAAAATCGAATTTAATAAATATGTGCTTAGTATTATTGATTTCTAACTGTTTGTTTTTATTTAATGAATATAAGCAAAAATCTCTTCAATGAATCTTAAATGAAATCCATTAACAAGATAAAATAACTGTCATTTATCTTTACTTCCTCTTTTAACTAAATACTTAAATTAGAAAAAATAACAATGAAAGACGAGAGTGATGGAAGTGTAAGTTTCAGTTGTTCCATTTTTTATTATACTCCCTCTGTTTCAAATCTTTTATTATACTCCCTCTGTTTCAAATCTTTTTATCTGTATTCTTATTTAGTTTCATTAGCCTTTCTAATTTAATACAATATTTTATTACATTAAAACTTAAATACTTGCACCCGGAGGGTGCATATATTTGCTAGTTATCTTAACGAATATAAATCAAATCTTAATTATTTTTGCACGAAAAGAAAGCACCGGTGATAGTGAATGTGTATATATATTATCTTTGTCATTGATTGTTTTATTGTTTATATTTTCTTCCGGACATACATATACATATACATACATACCAATTGCCCGTTATATATGTATAGACAAGCTCTGGTGATAGTGAATGTGTAAATATATTAACTTTGTCATTGATTGTTTTATTTTCATAGTTTCTTCTGGACATAGCAATAGCATAATCTTTACAGATCATTACCGTCCCTCACAATCCCATAACTCCACTACCAGAACCCTTCCTCGCATGAGCCCTCAAATGACTCATCAAACCCGCTGCAGATCCATAAAGTTTGATGCAAATATGACATAGAAAGGACGTCCTTATCGTTGAATCAGATGAATCAGACATACATATACACATACATACACACCAATTGCCCTTTATATATGTATAGACAAGCTCTGGTGATAGTGAATGTGTATATATATATTACCCTTTATATATATATAGATAATCCAAGTAAACACTGAAACATGCACGAATTTTGAATTTGAGCCTAATTCTGGTGCAATCGAGAACAATGTCACTATCAATAGCTTGCGAGATCAACAAGATAACAACTGTATTATATAAGTTATATGATCTGCCTTGTAATTGAGATAGTTATGACTTTTCCACCTATAACAGTGGCCGGCATTTGAACGCAGAAAAAAGCACGAATCTTGAATGCTGGTTTTCAGAAGTATTGGAATACCTTAGTTTTGTATATATATATATATATATATATATATATATATATATATATATATGATTTTGGATGTTTTTTTTATAGAAGCAATGTTGAATAAATTATATTTATATTTATTTAGTATACATCGCTGAAGAGACTTAATAAAGTCGAAACAGTCGTACGGTGTTCTGCATGGCGAGCCATCCTTTGCGGGATTTACTTGTCAAGATTATTTTCTATAATTATCGAATTTTATGCGATACATGCATTTATAATTGCCTTCAAGCAAAAATAAATAATAATTTATTCAAACATTGCTTCTATAAAAACAAACATCCAAAAATCCTTATTCACTTCGCGAAGAGCTTACGGCCGGTTTTTTTACTAAATAAACGTCCACTTGCCTACTATGGCAGGGCGTGTAAATAGTATCATTGACAAGGTTATTTCGCAGGGATTGTTCGCTATGTACCGGCGGCCGAACGGATATGGGTCCTCTGACTATGCCTGTGAAGTCCCGGTTTCGATTCCTGTCGGAGGGGAGTCGTTAGTATACATCGCTGAAGAGACTTAATAAAGTCGAAAACAGTCTGTACGGTGTTCTGGCATGCGAGCCATCCCTTTGCGGGATTTACTTGTCAAGATTATTTTCATAATTATCGAATTTTATGCGATACATGCATTTTATAATTGCCCTTCAAGCAAAAAAAATTATATATATATATATAATATATATTATATATATATATATATAACTTTCAAAGAAAGAAAAACTTAACAACCGTCACCCCGTTATCTTTATTTCAACGAGAAACTCAAACAAATTTTTTAATTTTCTTTTAGTTCTAGCTCCTGTATTTAATCTAATTTAGTGATTATTACATTGAGAATTCTTTAGGGGATTTTTAAAATTTTGTATGAGTATATGTTTGCAAAGCATACAGTATGATTTATACATTGAGATTTCGAAGATCCCAAATAGAATCATCCCTTACAACCAGTCATTTGGATTACCTTATATATATATATATATATATATATATATATATATATATATATATATAACTTCAAATATCAAACATTTTACCCTGAAGATGGCCGTTTTTCTTTGTATACTTAGATATTTCATAATTTTCTATTATTATTATTTTATTTTATATTTAAAATAACAATAAATAGAATACAATGTGTACATGAACAAACTCCTGGCCGAAACACGTGTTGGTAATTCATTAAATTAATTCCATTCATTCAACATTTCTTTCCTTTATTTATTCATCCTTTCAAATATAATATTATATTTATATATATATGTGTGTGTGTGTGTGTGTGTGGTGTGTGTGTGTGTGTGGTGTGTGTGTGTGTGTGCCGGTTTAGCTCAGTCGGTAGAGCGTCCGACTTGAAACCACAAGGTTCCGGCTTCGATACCGGTCTTCGCCAATTCAGCGTATGAGTAGCACAGGGATCTGTGCGGTAAAGTGAGGAGCTAATGGTAGGTGTGACGCTCCACCCCAGATGCCAAAAACAATCTCCTTGTCTAGCGCTAATGAAAAAGGAATAGACTCCCTAAATAATTTAGTGATAAAAGCCATAACAAACTCCTCAAAAACAATAAAAAATATTATTAATAATAAAAAGAATAACACCCATACGAGGTCTGATGCTGGTGTATACACCATCCAATGTTCGGATTGTAACAAACAATACATCGGGGAGACGTCCAGACACATCGACCAACGAATCCGGGAACATAAGAGAGATATTAGAAATTGAACAACGCACTTTCAAAACAAATTTTAGAAACTAACCATTTGTTTAATTTTAAAGAATCCAAAATGTTAGTTAGGATATACAAGAAAAAAGAAAGAAAAATCGTAGAATATATATATATTTTTTCCCTTGTAGTTAGGATCTTTCCATGTGTGGTTTAACCAAGCTGATGCAGGTAGACCATAATGTGTCTAATACCAGTGAATGGAAGGACAGAGCAAGATATTCAGTAAATGAAGGAAAAACTCTAAACTTGCTTCATTACAATAATTTATTTCAACCATATTACTACGGCATCTTCAGGTAATCACAAGAACATGACTCTTACTGAGAATTTCCCAAAGTAACACGAAGATGCCGTAGTAATACGGTTGAAATAAATTATTGTATTTACTTATTTTCAACGAGTTATGGATCTTTCTAAGAAGAAGCGTACGAAACATTATCCCATAGTAGCTGTTCCATTTTGTATACATTTTTTTTTCTTTTGATTATTGTCAACACTTATTAAGGATTATATTTATATGTTCAATCGACAAGTTCGTGTTTTGAATAGTAATGTCTTTAAAGCAGGCGAGAAGAACTTTTTGAAAGGTAAGCAGAAACTGGTAAAAACTGAAACTTTCAAAATTGCACCTGCTGTGTTTACATATTACAGTAGGTAATATTATTAACCATGTGTGGAAATTTGAGAACACCTAACAAACACGTGCGTCGTCGTTAACGAAACTAACAAAGCTTTCTATTGTAGTATACACTACGCTTGGGAAAGGTATGCATCCAACTATTATATATGGGTAAATAGTAACTTAGTAACTAAGCACTTTAGCCTTGGTATGGCAACCGGTCTAGAAGAAGGAAAACTCAGAATTCAGACCTGTTAAACTCCGCTTCAAAATAGACCTTGTGTCGCATCCTGCTCGTGTGGAGGGGTTGGTAAATACACTGGATCTTTTTGTCTAAAATCTCGTCGTGGTGTAGTGGTTAGCAGGCTAATATCACTGACCCATTCTTACAAGCCGTAGTTGTGTCAGTGTTACTGTATGGCAGCACCACTTGGACGAGTTAATAAACTAGGTGGGCTAACCAGATAAAAAAGAAAAAATGGTTAAATCGAACTTAAAGGACCTAAATTCCACCATCGTATGTCACCCCGCCAAAAGAAAAATAAATACCAAAAATCAGGGAATTAACCGAATTTAATGAAATTTTCAGTGTTGATATATTAATGAATAAAAGATATAATGCACCAGTTATTTTATTTCAAAACTTTTACATTTTTTCAGGTCAGTTAACTTTGAACGACGTATCTTTGAGAATCTGTGTTACGCCTCAAAGATACGTCGTTCAAAGTTAACTCCAGAATTTGACAAGAAACACCTGAAGAAGGTTAGAGGGCATATCGACCAAAACGTTGTGTATTTGTGTATATAACTATAAAAGTGAGGACAACAGTCCGAAAAATCTTAATACATAGAATAAAACAATTTTTCTCTAACTTCGGGAAAAATTATTCCAAACGTGTTTCGAAATATTAACTCCCATACCGTAAGGTTTCGGTCGACTCATTCTATAGCCCTCTTCGATGCACAATCATGGAAAGATAAGGGTCTTTCTTTTCTTTTTCTTTTTTATGATATCATATAGTGGCCACAAATATCATAAAACAGTTTTTATAGTATTAGTGGACAAAACATGAAAGAAAAAAAGAATATTTATTTTACTTATGGATTAAGTATCTGTGGAATGTCGGGAATGCAAAGACTGAAATTTGATAACAACAAAAATAACAAAAAGAATATCAGCTATCCAAACATGGTTGGGTCCGTGTCCTGGGTATGACACTTAACTTCATCTGGTGTCGAGGCTCCATTTCTGAAGATCTGGGGAGTGTGGAGTACCTCTTCATTGCCATTACTCCCAGGTCCACTCTGACCTGGAGTAGTCGTACTTGTTAAGGTTTCATCTATGTGTCAAATAGATCTGTTTAAAAAAATTACTAACAGTCGATTGGTGCCGTATATATAGTTACCAACCCCTCTGCACGAGCAGGATGTGACACAAGGTCAATTTCTTAAGCGGAGTTCAACAGGTCTGAATTCTGAGTTTTCCTTCTCCTAGACCGGTTGCCTAACCAAGGTTAAAGAGCCCAGTCTGCCCTGCTATTTATCCATAGCTGGAGGGAGAGTAAGATTCATACCTTTCCCAAGGGTATTAACGCTAAGTGAAATGCAATTACCACATCCAGGATTTGAACTCGGGGCGACGAGTCCATTTCCCATGATTTTAACCATTACACCACGCGCTTCCTACACTTGGTGCCGTATAACTGTAAATTATTTATAATGGACTCGTCGACCCGAGTTCAAATCCTGGACTAAGCTACAGTTCACATAGCGCTAATATCCTTGGGAAAGGTATGAATCAAACTACTCTCCCTCCAGCTATGGGCAAATAGTAGGGCAGACTGGGCTCTTTAGCCTTGGTTAGACAACCAGTCTAGGAGACGGAAAACTCTGAATTCAAACCTGGAGGTGGTCACTACTAGAATAGGCCCAGTCCTAATTAGTGATCTATTTCACTAATTAAAAAAAGAAGAATAGTTACTTGAAGCTATAAATGTTTACTAAGGATTATTATTAGTTACTTGAAACCACATAACTGTGTACTTACGAATGATTATTATTAAATAGAAGTAATATGATTGTATATAAATTATTAGTACTAGTAAAATAAAAAACACCCTCCGGGCGATGTAAAAATAGATTTTTGAAACATATTTCTTGAGGGGTGGGAGTAAAAAATTCAATGTCAGCGAGTTTGTACCCTAAGTAAGTAAAATCATCAAATTCATTAAAGGATTGAAAAATAAAACAATTTGAAATGCAAACTTTAAATATGTATTAAAATAAAACAAACTATATATAGATATATAATACCAGTCATGTATTTATTAAAACTTGTTTTAAAAAAACGATGAGGACTGTCTAATATTGCATGTTCAAATTTTGAGTGTATTTATTCTGTTATGACGGTAAAAGGGTAATGTGACGTAAGCAGTGACGTAGTTTTTGTTACAGATAAAAAACGGAAGTGAATCTCCATTATTAATAGAGATTAGATAGGAATACTTGAAAGCTTACAACTCTGTGCAAATTCGTAAGAAATATGGACTCGTCAACAAATTACTCTGTGCAAATTATTTGTATCAGATTGCAAAACTTGATATCAGATATCTGTATGCAAAAAAAACTCCGCTTGGGGGGGGGGTCGCTACTAGTGATCTAGAAAAAAATACTGTAGTAATTCCTAACAAGACAAAAGAGGAGGTATGTGGCGTAACTGTTATCGTTATGATTAATAGATCATTATAATTGAGCAGAAAGACTCAGATTACATTAATAATAATAGGATTTTATTTGAATAGAATGAGTTCTGAGGTGAATATATAGTGAACTTTGAAATATCTCATCATACAGGAAAAATACCAAGAAAATTTGGTACAGTCGTGGGGGGAAATTTGGTAGGCAAAGAGTTTTTTAGAAAATGATGTGATTTTTTTTTATGTGTGCAAAAAAAAAAAAAAAAAAAAAAAAAACTCTAAAGAAACAACGACACAAAAATGTAAATATGAACATACATTAGACACGATTCCCTAAACTCTGGGCATCGAATAACCCTACACGGGTTAACGTGCCGTTAAAATCAAACAATCAATCAATAACGGTCGGATTCGATATAGGTTTTTTATTTTCTTTAAATTCTTTTAAAGGTGAAGTTTGAATTACTTGGTTTTCACGTTCTATGCAACATGACATTTCTCTCAGTTGCCTTAATTTAAAAAAAAGAAAAAAAGAAGACTTGGACACACATGTGCAGGGAACGTGCGTATTTGCATTTTATGAGCATCGAGCCATAAAAATAACAACATGAAAGGAAATGGAAGTTGTTCTGGTAGATTTTCAAGTGCTATACTCTTGCCTATCCCTCATTCTGAAAAGACGATTTAATACATGTAACTCTCTTGCATATATTAGCCCAAACATCAATACCTCCTCTCTGTCTCTCTGTCTCTCTCTCTCTCTCTCTCTCTATATATATATATATATATATATATATATATGTGTGTGTGTGTGTGTGTGTGTGTGATCGTCAAACCAAGTCCTTGGACCAATATATATATATATACATATATATATATATATATATACATATTTATATATATATATATATATATTGGTTCAACTGACTTGGTTTGACGATCACATAGGTGAGAAACTGGCCGTTACCAAACACCGTTGATTCTAAGCATACGCTATTTTAAATTAGATGTGTGTGCTCTATCGCTGATATTCAGCACTCTGTATTTATAAAATAGCAAACTATAATACCAATATCAATTTTATATATACACTAGCTTAACTGCTGTCTGATAGGGCGGCTTTTAAGTTAATTAACCAATAGTTTTTGTTACCATCTCTTATTATAATGGAGATTGTGTGTTTTTCAGTCCGTAACCGAAACTATAATCCTACTCAAGTCACAATTCTCTTAGTTATTGACATCACATTCTCCATGATTTTATTTTTATCTAAACCTCAATTATTAATAAACTTGTCTTACATTATTAATACTGTTAACTATGTCTACATACTGACAACATGCAATTATATTTATATATACAACAAAATAGCGGTTTACAGTGTGAACGGGAAGGCTAATTTGCATATTAATATTAAAAAATCGAATTTAATAAATATGTGCTTAGTATTATTGATTTCTAACTGTTTGGGTTTTATTTTATGAATATAAGCAAACATCTCTTCAATGAATCTTAAATAAAATCCATTAACAAGATAAATAACTGTCATTTTATTCTTTACTTCCTCTTATAAATAAATACTTAAATTAGAAAAAAATAACAATGAAAGACGAGAGTGATGGAAGAGTAAGTTTCAGTTGTTCCATTTTTTATTATACTCCCTCTGTTTTAAATCTTTTATTATACTCCCTCTGTTTCAAATCTTTTATCTGTATTCTTATTTAGTTTCATTAGTCTTTCTAATTTAATACAATATTTATTGCATTAAAACTTAAATACTTGCACCCGGAGGGTGCATATATTTGCTAGTAATTCTAATGATATTTTTCCATAGATAAAATGTCTCAACTAAATTTTAATATAAAAAAGAGGTCATATTTTGTTGATTTATGTTTGATTGATAGAAAAAAATGCGGTTTCAATACCCATTTATATGCTAAGTTGCTCATACTGATTGGTCTGACCAAGCAATCAGAAACGAGCCACAGCAATATAAACGCCGTGTCACCTGAGACTGGTATTGTAGTGTAACCTCGAAGCAAGGCGGTGCTAGTGACAAGCGGAAAGTGTTTAAATAATATCCAGATATAAAAATTGTGTTGCCTCCCCCCCCGAAAACTGTAATGGTTTAGCTAGTCTAGCCAGCTAACCATTCTCTCCATACAAGGTGCACGATGACCATCAGCTGGTTCCAAAGAAAAAAAATTTTCTCAAGGAGTAATTGATTCGAACATCGTGGAATCGATAGAGAGATCAATAAGGTAATCGATAGAGAAATGATTGGTACAGAGAAGAGAAGACATACACTTTTTTATGGACGGGCGAAAATCGATGAGGAAATGAATCAAGATCGATACATTTCGATCAAAACATAATAGATTTAAGGACTCGGTGGTGACTATTAACAAATTAAGATGCATCGGAAGATGCGACAGATTTTACAAGTACACGTAGGTACTGACTGATTTGCTGGCAGGCAGGTTGCGTTGCATTGGTACTTTAGATAGAGAGTGCATGTCTGCCTTGAAAATCAGCATTCACGGTTCTGAGAAGAAACCAACAAGTATTTCAGCTACCAACCAATCTCAAGATAAAGAGATATAAAAAGACTGAGATATATAGATAAATATACAGATACGAACGGACTTGGATATATATATATATATATATATATATATATATATATATATATATATATAGAGAGAGAGAGAGAGAGAGAGAGAGAGAGATAGATATCAATGAACCTAGATAAATATATAAATATATATAGAGAGAGGGGGAGAGAGAGGGAGAGAGAGAGAGAGAGATACAAATAAACATATATCAATTAACTTAGATAGATAGATAGATAGATAGATAGATAAGAATATGCATAGAAAGATAGATTAACATATAAACATGTACAAAAATAGATAGATATAAAGAGACACAGAGAGAGGGGGGATAATAAACTATGGTAGACAGGAGAGAAAGAGAGAGAGACATAGAGACAGACGGAGATCCTAGTCTAACACCCACTGCAGATCAGATTCATTACCTAATAGTAAAATTAGAACAGTTCACTAATCATTATGTCGCAGCAAAGTGGACTGATTAAATACTGATAGATAGATAGATAGATAGATAGATAGATAAAATAATTTTTTTAAGTACGTATGTGTGGGAAGATAATAAAAAAACAAACAGTGTATGCAGGCCCCTTTAGAAATATAGGGCGTAGTCACACCACGTCTGTGTGGAGGCGTTGGTCTCAACAACAAGTAGGTTTTTAATGGGGTTGGAGTTGTTAGATCTACACCCACTGTCCCTGAATACAGTTTTTTTTTTGTTTTTTTTTACTTATAGACCGGTTGCCTTACCAAGACTAAAGACTGCCCTTTTATTTACTCATAACTTGGTGTGTGGAGAAGAGAAGGATTCTAGCCTTTCCCAAGATAATTGTTGGCACCTTTCCGTCCACTAAGGACGATGGCGTAGTGTCAAAAAAAAAAACAAATGAAAAATGAATAAGCAAATAAATTATCTGCATGTGCACAAGTGACTCTGTAGGCCAATTCCTCGGTGACAGTATTTGGTGCACTGAATGCACACAAACTGTGATGCTTTCTGGGGCTGCTAATAATTAGCACAAAGTGAAACATAAACAACCTCGTCCAGTATTTGAACTCCGCTCCTCAAGTCCATTTCCTACGACGATAACCGTTACGGTTGGTTGGATGCGTGTGGTGTAATGGTTAGATTCGTAGGGAATGGACTCGTGGACCCGAGTTTAAATTCTGAATGAAGCTACAACTCACATAGCGCTAATACTCTTGGAAAAGGTATGAATCCAAGACTTGGGCTCTTTAACCTTGTTTAGGCAACCAGTCGAGGAGAAGGAAAACTCTGATTTCAAACCTGTTAAACTCTGCTTGGGGTGATCAATACTAGAATAGGCTATGGGTAAAATAGTAGGGTAGACTGGGCTCTTTAAATTTGGTTAGTCATTCAGTCTAGGAGAAGGAAAACTCTGAATTCAAACCTGTTACTCCGCTTGGTGTAGTCACTACTAGAATAGGCTATGGGTAAATAATAAGGCAGACTGGGCTCTTTAACCTTGGTTAGGCTGTCAGTCTAGGAGAAGGAAAACTCTGAATTCAAACCTGTTAAACTCCATTTGGTGTAGTCACTACTAGAATAGGCTATGGGTAAAATAGTTGGATAGACTGGGCTCTTTAACCTTGGTTAGGCAGTCACTCTAGAAGGAAAACTCTGAATTCAAACCTGTTAAACTCCATTTGGTGTAGTCACTACTAGAATAGGCTATGGGTAAAATAGTTGGACAGACTGGGCTCTTTAACCTTGGTTAGGCAGTCACTCTAGAAGGAAAACTCTGAATTCAAACCTGTTAAATCTATTTGTGGTGGTCACTACTAGAATGGGCTATGGGTAAAATAGTAGGACAGACTGGGCTCTTTAACCTTGGTTAGGCAGCCAGTTTAGGAAAAGGAAAACTCTGAATTCAAACCTGTTAAACTCCGCTTGGTGCGGCCACTACTAGAATAGGCTCTGTCCTAATTAGTGATCTATTTCACTAATTCACGGCACTTAAACTTTCATGAAAGCGTCATATCACTAAGATTCTAACATTCGTTAAAAGCCTAATTTATTCAATTTATTTATGGAATAACTACAGTATTAGCAAAAATATTTTTAAGTAAAACAAAACAATTGCTTAAATTAGACATGATTAAACAAATGATTATTTATAAAAATTGGACGATGACCTCACAGTCAATTATCATGCTATAATTAACTTTTTATCAAAAATAGCTTTCATAATCAACTATGTATGGGGATGTGAATGTGGTTACATATTTATATAAATACATATTTATATAAATATGTGCATAGGCGTACGAAGCAGGGGTCGGGGTGCGGCAGTAGGGTAGGTTGATTTTTTACTGTTTTTTTATATCAAATTTTCTCAAACAACAAAAGTTGCGTGTTGGTATGATAAGTACTGATACCAAAAACTAGATCTCGCACTTGCACCATTGATTGAGGAAATAGCATCAAAGATCGTCTGCTAAAATGCACCAAAAATCCCCGTTTTTGCAACATTTAGCCCAGAAATCGGTTAGAAAATTTTGCAATTTCAATATTTAAAACAGAAAAACTTGTCATTTTGAATGAAACAAATAAAATATTATAACGAGAATTCAAATTGAAAATATGCCCCCATCAGCACTGATATATCCGATATGTTGCTTTTTACCAAATAATTAAGCTGTAACAGTGATAACATTTTAAAAGATTGAAATCTATTTCCTCAAACGAAGGCAAAGTTTTTTTTTTATATTTTGTGTGGTAATTCTGTATGTTAATTTGTAACTTTCGTCACATGGGAGATGTTACAGTTTCAAAATTTAACTACCCTAGTACTGCAGTCCACCCAGAGGAAAATAAATTGTATATTCTCAGGGCAAATAATTGTTTTGAAATTTCACGTTTTCGATATTGCAACCAAAATGAAACCGCTGCATTATTTTTCACATAGCGTAAGTCGTATATTTTGCAATGTTAAATCGTAGCACCATAGCCCTAATGACCTTTCTGAAACACAAGGGGACGAAAGAAAATGTTAAACTAAGTCTATGGGGTTAGGTAGTTAGGTGGTTACTAGCTTTTTCTTTAACCCCAATACATGTGGTCCTTCTTTCTTGTTGATGGTCAGGCTGAAAAGGGATGAAGGAAGAGAACAAAGAAACGAAAGATACTTTCAAGATTCAACTTTTATTTCCAGATTCACATCTATTTCTTGCAGAGGAATTTTCTACCTGATCCTATAATAATGTGTTCCCAGTAACAGCATTCGAAGTACTCACTACCAGGTTATTTTTGGCTCCAAGAAGTCCCCTTTTCTGAGCATGCCCAGATGCTTCTTCCTGTCAGAGTCCTCCGGGTAGATTGTTATTTTGTTTTTGTTTTTTTGTATTTATCTATCTTATTTTGTGTTTCTTTTATTTTTATTTGGTTTGAGAATGCCCAGATGCTTCTTCCTGTCAGAGTTCTCCGGGGAGATTGTTATTTTGTTTTTGTTTTTGTTTTTTGTATTTATCTATCTTATTTTGTGTTTCTTTTATTTTTATTTGGTTTGAGCATGCCCAGATGCTTCTTCCTGTCAGAGTCCTCCGGGTAGATTGTTATTTTGTTTTGTTTTTGTTTTTTGTATTTATCTATCTTATTTTGTGTTTCTTTTATTTTATTTGGTTTGAGCATGCTCAGATGCTTCTTCCTGTCAGAGTCCTCCGGGAGATTGTTATTTTGTTTTTGTTTTTGTTTTTGTATTTATCTATCTTATTTTGTGTTTCTTTTATTTTTATTTGGTTTGGGCATGCCCAGATGCTTCTTCCTGTCAGAGTCCTCCGGGTAGATTGTTATTTTGTTTTTGTTTTTGTTTTTTGTATTTATCTATCTTATTTTGTGTTTCTTTTATTTTTATTTGGTTTGAGCATGCCCAGATGCTTCTTCCTGTCAGAGTCCTCCGAGGAGATTGTTATTTTGTTTTTGTTTTTGTTTTTTGTATTTATCTATCTTATTTTGTGTTTCTTTTATTTTTATTTGGTTTGGGCATGCCCAGATGCTTCTTCCTGTCAGAGTCCTCCGGGTAGATTGTTATTTTGTTTTTGTTTTGTTTTTTTGTATTTATCTATCTTATTTTGTGTTTCTTTTATTTTTATTTGGTTTGAGCATGCCCAGATGCTTCTTCCTGTCAGAGTTCTCGGGGAGATTGTTATTTTGTTTTTTTTTTGTTTTTTGTATTTATCTATCTTATTTTGTGTTTCTTTTATTTTTATTTGGTTTGGGCATGCCCAGATGCTTCTTCCTGTCAGAGTCCTCCGGGGAGATTGTTATTTTGTTTTTGTTTTTGTTTTTTGTATTTATCTATCTTATTTTGTGTTTCTTTTATTTTTATTTGGTTTGGGCATGCCCAGATGCTTCTTCCTGTCAGAGTCCTCCGGGAGATTGTTATTTTGTTTTTGTTTTTGTTTTTTGTATTTATCTATCTTATTTTGTGTTTCTTTTATTTTTATTTGGTTTGAGCATGCCCAGATGCTTCTTCCTGTCAGAGTCCTCCGGGTAGATTGTTATTTTGTTTTTGTTTTGTTTTTTTTTGTATTTATCTATCTTATTTGTGTTTCTTTTATTTTTATTTGGTTTGGGCATGCCCAGATGCTTCTTCCTGTCAGAGTCCTCCGGGGGAGATTGTTATTTTGTTTTTGTTTTTTGTTTTTTGTATTTATCTATCTTATTTTGTTTTTATTTTATTTTTATTTGGTTTGAGAATGCCCAGATGCTTCTTCCTGTCAGAGTCCTCCGGGGAGATTGTTATTTTGTTTTTTGTTTTTTTGTTTTTTGTATTTATCTATCTTATTTTGTGTTTCTTTTATTTTTATTTGGTTTGAGCATGCCCAGATGCTTCTTCCTGTTAGAGTCCTCCGGGTAGATTGTTATTTTGTCTTTTTTGTTTTTTGTATTTATCTATCTTATTTTGTGTTTCTTTTATTTTTCTTTTGTTTTATTCATTATTCAATCCCTACAAGTCCAACCAATTAGAAATGGAATTTAATCGCTTCCCCACCCAAACAATATGCGAGATCTTTTTAATGTAGGGTGAGTGGCCCTGTGCCTTTCAGCAGAAAAATTCCTCCAGCCCTCAGCACTCCAGATAGCCGCGAGGCACCATAAGGGCCGAGATGAACCAAACAAACTTACAAAAGGGTAACTTGTCTCAGGAAACCAACCTACTAGAATATCTTTTTTAATTATCAGATTTTTACATCATTTTGGTAAATGGTCCAAACAGATTTTTACATCATTTTGGTAAATGGTCCAAACAGATTTTGACATCATTTTGGTAAATGGACCAAACAGATTTTGACATCATTTCGGTAAATGGTCCAAACAGATTTTTACATCATTTTGGTAAATGGTCCAAACAGATTTTGACATCATTTTGGTAAATGGTCCAAACAGATTTTGACATCATTTCGGTAAATGGTCCAAACAGATTTTTACATCATTTGGTAAATGGTCCAAACAGATTTTGACATCATTTTGGTAAATGGTCCAAACAGATTTTTACATCATTTTGGTAAATGGTCCAAACAGATTTTTACATCATTTTAGTAAATGGTCAAACAGATTTTGACATCATTTTGGTAAATGGTCCAAACAGATTTTTACATCATTTTGGTAAATGGTCCAAACAGATTTTTACATCATTTTGGTAAATGGTCCAAACAGATTTTACATCATTTTGGTAAATGGTCCAAACAGATTTTTACATCATTTTAGTAAATGGTCCAAACAGATTTTGACATCATTTTGGTAAATGGTCCAAACAGATTTTTACATCATTTTGGTAAATGGTCCAAACAGATTTTGACATCATTTTCGGTAAATGGTCCAAACAGATTTTTGACATCATTTTGGTAAATGGTCCAAACAGATTTTTACATCATTTTGGTAAATGGTCCAAACAGATTTTTACATCATTGGTAAATGGTCCAAACAGTTTTGACATCATTTTGGTAAATGGTCCAAACAGATTTTTACATCATTTGGTAAATGGTCCAAACAGATTTTTACATCATTTTGGTAAATGGTCCAAACAGATTTTTTACATCATTTTGGTAAATGGTCCAAACAGATTTTACATACATCATTTTGGTAAATGGTCCAAACAGATTTTTACATCATTTTAGTAAATGGTCCAAACAGATTTTTACATCATTTTGGTAAATGGTCCAAACAGATTTTTACATCATTTTGGTAAATGGTCGAAACCTTTGAAGAAAATTTTAGAGACGTTTATCACTGGCTTGTCTTTAATGTGGCTGGCTCAAACACATCCAACAATAAAAATTGTCATCTAGAAGCAGTGTTTTATGAAAGAGAATTTACCCAGGACCTGACAGTAAGGGACGATGATAACACGCTATCTACACTTGTGGTGATCTCATTGAGACTTCTCTTAACTTAGCAAACGACATTTTTCTTTCTCCTAAACTGGTTGCCTATCCAAGTTTAAAGAGCTCAATATGTCCTACAATAGCTGGAGGGAGAATGGTTGGACGTTATACTTTTTTCTAAGGGTATTGGCGCTATGTGAAATATCTATGACATTATTTGCTGTATCATATATTATCCTAAGAGTAAATAAATATTTGAATGTATTTGTTTTGTTTAAATACAACCCAAGATATTATAAACGATATAGATATCTAGTTTAAAAACAATCTAAGTAAGAAACTAGGTTGATGGGATTTGCAAGAAGAAGAAGAAGAAGCGAGAGAAGAAGGCGAGAGAAGAAGAAGAGAGAGAAGAGAAGAAGGAAGAAGAAGAAGAAGAAGAAGAAGAAGAAGAAGAAGAAGAAGAAGAAGAAGAAGAAGAAGAAGGCGAAGAGAAGAAGAAGAAGAAGAAGAAGAAGAAGAAGAAGGCGAGAGAAGAAGAAGAAGAAGAAGGCGAGAGAAGAAGAAGAAGAAGAAGAAGAAGAAGACGAGAGAAGGCGAGAGAAGAAGAAGAAGTGCTGTGTGGAGTTGACAGTTGTTGTGTGCCACAAAAACCGTCAACTTCCAGATGTTTTACCGCACAGATCAGATTACCCAAGCTGTGCGGGTGATGACTTATATCGAACCCGGAACCTTGCGATTCATAGGCAGATGCTCAACCGACTGAGCTAAACCGGCACTTTATTTTTGGTTTTTACTTGAATCTATATCATCATCATCATCCTGTCGAGCTGGTCCTCTGCGCAGCATCCAGTATCCGCGCAGAGCTGATCTATGTACGTCTTTGCTGGGTGACCTACTCTGGCGCACCCCTGTGTTGGCTTCTAAAGAAGAACGTCACTTATGAGTTCATCTTTGCTTCTCCAGCAGTGCCCTACGTGTCTTGTTCGCCTCACACAGGTGGTTTGCGTGATATGGGGCAGATGGCCATACAGCTGTTTTCTCGTGGGGTGTTATTTCTACGTCTTGTTTAATATTGCACGCAGCATTTTCGTGCAAGTCCCAACTAGCTTATTCTCCAGGCGCTTTTGTTAGAGTCCAGGTAGTGCAGCCGTACAGTAAAAATTATAAAATTACGGCTTGGAAGAATTTTCGCTTTAATTTGTCAGCAAAATCGGAAATTACAAGAAAAAAAAACACTGATTCCAGCATTAACTAAGCCAAAAATGGCTGACATGGCGTAACCAACCATCCAATCAAATGCAATATTAGAATGTACAATAAGTCAACCATGGAGTTTCTCATGTATCCGAGTGCGACGGCATTTCCAAGATTGCATTCTTAATAAAATATCTCAACTCTTAAAGAAAATGGCCCCATTGTTATATACTCATTACTCGTCTTCTTATCATCTTTGGTATCTTATATAGCTGGGAGTTCTTCTTCTAGCATCTGGAACTTTCATTTGGAGATTTCGTGTCTGGTCTTCCATTAGGGATTTCTCGTCTATCAGAAGCCCTGGGTCATTAGTAGTTTTTGGATAAACAACCCAAGACTTGGATTTTATTTATATCATATTTTATTTAGAAATCCCCATTCAGACTAAATGCGCAGAGTGTGAGTATGGGAGCACGCTGATCGCAGATTTCTACCTCTGTGGCTTGCCCAGTACTGACTTAACTAATTCTTTCAAATCAAAACCGGAAAGAGCCTTCGCTTCTTATTTCTCTACTAATTCTCACGGTATCTACCGGAAAAGGGGTTAACACGAAGCTAACATGTGCCAATCAATCTTCCATGATATTGTCACATACCCCCACTCAAAAAACTGCTAGTTGTAATTTCTAACAGCCATTTTTGATTTTTACACTAACCCTACGTAATTGTTAGGGCACGAACAATTATGTAACACGATTATTTGTAAAGATTTAGACATGGTTTTATATTTCATTCAATCATTCAATCATCAGTTTTGATACGGATGGACGAAGAAACATTTTTTTCTTTCTTTTTTTTTCCGTAATTCAACTCTACCAAATCTCTACAAAAATGAACACTTTTAATGATATACATTTTTACCAACCCCTCCCCCACGAGCAGGATGTGACACAGGGTCAATTTGTTAAGCGGGGTTCTCCTAGACTGGTTGCCAAACCAAAGTTAAAGAGCCCAGTCTTCTCTACCATTTACCCATATGTGTGGGGGGAGTAGGCGGATGCATACCTTTCCCAAGGGTATTAGCACTATGTGAAATTGTTGTGTCCTTAAAAGAGATACAATCAGACATGGTTGTAGTCGAGTGGAAGAACCAGTCAACACGTTCGTAGATTCAAGATAGAGGGTTTTATTGCCGAGAGATACAATAAGACAGACAAGGAATAGTGAGAGACGCTACTAATCCTCGAAGCCAGCCCAGTATAATGCCGTGCTCACTATATATATAGTCAGACCACATGGGTGAGAGAGAGAGTGTGTGGAATATTCCATTACATCTCTCTCTCTCTCTTTCTCTCTCTCTCTCTCTCTCTCTCTCTCTCTCTCTCTCTCTCTCTCTGTGTGTGTGTGTGTGTGTTGTGTCCTTAAAAGGGATACAATCAGACAAGGTTGTAGTCGGGTGAAAGGGCCAGTCAACACTTTTATAGATTTAAGATATAGGGTTTTATTGCCGAGAGATACGATAAGACAGACATGCTACTAATCCTCGAAGCCAGCCCAGTGTAATGCCGTGCTCACTATATATATAGTCAGACCACATGGGTGAGAGAGAGCGTGTGGAATATTCCATTATAACAGAAATGCAAACAACCTCGTCCAGGATTTGAACGCGCGTTGACGAGTCCATTTCCTACGACTTTGACCATTACACCACGCACCTCCTGTTTTATTGATATAAGCAGCTGTTTGTTCACCGTGGTAAATAATGCAACAGCCGGCCATTGGCCAAGAATTTATAGTCGATATGATTAACACTTAGGCGAACAGGAAACTTAAGAGTAGTTGCTGATCATTCTCATCGATTGGTTGATTGGTTGGCTGGTTGATTGGTTGGTTCGTTTTAATGGCATATCAACATGTCTGGGGTCATTTCATGCCTAGAGGTTAGGAAATAATATATAAGGTGTGTCAAATAAGTATCGAGATTTTTTGTACTTTTTGACACACCTGGTATTCTGGAAAAAAAATAACGTTCTATTCATTCTTCATTTGTATCTTGTTAAATACAGCTTTAAACTTGGTACTTTTTGACACACCTTGTATTCTGAAAAAAAAATAACGTTCAATTCATTCTTCATTTGTATCTTGGTAAATACAGCTTCAAACTTGGCACTTTTTTGTCACACCTTGTATTCTAAAAAAAAAATAACATTCCATTCATTGTTCATTTCTATCTTGGTAAATACAGCTTCAAACTTGGCACTTTTTAGACACCTTGTATTCTAAAAAAAAAAATTAACATTCCATTCATTGTTCATTTCTATCTTGGTAAATATAGCTTTAAACTTGGCACTTTTTTGACATACCTCATATTCTGAAAAAAATTAATGAAGGGAACTTTTTTTCCCAGAATACGAGGTGTGTCAAAAAGTACAAAAAAACTCGATACTTTTTTTGACACACCTTGTATTCTGAAAAAAATCTATATTTATACTTTTGTAGCAAACAGTTTTAACTATATGTTACCATTGTTGGGGATCGTATTGAGAGATTACTTTTGAATGGTATTGATCAGGTTAATGTTCATATTTTTGGTATAATTTCATTTCTCTCAAAAACGGACAGACTGTTATCTATGTTGACTTTTTCAAATAGATTTTTTATATTACTTTCATTTTTTTTTAAAGTGGTTTCTGATTAGAGCAAAGAATCCCACATTCTATGTGTAAGTGTTTAACGGTGCAAAGTGTTTGACATGTTTCACCCTGTGGTTGTGGTAGTATAAAGGAGTTCGTAAGTCTTGTGTCATCCATCCGTAATCGGGACATAATGACTTGTTCCTTTCTGGACTTTCTAAGGGCTGGTCTCCAGTCCCCAAAAAGTGAGTTTAATTAAGAAGATTTTATTGTAGATGTTATTCCAGCGTTGTTGCCATTCTCTCATCGAACTAAACAGATCGATTTGCCTTCAAACTAAATGATATTCAATCAAATACGTTTGATACAAGGGTAATCCTAAAAGTACGGTCACCAAAGCTCTGGGATACAGGAAAACTGTTCTTGCGGATATATATATATATATATATAAAGCAATCTACAGACGCGCGTTTCGGGGTTTACCCTTCATCAGTGCAGCTATACTTATTTTTCAGCAGCTACCTCTGGTCGGGTTCGAGACCCGAACGAACTTTCGCTCGTCAAGTCTCTTACCGATGGGTCCACAAGCAGCTGCCTAGAATAGAAGGCAGAATAATCGCTATATTTCCTAAACCGGAAATAAACTCACCAGAGGTCTCTAACTTGTAAACAAGTGAGACTAGCTTTGCGCCGAAGCGGTAAATTTTCACAATTAGTCCCTTCTAAACAGAGTGCTCAACCTGAAAAGTTGGGAGCGTATATAAAGCAATCTACAGACGCGCGTTTCGGGGTTTACCCCTCATCAGTGCAGCTATACTTATTTTTCAGCAGCTACCTCTGGTCGTAAAGAGTGCTCAATACCTAAGTAGAGCAAATAATAAAGTTAAACCTAATGAGTCAGATATACCTACTAATAGTTTCGCTTAGTGCTCTTCAGGGCAAAGATCTGACTAAAGAGACTTGGACCAAACGCACTATTATACAAAATCTCCCATCATGATTCAAATAAATTAGCATAAACTAAAACCAACCAATAAAAAACAAAGACAGAACGCCATTTAAATCTATTATTTTATTTTTATTATATATTTCCAATAAAAAATTTTTTCATCAGGGTTTTCGTTGGTTTAAGGAAAAACTGTGATACTGGTGTGTGATTTGGGGTATATATTGGAACTAAGGTAGAGAAATTCAAATTTATATATACTTTAAATATATATATATAAGATATCGGACTACCATGCGGTCAGTCTGAGTTCGACCCTACCCAAGGATAGTTGTGTCTAGCCACACTGAGGAGGCATGATACGTGTCTTTGGATGACTTATTATATATATATATATATATGTGTGTGTGTGTGTGTGTGTGTGTGTGTGTGTGTGAAGAAAAAGTGGAAGTAAATCCGACAATGTGTAATGTTGTAAAAATTGAAGAAACACACGTTTCATTAACGAATGATGTTTATTAAGCTTATGATGTTTCAATAGACCCTCATCAGAGTTTTCGTTGGTTTAAGGAAAAACTTTTGTTTACATCAATAATTTATTTTTTTCCTTAAACCAACGAAAGCCCTGATGAAGGTCTATCGAAACAGACCGAAACACTGCAGTGAAGGCTTAATAAACATCATTCGTTAATGAAACGTGTTTTTTTTTTCAATTCTTACAACATTACATATATATATATATATATATATATATATATATATATATATATATATATATATTCTCCAAGCATCTAAAGATATGTATTGGATAATATCACGGTGATAATAGAAACACATTAAGGTAAATGGATAAAAGGACCATATGACATTTAGGCACCCCTTTTGCGATCTCGATTCGTGGGGACATTTTTTCCATTTACACCGTCAAAATGCGGTTAATTGTTAACAGACGATTTTTAGAGGGTTTTTTTTAATTATAAAACTAACCCCTAACCCTAATCCTAACCCCTAACCCTAACCCATAACCATAACCCCATAACCCTAACCCCTAACAAACAACCGGATTTTGACAGTGTAAATGAGAAAAGTGTCCTTGTGAGTTGAGATCGCTGAAGGGGTGCCTAAAGGTCATATGGTCCGGATAAAACCTGGATGCTGCATACTTGTGACCTTGTGTCAAATCCTATCCGCCGTGAATGGGTTAGGTAAATCTTTTTTTCTCTTTCTTTTTTTTTTTTTTTTAGAAAGAATTAAAAAAACCCGCATTGAACAATATCACGGCGGAAATAGAAACACACATAGATAAATTCAAACAATTCTGCCTACACAGTGAACAATATATCGGTCGAAGGAATTGTGATAAACAACGAAAAAGTTATTTTAAAAATATGAGTCAAAATTGTGTGGCAGTTAAAACGCCCTTTTTTATTCATAGATTTAGAAAATAACTTAATTTCCAATCTCTGTAATCCTTTTATGCATACACTGTGTTTGTTGACATGGTTGTCATTTACGAGGCTTGGCTTTGTCAAAATGCCAGAAGCGGGGAGCACCCAGTGAGAATCAAACTCACTAACAATGGTCCAGTTCGCTAACCATTATATCACTCCAGGCATCTTAACGGCTAAGCGTTAGTCTAGATTTATCATAAGACCAAAAGTATGGTGCACCTAGTGTGGATTGAACTCACTACCCAGTAGTAGTAAAAGTAAAGTCGTCGGGGTGGTCTAAAGTCGTTATCAGCCAGACAGCGAGGGAGTCTATCTCTTTTTTTCATTAGCATTAGACCAAGGAGAACGTTTTAAGCGTCTGAGGTGGAGCGCCACACCTACCATCAGCTCTTCACTTCACTGCAGATATCACTGTGCTACTCATAAGCTGAGTTGGCGAGGGCCGTTATCGAACCAGGAACCCAGTAGTAATTGATCTGAGAGACTAGCTTGTTAACCATTACTCCAAGACGAGATGCTTAGATTGTTGTGGTGGTTCATCCGGTAAAAAATGTTATATTTCTTACAATTCGGTTGGTTGGTTGGTTGGTTTTATTTTGCGTTTTAGACATATACTTCCTAACAAATTTAAATTTCACATTATCCCAATAAACCCTTACACCTTTCATATGTTTTACATAAAAAAAGTATTTTTTTAAATAATTAAATAAACATTTCTTTCTGAAAAAAAAATCCGTTACTGACTGACCATGAACGGGTTAAAACTCTTCTCTTTTGAAAAAGAGAATTTTTCTATTTTTGAATTTGAAATATGTCTTTTTCTTTCAAAAATTGTTACACTAAAGAAATACACTCATGACGTTGGTGGAGAAACGCGCAGCGGATGTGCAGGTGACGAAGCGATCGCGTGGCTTGCACGCTTATTTGAACAACAATGGTTCCGTTTTGAATTTAAATTATTTTCTGCTTCTCTCTCGATGAGTCCGGATTAAAAATAAGCTCTGATGATGATTTTTATAAATCGAAATATTGTTCAATATTAGCTATGAAAATGACATAAAATATTTTCATTTTAACAGTATTGTGTGTTTTCATGTGGTTGGTTGGTTTTATTTTGTGGTATATCAACCCTTTTCAGGTCATTTAATACCGAATCAACTCATTTTGATAAACGAAGGACACGGATTGCTAACAGAACCTGCCGTTGCTTAAGTGATCACCCAATTAAGTATTGAACAGGCTCATCGCTACTTAATTTCGGTGATCTAGCGGGAACTGACGCTTTCAGTGTGACTTGACCGTAAAAAGTACTTTTTAATAAAAAGTTTTGTTTTAGTCCAAACGTTAAAAAAAAAGACTCGACGTGATAAATAAGCATAGAATTCGCCGACTGTATCCCCTGCAGAGGGGTAAGACCCCTCCAGAAAAATTGGAGTGTATCCTTGGTAGACACTAATCTGCATCTGATGCTGAAGCTCTCGTTCTTGAGGTTTTTGCCATCACTCTCAGATCAACTCTAATCCGGAGTGGTAATACCTCTTAGAGTTCCATCTATGGGTCAAATAAATGTTTAAAAATGATTCGTATAAGATAGGAATACATCATGCCATAAAGCTGTAACACCATCGGCGGATCGGGGGATATTGCACGTCCTTTACTACATTACTCCTGCATTCGCTGTACTTATCATCTCGCTGGTTCTGCGCTATTTCTCTCTGGCAGTTATCTCGTGTTGTCTGCTAGCTTCACTTAGGACCCGTTGCGTCCGTGACAAATGCGCCCCCTCCATGTTCTTTTTAAGGACTTCTGCTAAGGTTATCTTCTACTGGCTCTCTAAAGGTGATCTTACTTCTTCCACTGCTCGATTCTAACTCCCAACTGGCTTTCAAATATTCCACTTCCCACAATTCTCGCTATCAACTCTCGTCCTCTCCGAGATTTCATCAACCCCACCCCCTTCTGTGATTTGAAAAGTCTTTTGCTTGAAGACCACCCTCATTGATGAGATTTATGGCCATCCTGACCCCAAGTCGACTACTAAACTTGGTTAATGGTCTTCATCACCTTTTTTATTTTTTTAGATCTTTTTATTTTTTTATATTTTTCTTCTATTTTAATGGGTTTCTTTGACCGAGTATTCACATACACTTATTTATACATATAATATATGTACACACACACACACTCACACACACACACACACACATATATATATATATATATATATATATATGATCTGCTATCTCCAATCTACACACACACACATATTTATACTTATATGTAGCTGGACTTACTACTTATGTATTCATATAATTATACAGCCATACACACACACACACACACTTGCTTGCACCAGATGCACTCTGCACCCATGCATAGTGTCATATAGCTGAAAACTATTTACATTAAGAATAGTTACTTGAAGTTATAATTGTTTACTATGGATTATCATTAGTTATATGAAACCGTATAATTGCGTACAAACAAATTATTATTATCAAATGCAGATAATTACTCGAAACCATATAATTATTATTAGATAAGAATACTTGAAAATATAAAACTGTTTTCAAATTATTTGCATTAGATACGAATACGTGATACCGCATTGTCGCGTCCTGTGTAGACAATCCTAGTTTTCACTCTAAACCTCGGCATCGTCTTTTGGCGCGTAGTTTAAACACTTCGCCGCAGTTACGACTCTGAATTGCTTTTATCTACAGATTTATCAACTGTCGAAAGAGTGAAACTGAAATGAAGAAAATACATTTCACAAAATAAGGGTACACAAAAACAATACAGTGAATAAAAGGCCTATTGTTGGCTAAGTTTATGAACAAGAAGCTATAAACTAAACAACAATGTCGTTAGAATTGACGTCAGTTACACAAAGGAGTTGACCGAGAGCCACTCAGAACACTGGCATTAATAGTTTAGTACGGTTTCGTCAGTGAGTCCCTAAATAAAGAGACGTAGCATCTAGGGAGGAAATATAGTAATAGTTGCTGAATTAATAGAGGGTTTTACGATAAGAGAGAACGGAATTAAAGAACTATTTCTCTGAATTTTTTAGATGAGGCTTGATAATTAGTATTATTTGGACTAGTGTCCTCATCTTTATTGTTATCTGTACAACGTTTCGGACAATGTGCCCTTCGGCCTTCTTCAGGTATTTCTTGTCGGACTTGGGAGCCTTCTCGAACTCTGGAACCTTCTTGTTGTAATTGAGAGCCATCACGGAATTTTGAACCCAAACCTTTATTCAATCCACGGGAGCATCCTGTTCTCATTCCGCTAACCATAGTTGGGATCCAGGTGCTAAACTGTGTTAATTATTAATAAATGTTACTGTCGCCCTTGAACAGGATTGAACCTGCAGCCCAGAGATAACTGTCACTTAAAACTGTTTTAACCCAACGCCTTTATCCACCACGATATGAGCACAAACCAGTGCGAATTTTGGGAACTTCTAAACCTAATATCTTGTTTTACCTAGAATATCTACCTTTTTACTTATGTATGATTTTTTACCTTGACTCATATTGTTTTTTTTTCTTAATCTATTTTAGCCTTTTTAATTATAGGTTCCCATATTGTATTCATCTCCATACTTGGTCTACCTAAGAGATTTACTATAATCCATCATATGAGCTGAATTAAACGTGCAATGGAGAAAAATACTCTAAAAGTCTACAAAAAAGCAATGGCGGCGAATTATGAGGGTTAAATCGAACTTAACGGACCTGAATTCCACCATCGTATGTCACCCCGCCGAATGAAAAAAAATACCAAAAATCAGGGAATTTAATGAAATTTTCAGTGTTGTTATATTAATGAATAAAAGATATAATACACCAGTTATTTTATTTAAAAACTTTTACATTTTTTCAGGTCAGTTAATTTAAACCATGTATCTATAAGGCGTAACACAGATTCTCAAAAATATGTGGTTCAAAGTTAACTGACCTGAAAAAATGTAAAAGTTTAAAAATAAAATAACTGGTGCATTATATCTTTATTCATTAATATATCAACACTGGAAATTTCATTAAATTCGGTTTAAAAAAGGGGGACGATAAAGGAATTTATACTATTATGTGTAACATGACACAAAAATGTAAATATAAAGGTACAATATACGCGTTTTTGTTTTCTTTCTTAAAATAACGCTAGATGGGTTGGAAAGTCTCCGTGGCGTAGTGGCTAACGTACTGGACTGCGACAACGTAGTAAGCGAGTTCGAACTCCAGTTACGCTTATTATGTTCTCTTTCAGACTAATACACCTGAGAAAGGTATGAACCCCCTGATACCCCCAGGTATAGGTTTGATAGTACCACTTGGTTAAGCTCAGTCGGTAGAGCATTCGCCTAGGAATCACAAGGTTGCGCATTTTCAATACCGGCCTTCGCCAACTTAGCGCATGAGTAGTAAGGTTTGATTATCAGATCTGTATGGTAAAAGGCGATACTGACTATAGGTGTGTCGATCCATCCCCACAAAATAATCTCCCTGGTCTAGTGCTAATGAAAAGGGGATAGACACCATCGCTGTCCGGCTGATATCGACAATAGGTCACTTCGCCGATTCTTTACTTTTCTTCTACAAGGATGGGTTTGGCATTATATATATATATATATATATATATATATATATATATATATATATATTATATATCATTTCTCCGGAAATGTGATCTCTCAGTGACCGTAAAATACATTCCTATGTACTTAATAGTTTAAAAAAACACCAGCAAAACAAGCTGTCAGTGGGCGAGGGGATAAGATATCGGACTACCATGCAGTCAGTCTGAGTTCGACCCAACCCAAGGATAGTTGTGTCTAGCCACACTGAAGAGGCTTGAAATGCCGAAACACGTGTCTGTGGATGACTTATTAATATATATATATATATATATATATATATATATATATATATATCATAATTAGCTAAAACATTTTCTTATCCCTATACAATAATTTTTCAGCCTGTTTCTAAAATTAGTCCCATTTTCCCATCTCTTCATTTTTTAATCAAATTTATCAATTAACCCACGAAGATTGATATGCCATTAAACAAAGAAAGGAAACCAACTTAGACGGGTTGACATACCGTTAAAATCAATCAATCTTTTTTTTTTAAAAAGACCAATGTATGTTATCCCTTCTTTTAATTGTAAAGTCTCCAACGCTCATAAATAGCCAAAAGAGTGTCCATTACATTGTTGTAAGCGGCTCGATAGAAGGCAAACAATTAACAAAGAAAAGGAGAGCGAAAGCAAAGGAGAGCAAAAGAAAAGGAGAGCGAAAGAAAGGGAAGGGAGAAAGAAAGAGAGAGAGTGAAAGAAAAGGAGAGCAAAAGAAAGGGAGAGCGAAAAAAAAGAGAGAAAGGGAGAGCGAAAGGAAAGGAAAGCGAAAGAAAGGGAGAGCAGAAGAAAGGGGGAGTTACAGAAAGGGAGAGCTAAAGAAAGAGAGAGTGAAGCAAAATGAGAGCAAAAGAAGAGGAAAGCAAAAGAAAAAGAGAGTGAAAGAAAAGGAGAGCAAAAGAAAGGAGAGCAAAAAAGGAGAGCAAAAGAAAGGGAGAGCAAAAGAAAGAGAAAGTGAAAAAAAAAGGAGAGCAAAAGAAAAGGAGAGCGAAAGAAAAGGAGAGCGAAAAAAAGAGAGAGTGAAAGAAAAGGAGAGCAAAAGAAAGGGAGAACAAAAGAGAAGGAGAGTTAAAGGAAAGGGAGAGCGAAAGAAAGGGTAGGGAGAAAGAAGAGAGAGAGTGAAAGAAAAGGAGAGCAAAAGAAGAGAGAGCGAAAAAAAAGAGAGAAAGGGAGAGCGAAAGGAAAGGAAAGCGAAAGAAAGGGAGAGCAGAAGGGGGGAGTTACAGAAAGGGAGAGCTAAAGAAAGAGAGAGTGAAAGCAAAAGGAGAGCAAAAGAAGAGGAAAGCAAAAGAAAGAGAAAGTGAAAGAAAAGGAGAGCAAAAGAAAAGGAGAGCAAAAAAAGAGAGCAAAAGAAAGGGAGAGCAAAAGAAAGAGAAAGTGAAAAAAAAGGAGAGCAAAAGAAAAGGAGAGCGAAAGAAAAGGAGAGCGAAAAAAAGAGAGAGTGAAAGAAAAGGAGAGCAAAAGAAAGGGAGAGCAAAAGAGAAGGAGAGTTAAAGGAAAGGGAGAGCGAAAGAAAGGGAGAGCAAAAGAAAAGGAGAGCAAAAAAAGGGTGAGCAAAAGGAAAGGAGAGCAAAATAAAATAAAAAATTTTGTTCATTAAAAAACAATTATATAACAAGTCAGCCATTTGCTGACGGTTTCTCTAGGCAGATATTTTGTTTTCTCATTCAGTGTCTCATAATTGCGCAACAAACATATTCAGACGAATTGCAAACACACACCTACGTGGCGAATAATATGATTCAGTGCTTAGTCATTGTCGAAATCCCATGTGGCCAATAAACTCAACCTCCTTATTTATTTTCGGCTTTTTAGTGGTTCGATATATATATACATATATATATATATATATGTGTGTGTGTGTGTGTGTGTATATATATATATATATATTATATACACACACACACACACACACACACATATATATATATATATATATATATATATATATATATATATATATATATCATAATTAGCTAAACAATTTTTATATCCCTACGCAATAATTTTTCACCCTGTTTCTCAAATTAGTCCCATTTTCTTTTCTCTTCTTTTTTTTAATCAAATTTATCAATTAACCTCATTTTGTTTTACTTTCTTTCAAGTCAAGTTTTTTTCTGCTTTGTCGGTGAGGCTATAAAAATGCTATAAAAAAATCTTAAAGTCAACCAATTTTAAGTTATTAATGATTTCTGATTTTTTCATAGCAAGATCAATATCCCGATGTGGCACTGCATCTACAACAAAAAATGTTTCTATTATTATTTCACATATATTGGACATTATTTGTATCAAAAAGACACTTTGATTTTAGCTCAGAACCGAAGCTACAACATTTTACAAAAATTTGTTAAAATTTTGCACTTTTTCTGAAATTTTTTCCAGGTGTGGACTATCGTAACATTTCTAGATTGTCTAAATCCCCAAAATTTGAGCTTTCAAATCCAAGAAATGGTGGAGCTATGTCGATTCTAAAAATCGACATAACTCTCCAAATTTGGGTTGAGGGTCGCGAAAAATGGCGACTTTTTATAATCTATTGTTGTCTGTAAAGTGATTTCTAGACCTTCCCTACTCATAAAAATTGGTTTATAAAAGCATTTTAGCCCAAGGAATTGAAAAATACTATCAAAAAAGTTTTAAAGTTAACCAATTTTAAGATATTAATAATTTCTGATTTGCAAAATTTTAACTGATGTTGTAGCTTCGGTTCTTTTTGGTACAAATAATGTCCAATATATGTGAAATAATAAAAAGTTTTTTTTGTCATAGATGCAGTGCCACATCGGGATATTGATCTTGCTTTGAAAAAATCAGAAATCATCAATAACTTAAAATTGGTTGACTTTAAGATTTTTGATGGCCTTTTTGGAATCCTTGGGTTAAAATGCTTTTATAAACCAATTTTAGTCGTAGCTCTAGAACTCATTTTACAAACAAAAATAGATTACAAAAATTCGCCATTTTTCGCCAACCCCACCAAATTTGGAGAGCTAAAAATCGACACAACTCCGCCAATTTTTGGAATTGGAAACTCAAATTTTGGGGATCGTCTAACATTAACATAGTCCACATCTGGAAAAAAATTCAGAAATATTGAAGAAAGTGGATGACAATTTTACTTTTTTCTGGATCATTTGACATGGAATTACCCTTCTAGATTTTTGTTTTCTCGCCTAAGTTGGGAAAATTTGGCTCAAGACCGCCCTCGGTGGCGGCAGAATCTCCATAGAGGACTGTACATGTCAGAAGTCACCCTGATACAACATCATGAAGCGAAGAGGTCCATAAGAAAGCAACGGCAACAAAGCATCGGAACATCATCATCTACAGGGACAACCTACAAATGCAAAATCTGTGGTCGAGAATGTTTCTCAAACATTGAACTTCATAGTCACAGGAGGCGCTGCAACTTCAGGGGCATACAAAAACTTTTATCATAGTCTTTCGAGACTGAATTGCCAATGAATTTTTGTTTTCTCGCCTAAGTTGAGTCATCAGTTTGAATTTCAAAGTTCCATAGTTTTTTTTTGTTGTTTTTTTTTGGGGGGGGGGGTTAAGCTTTGTGTTGTTTTGTATCCCAACATTCTTTGACCCCCACAGTAAACATCGTGAAATCGATATAAACGAACATCTTCTTATGAGACACTAGCAGCGGCTACCCGGCGTCGCCTGGGTAGAGGGGAGATTTTTTCAAAGTTAGTCCCACAGATCCATTATTACTGAATCGTGAGTTGAATCCTCGTAGGATGCCCCATTTAAATCCCTATGTAAAAAAAATAGACCTTGCATTGATCCCGCTATTCTGAAAAGAAATGTTAATGTCTACTATCTAAAATATTAAACGAAAAAAATCCATGCTGTTATCATTTAAATTTTATTTTTTAATTATCTTCATGAATATAAATCAAATCTCTATTATTTTTGCTCAAAAACCAAGCCCTGGTAATATTTAATGTGTATATATATATTTACTTTGTCGTTAATTGTTTTATTTTCTAAGTTTCCTCCGGACATACAGATTCACACAACTGCCCTTTATATATGGATAGATAGATAGATGGGCTTGTAATCCATTTCTCTGGAGTTGGACTTAATTGATTCGACTAGGGTCAAGAAAAGACCCAATCTATCATCATTCTGTCACTCGTTCCTTACAATTTAGAGTAAATTATCATTATTCATTCATTACAAATACAACCATAAATCCTTCGTCTTTCTCATTGACTGTAGTTGCTTTTTATCTCAACACGCTTCCTCGTTTCCTTTATATAAATAAACCGAGTGATTTGCGATGAAATAAAAATAAAATAAAAATTTTAAACGCAACTAAAATTGAAATATGAAATAAATGGCTAGAAGTCCTGAAGACTTAAGAAGACTTGCTGTCATTTAGACTCTAGTGAAAGAACACCAGTGTCACCTGGTGTGAAAAATTTGTAAAGGGGGAATAATAATAATAATAATAATAATAATAATAATAATAATAATAATAATAATAATAATAATAATAATAATAATAATAATAATAATAACCAGACCTAGTATCGATTAACAAAAAGAGAGGACTTGTCAACTGGTAGACTTTGCAGTTCCACCAAATAACAGGGTGACGATAAACGAATACAGACTGGGCGCACTTACAGTACTACAGATACTTGATAGCGCACTGTATACAAAATAAGACTAATATGTTATTAAGTTAACTGTTAAATATATTAAAGCAAACTTAACATACCTCTATGAAGTTTATTCATTCCAGTGTTAGTGAGAAACATGAGCTTGATGAGACCTTGCGATTTCTTCAATGTTTGGTCTTATGTTTGAGAGACAAACTCTCATTTCCTCACAAATGCATTGAAGAGCTCCTCTCTTTTTACACTTAATTGTTGCGAGGGTTGAAAATCCCAGTTCACATAAATATGAGGTGGATTTTTCAGGAATACTACGGAGCGCACCTGAAAAAGCTCTGGGGCACACCAGTGCGTCCGGGCACACTGTTTGAGAACCTCTGGTTTAGAGAATAAAATAAGAACCTAGATTTGGGGATCAACTTATAAGTGTGTGTATGGGGGGGGGTCACTTATTTTCTGAGGATAATATTTTAAACTTGAATTACTGTGTGGAAACTTTATTCAGTATTTCCTTAATGCCTTACAGTATTCCAGAAACAAGTTAACTGGTCATTATACATGACACAGGCAAACCTAAGGTTCATGCCTTTCATGACTTTGTACTGAAAACAGTACAAAATAAAAGTTGTATATAATCAGAAATTTGTAATTTGAAACTGTCTGCCCAGGTTCCTTGTTTGACATTTTGTAAAGGCCCATAATCTTTCTGGTATTTCACCCTTTGAAAATGCAACCAAAATTAAATGAAAATTCAAATAAGAGAGACAAAACTATAGTTCTTAATGATGGTTTTTGGGGCCATGAAAATATTTCTAAAGAAAAACATCATGAATTGTTTGGGTTATATATCCCATCGAGGATATATTCTTACTACAAACAGGTTTTAGACCCTTATGTAGTCTAGGCGGTCGGTCGAGGAAGCCCCTCCAATCAATTGACTGGTCATATACAGCCCTAGCACCTATTTGATTGTCTCGATCCTATTGTCCTTGTGACAAACTACCAACCCTTTTTATCATAAGCTAGACGTATCCTGGGTATGACTTTAAACTGCATTTAGTGGTGAGATTCCAATTCTGACGCTCTGAGGAATGTGGAGTACCTTTTTATCGCCATTACTCCCAGATCCACCCTGACCTGGAGTGGAAATTCCTGTTAGGGTTAAATACATTAAAAACAGACTTTTAAAATGTGTTTTAAAAATAAATTTACTATGAAAAAATTGAATACTATGATCTTTTTGATTGGTCCTCATATAATTTCCCAGGTTAAAAGATAGGCAATTAAATTTGGAGGAAGAAGAAAACAACAATTGAAGATTTAAAAAAACATATATTTAGAAATGTACAAATTGCAAACTTAATGGCGTTTGCGACCAGATTTATCTGCTGAGGTTCTTTAAGTGTTGGGAGCGACCGGATTTAGATGTCTTGCTGATATGCTCTCAACACTACAAGTGACTTAGTCATGGAATTAAATTTAGGCGTCAATATCGTACATTGGCGATTCGTCCTCTGGTGCTAGGGGCGTTTAATTTATCTCTAATTTTTTCGATAATACCCAACTAGAATACATAAAACGAAACATATTCGGCATAAGATAACCCAACAAGATTTGACATGCCGTAAAATCTATGGGGAATAAGTCTTACGGTATGAAATGAAGACATGAAGAGAGATAAAAAGACACAACTTTTTAGAAGTATAGATGGGGACTTTATTGACAAGACCGTTACTCTGGACACCAGAGTCCAGACGCCAAAAACTTTTTATTTATCTTATTTTATTTTATTTTAATAATCCCCACAAATCCAACCAATCAAACAACAAGCAGGCTTTAACAAAAAAGTTTCCAATTTTATTTCAATTGCAACAAGAACTGTTAGCTACGAGCTTTTGTTTCCAAACTTATAAATACGGAGAGAAGCTTCAAAATGTCGAAAACCATATCTCACACCCCAACCCGCTACAAAAGAAACTAAAAATACAAAGATGAAAGAAAACACGAGTCAAAATTAATAATAACGTTTAACAATGCTTCATCTAAAAAAATAAAAATAACATAAACTTCGTTTTTCGGTTTATCAAACATTTATTAACATATATATATATATATATATATATATATATATATATATATATATATATAACATAATCTTTACAGATCACTGCCGTCCCTCACAATCCTATAACCCCACCACCAGAGCCTTTCCCCTCGTGAGCCCTCAAAGGACTCATCAAACCTGCTGTAGACCCACAAAGTTTGATGCAAATATGACATAGGAAGGACGTCCTTCGCGTTGTATCAGATGAATCAGATGATAAAACTTGATTCTTGTGCACCACCATATGTCTCTTAAGACCAGAAGCTGACTTACAGATTTTGTTACACATTGTTTATTCTTGGAGTTTGCATATATATATATATATATATATATATATATATATATATGTTGTGTGTGTGTGTTGTGTGTGTGTGTGTGTATATATATATATATATATATATATATATATATATATATATATTGACACATTTATAGACAGATTTATAGACAGATTTGACGGAATAACTGTCCTGACTGGTCTCATGATTATATTGGGGAATAACCGCCACTACGTACATATTCTTTGGCAAATAAAGAAGCAAACGGCTATGTTTCCCTAGTAGCGTCATCATCAATCAATTCCTATTGATATATTCACACATTCTGCCAACAGAAAGGGTGTGGCTTTTGTCTGTGAGTGATTCGTGTCCAAATTACAACAACAACAAAAAAAACATTATTGAATGTGGTCAGAGCATGTAAAAAAAAGAACTTATACATTAATTCAGAAAATGGTTTTAAATCTTTTTTATTTTTTTTTTTTTTTTTATTGAATCTATTTAAATCTGTTTATCATTTCCCTTGCGGTCGGCTACAAACAGTTTATCAGTCATATGGAAATCCGATCTCACTGTGCTGCTATATAGCTGCACCACTTGGACCCTAACGAGGCCCCTTGAGAATAAGATAGATGGGAGCTGCACAAGAATGCTGCGTGTGGTCTTGAACAAGTCGTGGAAACAGCACCCCACAAGGAAGCAGCTGTATGGCCACCTGTCCTCTATCTCACAGACCATCCGAGTGAAACATACTGGACACTGCTGGAGGAGCAAGGACGAACTCATTAGCGACGTTCTCCTGTGGAAGCCAGCACATGGACATGCTAACGTGGGCCGCCCAGCAAGGACCTACATTGACCAACTCTGCGCGGATACTGGATGACCTCCCTGGGGCGATGAATGATAGAGAAGGTTGACGAGAGATTGTCATGGATATGTCATGTGCGACATGATGATGATGATGATGATGATGATCGTTTCCTTTAGCGAGAAGGACAAACAACGAATACTTAACTGATGAGGCTGACACATAAAAGGTTTTTTGGTTAAATCCTACTTAAAGGACATACATTCCACCATCGTATGTCAACCCGCCGAAAGAAAAGAAAATACTTTTTCAGTGTTGATATATTAATGAATAAAAGATATAATGCACTAGTTATTTTATTTAAAAACTTTTACATTTTTTCAGGTCAGTTAACTTTGAACCACGTATTTTTGTGAATCTGTGTTGCGCCTGTAAGAAAGGTTCAAAGTTATATATACTTTGAATACAAAACTCCGACGAAGGTTAACAGACAAAACATTTAATATAGTACAGCACATGGATATGACGAGATACAAAGTACAAGGTAAAACAAGTTACATGTAGACAGATAAATACACATTCATGAATGGTACAAGATAACATATAAAAGCCACAGACATGAGACTAGGGATAGTCCATGCTGTGTTAATTCACTTACAGTAATGTAAGGGGGAGCGAACGCCCCAACGAGACAGGGTAGACCTTAACTAACCCATGTGTCTCGTAGTATCAGGAACAGGAAAAGAGGGAGAAGCGTTTTGAACCAGCCGCTTAAATACTATATCCCCTAGTGGGAACCAGCAAACTAAACCGGGCAGACAACTCTCCCAGGCAAATACGAAACTAACGCTACACGCCTCAAATATACGTGGTTCAGAGTTAACTGACCTAAAAAAATTGTTTTCAAATAAAATAACTGGTGCATTATATCTTTTATTCATTAATAGATCAACACTGAAAATTTCATTGAATTCGGTTAATTCCTTGATTTTTAGTATTTTTTTCTTTCACCGGAAAGCATACAATGGTGGAATTCAGGTCCGTTAAGTAGGATTTAACCGGTTTTTTAATCTTTGTTTTTTGTTCAATGCATTCACTATGACGCGCACATATTGTATATGTATAATGCTGAGCATAAATGGCTGTCGTCGTAGGAAATAGAATTGGCGGTCTTTTTACGTTTCACTTCGTGCTAATGCACTTGGAAACGATATGAATCCATTTATTTTTCTCTCTGCTGCGAGTAAAATAACACTATAAGGTTTAGAGTTGGTTTTGTGTTGACATCACGTCGGGAATCACCAGTTATAAAAATTGAAAGTCTAGTTAAAACTTCCGTTGCTAAAACCACTTCTTATAATACGTTAGGAGGCTTTAAAGAAACCTCCGAACGTAGATGAATCTATATGCAACAGAATCCAACAAAGAGGTACATAACAAAATACAGACTTTATTGTCAGAGCACATTTAATAACAATACAAATACAAAACAGCTACAACAAAAGTTTTGGCTTCAGTAACTAAAATTGCTTCTTATAATACGTTAGGAGGCTTCGGAGTAACCTCCAAAGGTAGATGAATATATATGTAATAAAATCCAACAAAGATGGTACATAACAAAATACAGACTTTATTGTCTGAGCACATTTAATAACAATACAAATACAAAACAACTAGGACGAGAAAAGGAAAGTGTCTTTGTTGATAACCTTGAGGCTACTAAATTGAGAATAGAAGAGTCCTTTACTGTATTGAATATCTATCGTGTAACAGGTACTCAGTAAAGATACAACTGATGCGTGTAACTTCAGTGGAGCCCTAGTATCTATCTTGGTTTGAAAAGTGCATAGGCAAGAAACTGTCAGTAACCAAGCGCTGTTGATTTCATGCCCACGCTACTTAACTATATATAATATATATATATATATATTATATATATATATATATATATATGAGAGAGAGAGAGATGGGGGAAAGGAGGATGAGAGAAAGAATGAATAGACAATGTGGGTTGTAATAGAACACATCAGAACAAAATGAGATAGATATGAAACAGAATGAGATAGATAGATAGATAGATAGATAGATAGATATGAACAGAATGAGATAGCATAGATAGATAGATAGATAGATGATAGATAGATAGATAGATAGATAGATAGATAGATAGATAGATATGAACAGAATGAGATAGATAGATAGATAGATAGATATGAACAGAAATAAGATAGATAGATAGATAGATAGATAGATAGATATGAACAGAATGATAGATAGATAGATAGATAGTATAGATAGATAGATATGAACAGAACGAGATAGATAGATAGATAGATAGATAGATAGATAGATAGATAGATATGAACAGAACGAGATAGATAGATAGATAGATAGATAGATAGATTTACATTGAGGAGCAAAATTTAATGCAAGACACCGCATGCAAACTATGGGGTGACAGCAAAAAGAATTTCTATTACTGTTAATACGGTCAGATCTTTGAAATTGTCCTCCTCCACTCCCAACAAGAACAATATGGCCGTGGGAAATAAAAATAAATTGGTAAAAATAACCAAAATAGAAAAAAAATCCAAAGTATGAATAGAAAAAATGAAAGCAAGTAAGAAAAGAAAGCAAAAAAATGTTTGACAGGGGAAAATGGCGTATCACATTGTAAAAATATTAATAAACATAAAAAGAAAAGAAAAAAAGAAAAAAGAAAAAAGAAAAAAGAAAAAAAACATGGAGAAATTTATAAGTGTGGAGAACTGAGAATTATGTTTTACTGTTTTATGAGGAAAGCACTTAAATAAAAACGACTCAGTAAAATTGCACTCACGCTTTATCAGGAGATCAACTGTTTTTGTTTTTTGTCTTTATATATATATATATATATATATATATATATATATATATATATATATATATAATATTTCTTCTGTTCGGGTGTGAGTAAGCATAAACCATTTACTCAGCTTAGATCGACACATGGACAAAAGTTAGGAGCGCTGAAGAAGAGAAATCTCGCTACAGAGAAATAATGGTTAATTGGGTTGGGTTGGGTTTGGCCTGGTCTGGTTTCTCTATTTAATGGCATATCAACCTTCGTTGGTTATTTAATGCCAAAGCCATCCTTGTAGAAAAACAGTAGTATTACAATGTAACTAATAGCTAGGGTTCATACCTTTCCCGATGGTATTAGTCCGAAATTTAAACGTAATGGCATGACTGGAGTTCTAGCTGGGACTACTTTTATTATGCTCATCAACTTTAGACCTTAACTGACTTTGTTTGATTTGATTTCTTTGTTTAATGGCATATCAAAGTTTGTGGGTTATTTAATGCTAAAGCCATCTTTGTAGAAGACTAAAAGTGGTATTATTTGAAGTATCCTGAAATTATATTTCAGGTAGATAAATATTTAACCCTAAAGATATCGGCGGAAGTTAACACCGCCTATTGTACAATTGTTATTAGTAATAGTAAATTTGGCTGCGTGGACTATTGTCGGTATCAGCAGGACAGCGTGAGAGTCTATCCCTTTTTCGCTAGCGCTAGAGATTGCTTTTGCTGAGGTGGGGCGCCACACCTACCGCCAGCTTCCCACTTTACCGCAAAGATCAGATTACCCAATCTGTGCTACTTATACGTTATAGTTGGCGGGGACCAGTATCGAACTCGGAACCTTGCGATTACCTAGTCTGATGCTCTACCGACTGAGCTAAACGGACCCCTTATTGTTATGATAAATATTAATTCATTTGAACTCACTTACTGCAATGTCGCAGTTCAGCACGTTAGCTACTGTGCCGCGGGGACACACCCCAATACCCCAGGGTTAATTGGACCAGCTGTTAACACACATATCATTAACTACTATCATAGTTTTTAACGATCGTATTTAATATATAGAACGTACTTATTTTTTTGTTTACCAAAAATGAGTAAAATGCCACCCTGTTTTATGTACGCGTGTGTGAAGCCTCATTATAAGGAGTGTATTTTTGTTTTCTTAGTCTTAGTTAGAAGAGCGTGGTGTAATGGTTAGAGTGGTAGGAAATGGAGTCGTCGACCCGAGTTCAATTCCTGGACGAAGCTACAGTTCACTATAGCGCTAATACCCTTAGGAAAGGTATGAATCCTGCTACTCTCCCTCCAGATATGGGTAAAATAGTAGGACAGACTAAGGCTGCTAATAATTAACACAAAGTGAAACATAAACAACCTCGTCCAGTATTTGAACTCCGTTCCTCAAGTCCATTTCTTACGACGATAACCGTTACGGTTGGTTGGATGCGCGTGGTGTAATGGTTAGATTCGTAGGGAATGGACTCGTCGACCCGAGTTCAAATTCTGGACGAAGCTACTGAGCCTATTCTAGTAGTGACCTCTCCCAAGGGTATTAGCGCTATAGTGAACTCACTATAGCGCTAATATCCTTGGGAAAGGTCTGAATCCAACTACTCTCCCTCCAGCTATGGGTAAAATAGTAGGGCAGACTGGACTCTTTAACATTGGTTAGGCAACCAGTCTAGGAAAAGGAAAACTCTGAATTCAAACCTGTTAAACTCCGCTTGGGGTGGTCACTACTAGAATAGGATCAGTCCTAATTAATGTTCTGTTTCACTAATGCCACGAGACTTCATGAATATAGCAGCTCACTACTTTTGGTTATTAGTTTGCGAGGTGAGCAAGCGAAAACCTCAGACGTAAAAACAATATCCTTGGTCTAGCGCTATTGAAAAGGGGCTAGACTCCCTCGTTGTCCGGTTGATACCGTCTTTAGGCCACCTCGACGACTTTACTTTTTACTTACTTACTTACTTACTTAAGAATATATAGAACGAACTTATTTTTTTTTATACCAAAAATGAGTAAAATGCCACCCTGTTTTATGTACGCGAGTGTGAAGCCTCATTATAAGGAGTGCATTTTTGTTTTCTTGGTCTTGACACGAGACTTTGGCACTAATATGGCAGTCAGTGAGGAGCGAGCTCACTACTTTTGCTTATTGGTTTGCGAGGTGGGCAAGCGAAAACCATCGGGCAAACAAAAAAAAAACAGGCGCCCACAAATACAGACGTTAAATAACTAACGATGGCGGACCTTCGTTTGGACATGGGTAATTTGAATTGTGTCGATTATTGGAAAATGAGTGAAAATATCAATTCGGTTTACAGGCATCAACAGTTATTGACAACTGAAACATGGACTCTTTTTCTCTTCTTTTCTTTCTTTCTTTTCTCGTTTTTTTTTTTTTTTCTTTTTTTTTTCTTTTTTTTTTTTTTTTGTATACATTGTTATCAATTACTGCCTGTCACGTGGTATTTGGATATTTGCCAATTAATATCCGTTGCCCTCTGAGATACGACCAAGGACAAAAAAAATACAGGACAGCATTCGCAAAAACTTGCTGGTAATCATCATCAGCATCATCAATACATGCCGATAGCACGGATTACCTTGACACGTTCTCTCTCTCTCTCTCTCTCTCTCTCTCTCTCTCTCTCTCTCTCTCTCTCTCTCTCTCTCTCTCTCAAAATTGTTTTAAAATGATATTATCTGAATTAGAAGATGTCTAAATCTGAGTACTAGTATATGTGGCTTACATAAATGAATTATATAAGTATTTAAAATAGCAATTTCAGAAGAAAGGTAAATCTCTCTCTCTCTCTCTCTCTCTCTCTCTCTCTCTCTCTCTCTCTCTCTCTCTCTCGCCATCCATCCCTATCAGACATCGCTCTTGGTATGTCCTCTAGACCGTAACCCAGTGTCCGCCCAGAAGTTGATGAATGTAAGAGTTTGCTGGTCGACTAACGTTGTTATGTAGGAGTCCATAGGAAAACAGGAAAACGTCGCTTATGAGTTCGTCTCTGCTTCCTCAGCACCGTCCAGCATGTCTTGCTCGTCTTATTTGCATGGTATGCGAAATAGGGGGTAAGTGGCCATACAGCAGCTGTTTTGTAGGGCGCTGATTTCAGGATTTGTTCAAAACAGCATTCAGTATACGTGTCATTCGTTAAGGTCTAAATGGTGCAACCATACAATAGTACTGACACAGCTACAGGCTGGAAGAATTCCCATTTTATTTTATCAGAGAAATCAAAGGACTAGTCTATTATGTGTGTGTGTGTGTCTGTGTCTGTGTGTCTGTGTGTGTGAGAGAGAGAGAGTGAATGTGTGTGAGAGAGAGAGAGAGAGAGAATGAGTATGTGAGAGAGAGAGAGAGAGGGTGTGTTTGTGAGAGAGAGAGAGGGAGTGAGAGAGAAAGAGAGAGAGAGACTAAGAGAGAGACTGAGATTGTTCGAAAAATAATGCTTGGTCTATTTGTTTAACGGGGCATATCAACTCATTATGGGTTATTTAATACCGAAATTCAATTCATTAAATGTTAATCCTAACTATATTTTTCAGGAACACTGACAGTAGTAGGATTTGGGTAGCTACTACTCATATAACTCCCCAAATCGGTTTGAAGGGGCTCTTTAGCTTTGGTTGGCAACCCATCTAAGTCAAGGAAAAATCCGACACAAAACTTCTGCTGCCTAGCGGCTTTACCTCATCCCAATGAAAGGGGAGTAAACCCCGAATACAAATCCGGAGCTGGAGTCCCTAATGTGTTGTGATGTTGAAATCCAGTGCTACCCAGCAAATCATGCGATACTACCGCTGCCAAACTGCATTGGTTCCTTACCTTTCCTTTGGATCACTGCGGCAGTGTGGAGAGTGGGGATTTGCTACTTGGGCAACAGGTCATCCTCCATATGAACCCGCTCAGGTTACGTAGTTCCCCCCAAAATGGACACTACTCCATCGTCTCTCGTAGACGGAAGGATGCCAACCAAACAACTAACCATATTTAATTGATTTTTTTTAAATGCACTCATTTTTCTATAATCATTTGTTTGCACACGGTTCAATGGTTTCAAGTTTCAATATTAATCATTCATACACAATTACATGGTTTCAAGTAACTATTCCTATTTCATAATAATCATTTTGTGAACACACTTATATGGTTTCAAGTATTCCAATCTCTCAGTCGGTAGAGCGTTTGGCTAGAAACCACAAGGTTCCTAGTTCGATACCGGCCCTCGCCAACTCAGCGTATGAGTAGCACAGGGATCTGTGCGGTAAAGTAAGGAGCTGATGGTAGGTGTTGGCGCTCCACCTCAGACGCAAAAACAATCTCCTCGGTCTAGCGCAAGTCAAAAGGGGTTAGACTCCCTCGCTGATTGGCTGATACCAACTTTAGGCCACCCCGACGACTTTACTTATACGGTTTCAAGCAACTATTCCTATTATCATACTCAAGATAGTACTTAGGGTCTCCCATCGTGGTACAAGTTAGAATCGCAGATCCATTACTACTGAATAGCGAGTTCGATCCTCACTGAATGCCACATACTTACGGCCTTGTGTCACATACTACTCGTGGCGAACGGGTTGGGTAAGTACCTGCTTATCTGTCTCTCTGTCCGTCCATTCTTTCGAGCCCCGGTTAGATAGATGATTGGATTTGTACCTGTGTCACAGATTATAGACTTCGTTATCTTCTTTCTTATTATAACGGAGATTATGAGTTTGTCTGTAACCGAAACTATATTACTACTCAAGTCACAATTCCCTTAGTTATTTACGTCACATTCTCCACGATTTTTATTTTATTCAAACCTCAATTATTAATAAAATTGTTTTACATTATCAATACTGTTGAATATATCTACATACTAATAACATGCAATTGTATTTATATATACAACAAAATAGCGGTTTACGGTGTGAACGGGGATGTTAATTTGCATATTGATATTAAAAGTTTGATTTTGATAAATATGTGCTTAGTATTATTGATTTCTAATTGTTTGGTTTTATCTTAATGAATATGAGCAAAAATCTCTTCAATAAATCTTCAAAGAAATCCATTAACAAGAAGAAATAACTGTAATTTTATTCTTTACTTTCTAATTTAACTAAATAGTTAAATCAGGAAAATTTAGCAATGAAAGATAGGAGTGTCAGAAGAGTAAGTTTCAGTAAACTATACTTAACTAATTGCTTCCTGGTCTTCCGGAAAATTTCATTACAATCGGATAATTCCCTGATTTCGGGTAATTTTTTTCAAACGGGGGGTTAGATTTGTATTGTAAAAACACGGATTTTTTGACAAATTGGGTATACTTAATCTTTATCTAAGAAATACGAATGGAGTTTGGAATTAAGAAATACACAATGTTTATAATGAAGAAATGAAAGAAAAATTGTGCAAGAAAATTTTTATTAAGCGGAGTATAACTACTTTGAATTAAGACTGGTTGAAAGACCTAGATCGTTCTTGAACTAGATATTTATATAACATAATATCTTGCGTAGGATTTATTAAACAAATATAGTCAAACTTTTATTTACTCAAAGGATTATATAAGTAGTGATAGAGCAAATAATATATTGGACATTTCACAAAGCGCTAATACCTTTGAGAAAGATATGCATTCAACTATTCTCCCTCCATCTATGAGTTAATAGTAGGGCAGACTGGTTCCTTTAGCCATATATTAGTCACTTTATTATACAAGATGGTCAGCTGGGGATACAGCTCCATTTGAATTTAAAATTTCAAAATTAAAAATAATTAAGCTTCAGTTTTAACATCTTTTGATCACACCTAGTACAGTTAGGATTAACAGTGTAGTGAGTTTCCACAATTACATATACCTATTAATTGTAACCGTTGATGCTGCTAAGAATTAGAGTCATGTATACAAGGTTAATTATCCGATTGTAATGAAATTTTCCGTGTTGATTTATCAATGAATGGATTTTATAATGCATCAGGGTTTTTTTTTCAATCGCGAGTGTTAAATTTTTTTGTAAACACGGATTTTATGGCAACTCACGGCGGCCACTTTAAGATATATTTGATCAAAATTGACCGAAAAATAGTTCTAAATATATTAGAAATAAATTACGTGTAATATTATTTTGCTTTTTTTTTACTGATGCTCATTATGTTACTACTTTTCGATTTAGACAAATGTGACCTTAAGTAATCTATTTAATTAATTTAGGTATAAGAAAACCAAGAAAATGTAAGAAAATAGTCCTTGTTTCTTCCTTTCAACTCGTCTTGTATATATTGTTATCTGAGTTGATTTTTTTTGGTTTCATACTGTTTCTGATCACTACTAAAAGTAGTTTGTGCTTGTTATTGATATTTTGTATGTTCCCCTGTAAACAAACGGACACCTTCAAGCTGTATTAGAAAATCCGACACAAAACCTCTGCTGCCTAGCGGCTTTACCTCATCCCAATGAAAGGGGAGTAAACCCCGAATACAAATCAGGAGCCGGAGTCCCTAAGGTGTTGTGATGCCGAAATCCAATGCTACCCAGCAAATCATGCGACACTGCCGCTGCCAAACTGCATTGGTTCCTTACCTTTCCTTTGGATTACTACGGCAGTGTGGAGAGTGGGGATTTGCTTTTTGGGCCTTATGAACCCGCCCAGGCTACGTAGTTCCCCCAAAAAATGGACACTACATCGTCTCTCGTAGACGGAAGGATGCCAACCAAACAACCAACCATATTTAATTGATTTTTTTAAATGCACTCATTTTTCTATAATCATTTGTTTGCACACGGTTCAATGGTTTCAAGTTTCAATATTAATCATTCATACACAATGATATGGTTTCAAGTAACTATTCCTATTTAATAATAATCATTTTGTGAACACACTTATATGGTTTCAATTATTCCAATCTCTCAGTCGGTAGAGCGTTCGGCTAGAAACCACAAGGTACCTACTTCGATACCGGCCCTCGTCAACTCAGCGTATGAGTAGAACATTATATCTGTTCCCCTGTAAACAAACGGACACCTTCAAGCTGTATTAGGTAATCTGAACATTAGCTACATAAATGAGAGTAACATCCTCTTGTTTCTTTCACTTTGAGGAAGCCTTATGTTTTGGTCGGTCATTTTCATTTCACCGTAAATCTACACTGAAAATACGAATTTGTTCGAATCAATACAACAGCATGTTTTAACACGAAAATATCATAAAATGTGTACTTAATAACAATTAAGTTCATTTCAAATAATACGCATTTATGTAGCTAATGTTCAGATTACCCTGTATCATATGTGATTGGTTGTCTGTAAAATAACACAATAAATATTAAGAATTTGACTTGTGCTGCATCTTGCCCACGGCGGGTGGGGGGTGCCATGAAGAATACTCTTTGGGGTCATAAAATATCCAAAACATCATTTTAGTTAGATATCGACGGATGCGCGTTACGTAACGGTTATCGTCTGAAGAAATGAACTCCTCAACGAGTCAAGTTTAGATCGTGGTAGGATCCTATTTTCGTTTTTCGTTTGGCTCTAATGCTCTTGGGGTATAGCATCATGAGTTCATCTCGCCTCCTCCCCCACCACCCTTCCAAACAATGCTTAACTCTTTGCCTACTTTAAGCCGCTCACAGTGGCTCCCCCTCCGCTGCGTTCCTACCGTAAACTGCTGGCAGCGGCTCTCGCACGTATCACTTGTTTACTACGTGAACACCCCTGCCAATTTTTTTTTTCTTGTCAGTGAACCAACACCGGAGACTGTTACTTGATCCTTTTGCTATAGGGAACCAATTGGATGGAATAAGTAAGTAAAGTCGTCGGGGAGGCCTAAAGTCGGTATCAGCCAGACAGCGAGGGAGTCTATCCCCTTTTCACTAGCGCTGGACCAAAGGTATTGTTTGGGCGTCTGAGGCAGAGCGCCACTCCTACCATCAGCTCCTCACTTTACTACACAGATCCCTGTGCTACTCATATGCAGTATCGAATGAGTTCTGAGGTGAATAGTTCGAAAAATTTGAAATATTCTATCATACAGATAAAAAATGCCAAGAAAATTTGGTACAGCCGTGGGAGAAATTTGGTTTGCATAG
>CM042145.1:20457051-20488487 GCA_023376005.1 Doryteuthis pealeii | reverse complement strand
ATAGACTCCCTCGCTGATTGGCTGATACCGTTGACTTAGGCCCGCCCGACGACTTTACTTTTACTTCCGTTAGGGTGTTAACATTTTTTAATAACAATGCAATAGCGACTGCCGGTCAATCAAACACCCAATTTGGTTTTCGGTTTTCAACGCACCGAGAGTGGAATCTCCTTGTTACCAAATCTTCAGAAGTAATGGTATCAGCGGGACTAGTTTGCCAACACAACCATCACATCAAGACGGAAAGCACTTGGAGGTATTTATCCAATCCGTTCTCCACGGGTAGGATGTGACACAAGATCGCAAGTATGAGACATCCAGCGAGGATCAAGCTCGCAATTCAGAAGTAATGGATTTGCGAGACTAACTTGCTAACTATTACACGAAGACGGGGAATTACACCAAGACGGGAAAGCCCTGGCAAACGGATTAGGTAAATACCTACCTTACCAAGGCTAAAAGGCCCACTCTGCCCTACTATTTACCTAAGACCATTCATGCGAAAGTGAAACTCAAACAGCAACGTTCAAGATTTGAACTTGAATTGGCGACTCCATTCCTTAAGACTCTCTCTCTCTCTCTCTCTCTCTATATATATATATATATATATATATATATATGAACAAAAAGTGGTAAGACAAACAGGAATATTTATTTTATGTTTAATTTTCTCAACTAGCTTCAATCTTAGGTCATCGTCAAGAGAAAATTTCTAGTTGAAGAAATTGTTTTTAGATAGTTTAAAAAAATTAAAATAATTTTTAAGTGTTTGACAGGCCACTATTATCCGGGCAGAGAAGTGTGTTAGAAGTAGAGAGTTTATGTGTTCCGTGGAAAAACAAACACACACATACACTTTTATATATATAATATATATATATATATATATATATATATATATGGGACATCCAGCGAGGATCGAACTTGCTATTCCATACTAATGAATCTACGATACAAGGTTGTTAACTATTAAAATCCTTTTTGCCCAACCCTTCGCCACTGGTAGGAAGTAACACAAGCTCGTAAGTATGGGACATCCTGGGATTATAGAACTTACTTTTCAGTAGTATTGGATCTGCGAGACTAGCTTGTTAGCCCTTACATCACGATGGGACGCCTTATCATTTTAAGCATAATGAGTTTAATTCTGATGTTGCTCTGCGCCGCAATTTTTAAAGCTATCCCCTTTTTAATAAACCAGTCAAAATTCTTTCTTTTTTTTTTTTTTTCGATTTAAGAACGAAATAGTAAAATAATTGTAGAAGGAACAAAGTCGAACGAGTCCACCAACTTCTCACTGTCTTTTCCAGTACCAGCCGATGTTATGTGGGGAATCTAAAGTCTATTTTAAATGCGAAGAACAAAAAGCTTGTTGAATTACACGCCCACAGTCAACTAAAGAAATACGATCCAATGGCCTCTTCACCCGTGTGTGCGTTAAGTTGCCTGACCAGAATCGCCACCACCCTCCTACTCTTTCGTGATCAGCATGATGAAGCAAGCCAAGTCACGCGTTGGTCACTTTTGACAAACATCCTTTCTGCTAAAATAGACGGTCACGATTTTTTTTCAGTTCTCAAATAGATTCAGGTTTACTTAGGCCACGCCCTCAGATTTAGCATGTGTCAACCTCTTGTAAAGAAAAAGAAAAATAGCATGCAATGACACTATTTCGTAAAAATTGGAGACAGAACGGAAGAAAGAAAGAGAGAAAGAAAGAGAGAAAGAAAGAGAGAAAGAAAGAAAGAAAGAAAAATTGAACATGTCCTTGCGTAAAAAAAGAATCAGTGAATTATACTCCTTTGAGGCAAAAAGAGACGTGAGTCTTAAGGAGTTTGGGTATTTACCGCGTATCCCAAGTATGCGGGTGTGACACAAGGACATTTTAATGTGGGACCACCCACGAGCCGAGACTCGTGGGATGGTAGGTGCAAAAAATGCATTGATCCCGTCGGCATTCCCCCTCAAGGGGGGGGGGCGCCTCGGGCACTGGGCAATAAACCCAGCCCTGCCCCTTTAAATCAAGGGGGCAGGTATTGTATGGGGGGATAGCCCCCTGGGATCAACGCTGTTAATTACTTCACCGGTCTAGACCCCCGACCCGAGTAGAAGGAAAGTATTTGAGTTTGAGTCTTAAGTCGAGTCGGCGGGGCGGTCTAATATCGGTACCAGCCATACAGCGAGGGAGTCTATACCTTTTCCCCTAGCGAGATTATTTTAGCGTCTCCCCATTTTACCGCACAGATTCAAGATCTGCTACTCACGCACTGACTTGGCAAGAGCCGGTATCGAACCCGGAACCTTGTGGTTCACTAGGTGATTGCTCTACTGACTGAGCTAAATCAGAATAAAATATCAGTAAAGTAAAAAAAAGTAAAGTCGTCGGGTCAGCCTAATGTCTGTATCAGCCAATCAGCGAGGGAGTCTATCCCCTTTTCACTAACGCTAGACCAAGGAGATTATTTGAGCATCTGGGGTGGAGCGCCACATCTACCATCAAATCAGTAAAAAGTTAAAATTTCGATGTTTTTTCCTACGAGACTCTGACGCTACATAATATCATATATATAAAAGACGTGTGGTGTAAGGGTTAAAGTCGACCCGAGTTCAAATCCTGGATGAGGCTGTTTGCATTTCACATTGCGCTAATACCCTTGGGAAAGGTATGCATCCAACTACTCTCCCTCAAGCTATGAGTAAAATTGTAGGGCAGACTGGGCTCTTTAACCTTGGCTAAGTTACCAGCATAGGATAAATAAAACTCTGAATGTAAACCTGTTAAACTCCGCCTAAGAAATTGACCTTGTGTCACATCTTGCTCATGTGGAGGGGTTAGTAAATATGTATGTATATAAATAAATAAATATAGTCCATATTTATGACTAGAAGCGACTACCCGGCGTTACCTAGGTAGAGGGGGGGGGTAAAAAGATAGTCTCGCAGATCAATTATTATTGAATCGTGAGTTGGATCCTCACAGGATGCCTCATTAAAAATCCTATGTAAAAAGACCTTGCGTTGATCCAGCCACTCTGAAAAGAAAAATTGATGTCTGCCATTTAAAATATTGCATGCAAATAAAATTTTAAAAAATTCCATGCTGCTATCATTTAAATTCTATTTTTAAATTATCTTAACGAATATAAATCAAATCTTAATTATTTTTGCACGAAAAGAAAGCTCCGGTGATAGTGAATGTGTAAATATATTATCTTTGTCATTGATTGTTTTATTGTTTATAGTTTCTTCCGGACATACATATACATATACATGCATACCAATTGCCCTTTATATATGTATAGACAAGCTCTGGTGATAGTGAATGTGTATATATATTAACTTTGTCATTGATTGTTTTATTTTCATAGTTTCTTCTGGACATAGCAATAGCATAATCTTTACAGATCATTACCGTCCATCACAATCCCATAACTCCACTACCAGAACCCTTCCTTGCATGAGCCCTCAGATGACTCATCAAACCCGCTGCAGATCCACAAAATTTGATGCAAATATGACATAGAAAGGACGTCCTTACCGTTGAATCAGATGAATCAGACATACATATAGACATACATGCACACCAATTGCCCTTTATATATGTATAGACAAGCTCTGGTGATAGTGAATGTGTGTATATATATTACCCTTTATATATGTATAGATAATCCAAGTAAACACTGAAACATGCACGAATTTTGAATTTGAGCCTTAATTCTGGTGCAATCGAGAACAAAGTCACTATCAATAGCTTGCGAGATCAACAAGATAACAACTGTATTATATAAGTTATATGATCTGCCTTGTAATTGAGATAGTTATGACTTTTCCACCTATAACAGTGGCCGGCATTTGAACGCAGAAAAAAGCACGAATCTTGAATGCTGGTTTTCAGAAGTATTGGAATACCATAGTTTTGTACTGTAACAACCTACACTTTGTAAATATCTTGATTGATATATATATATATATATATATATATATATATATATATATACATTATGGACTCTCTCGTCGATTTTCGACGACGCATGAGGGTTCACACACACAATGAACACCCACACAGTGATTTGTTTATAGTGGTGAAGGCTTGTGTTGGACCATCCCCACTTTTTGGCACAGTCGATAGGAAAGAATTGGTGCATCAAGGGTTGCCACAAACCCAATCAACGACTGACCTCAGGAATTTTGAATTCAGAGTTATCCCTCTCCTAGACTGGTTACCTACCCAAGGCTGAAGGGCCCAGTCTGCCCTACTATTTAACCCATAGCTGGAGGGAATTTTGAATTCAGAGTTATCCCTCTCCTAGACTGGTTACCTACCCAAGGCTGAAGGGCCCAGTCTGTCCTACTATTTAACCCATAGCTGGAGGGAATTTTGAATTCAGAGTTATCCCTCTCCTAGACTATATATATATATATATATATATATATATATATATATATAACTTCAAATATCAAACATTTTACCCTGAAGAAGGCCGTTTTTCTTTGTATACTTAGATATTTCATAATTTTCTATTACTATTATTTTATTTTATATTTAAAATAACAATAAATAGAATACAATGTTTACACGAACAAACTCCTGGCCGAAACACGTGTTGGTAATTCATTAAATTAATTCCATCCATTCAACATTTTCTTTCCTTTATTTATTTATCCTTTCAGCATATATATATATATATATATATATATATATATATATATATGTGTGTGTGTGTGTGTGTGTGTGTGTATATGTAAGGGCCGGTTTAGCTCAGTCGGTAGAGCGTCCTACTTGAAACCACAAGGTTTCGGCTTCGATACTGGTCCTCGCCAATTCAGCGTATGCGTAGCACAGGGATCTGTGCGGTAAAGTGAGGAGCTGATGGTAGGTTTGATGCTCCACCCCAGATGCCAAAAACAATCTCCTTGTCTAGCGCTAATGAAAAGGGAATAGACTCCCTAAATAATTTAGGGATAAAAACCGTAACAAACTCTTCAAAAACAATAAAAAATATTATTAACAATAAAAAAAATGACACCCATACGAGGTTGGATGCTGATGTATACACCATCCAATGTTCGGATTTTAACAAACAATACATCGGGGAGACGTCCAGACACATCGACCAACGAATCCGGGAACATAAGAGAGATATTAGAAATTGAACAACGTACTTTCAAAACAAATTTTAGAAACTAACCATTTGTTTTAAAAATCCAAAATGTTAGTTAGGATACACAAGAAAAAAGAAAGAAAAATCGTAGAATATATATATATTTTTCCCTTGTAGTTAGGATCTTTCCATGTGTGGTTTAACCAAGCTGATGCAGGTAGACCATAATGTGCCTAATATCAGTGAATGGAAGGACAGAGCAAGATATTCAGTAAATTAAGGAAAAACTCTAAACTTGCTTCATTACAATAATTTATTTCAACCATATTACTACGGCATCTTCAGGTAATCACAAGAACATGACTCTTACTGAGAATTTCCCAAAGTAACACGAAGATGCCGTAGTAATACGGTTGAAATAAATTATTGTATTTACTTATTTTCAACGAGTTATGGATCTTTCTAAGAAGAAGCGTACGAAACATTATCCCATAGTAGCTGTTCCATTTTGTATACATTTTTTTTTCTTTTGATTATTGTCAACACTTATTAAGGATTATATTTATATGTTCAATCGACAAGTTCGTGTTTTGAATAGCAATGTCTTTAAAGCAGGCGAGGCGAACTTTTTGAAAGGTAAGCAGAAACTGGTAAAAACTGAAACTTTCAAAATTGCACCTGCTGCGTTTACATATTACAGTAGGTAATATTATTAACCACGTGTGGAAATTTGAGAACACCTAACAAACACGTGCGTCGTCGTTAACGAAACTAACAAAGCTTTCTATTGTTGTATACACTACCCTTGGGAAAGGTATGCATCCAACTATTATATATGGGTAAATAGTAACTTAGTAACTAAGCACTTTAGCCTTGGTATGGCAACCGGTCTAGAATAAGGAAAACTCAGAACTCCGCTTCAAAATTGACCTTGTGTCGCATCCTGCTCGTGTGGAGGGGTTGGTAAATACACTGGATCTTTTTGTCTAAAATCTCGTCGTGGTGTAGTGGTTAGCAGGCTAATATCACTGACCCATTCTTATAAGCCGTAGTTGTGTCAGTGCTACTGTATGGCAGCACCACTTGGACTAGTTAATAAACTAGATGGGCTAACCAGATAAAAAAGAAAAAAATGGTTAAATCGAACTTAACGGACCTAAATTCCACCATCGTATGTCTCCCCGCCAAAAGAAAAATAAATACCAAAAATCAGGGAATTAACCGAATTTAATGATATTTTCAGTGTTGATATATTAATGAATAAAATATATAATGCACCAGTTATTTTATTTCAAAACTTTTACATTTTTTCAGGTCAGTTAACTTTGAACCATGTATCTTTGAGAATCTGTGTTACGCCTCAAAGATACGTGGTTCAAAGTTAACTCCAGAATTCGACAAGAAGGTTTTCGAGTTCGACAAGAAACACCTGAAGAAGGTCAGAGGGCACATCGACCAAAACGTTGTGTATATAACTATAAAGATGAGGACAACAGTCCGAAAAATCTTAATACATAGAATAAAACATTTTTTCTCTAACTTTGGGAAAAATTATTCCAATCGTGTTTCGGAATATTAACTCCCATAGCGTAAGGTTTCGGTCGACTCATTCTATAACCCTCTTCGATGCACAGTCATGGAAAAATAAGGGTCTTTCTTTTCTTTTTCTTTTTTTTAATATCATATAGTGGCCACAAATATCATAAAACATTTTTTATAGTATTAGTGAAAAAAACATGAAAGAAAGAAAAACTTTATTTATGGATTAAGTATCTGAGGAATGTCGGGAATGCAAAGACTGAAATTTGATAACAACAAGAATAACAAAAAGAATATCAGCTGTCCAAACATGGTTGGGTCCGTGTCCTGGGTATGACACTTAACTTCATCTGGTGTCGAGGCTCCATTTCTGAAGATCTGGGGAGTGTGGAGTACCTCTTCATTGCCATTACTCCCAGGTCCACTCTGACCTGAAGTAGTCGTACTTGTTAAGGTTTCATCTATGTGTCAAATAGATCTGTTTAAAAAATTACTAACAGTCGATAGGAACACTTGGTGCCGTATATATAGTTACCAACCCCTCTGCACGAGCAGGATGTGACACAAGGTCAATTTCTTAAGCGGAGTTCAACAGGTTTGAATTCAGAGTTTTCCTTCTCCTAGACCGGTTGCCTAACCAAGGTTAAAGAGCCCAGTCTGCCCCGCTATTTATCCATAACTGGAGGGAGAGCAAGATTCATACCTTTCCCAAGGGTATTAACGCTAAGTGAAATGCAATTACCACATCCAGGATTTGAACTCGGGGCGACGAGTCCATTTCCCATGATTTTAACCATTACACCACGCGCTTCCTACACTTGGTGCCGTATAACTGTAAATTATTTATAATGGACTCGTCGACCCGAGTTCAAATCTTGGACTAAGCTACAGTTCACATAGCGCTAATATCCTTGGGAAAGGTATGAATCAAACTACTCTCCCTCCAGCTATGGGCAAATAGTAGGGCAGACTGGGCTCTTTAGCCTTGGTTAGACAACCAGTCTAGGAGACGGAAAACTCTGAATTCAAACCTGGAGGTGGTCACTACTAGAATAGGCCCAGTCCTAATTAGTGATCTATTTCACTAATTAAAAAAAAAAAGAATAGTTACTTGAAGCTATAAATGTTTACTAAGGATTATTATTAGTTACTTGAAACCACATAACTGTGTACTTACGAATGATTATTATTAAATAGAAGTAATATGATTGTATATAAATTATTAGTACTAGTAAAATAAAAAACACCCTCCGGGCGATGTAAAAATAGATTTTTGAAACATATTTCTTGAGGGGTGGGAGTAAAAAATTCAATGTCAGCGAGTTTGTACCCTAAGTAAGTAAAATCATCAAATTCATTAAAGGATTAAAAATAAAACAATTTGAAATGCAAACTTTAAATATGTATTAAAATAAAACAAACTATATATAGATATATAATACCAGTCATGTATTTATTAAAACTTGTTTAAAAAAACAATGAGGACTGTCTAATGTTGCATGTTCAAATTTTGAGTGTATTTATTCTGTTATGACGATTTTGGGTAATCTGACGTAAACAGTGACGTAGTTTTTGTTACAGATAAAAACTGGAAGCGAATCTCCATTATTAATAGAGATTAGATAGGAATACTTGAAACCTTACAACTCTGTACAAATTTGTAAGAAATGGACTCGTCAACAAATTACTCTGTGCAAATTATTTGTATCAGATTGCAAAACTTGATATCAGATATCTGTATGCAAAAAAAATCCGCTTGGGGTGGTCGCTACTAGTGATCTAGAAAAAAATACTGTAGTAATTCCTAACAAGACAAAAGAGGAGGTATATTGCGTAACGGTTATCGTTATGATTAATAGTTCATTATAATTGAGCAGAAAGACTCAGATTACATTAATAATAATAGGATTTTATTTGAATAGAATGAGTTCTGAGGTGAATATATAGTGAACTTTGAAATATCTCATCATACAGGAAAAATACCAAGAAAATTTGGTACAGTCGTGGGGGGAAATTTGGTAGGCAAAGAGTTTTTTAGAAAATGATGTGATTTTTTTTTATGTGTGCAAAAAAAAAAAAAAACTCTAAAGAAACAACGACACAAAAATGTAAATATGAACATACAATAGACGCGATTCCCTGAACTCTGGGCATCGAATAACCCTACACGGGTTAACGTGCCGTTAAAATCAAACAATCAATCAATAACGGTCGGATTCGATATAGGTTTTTTATTTTCTTTAAATTCTTTTAAAGATAAAGTTTGAATTACTTGGTTTTCACGTTCTATGCAACATGACATTTCTCTCAGTTGTCTTAATTTAAAAAAAAGAAAAAAAGAAGACTTGGACACACATGTGCAGGGAACGTGCGTATTTGCATTTTATGAGCATCGAGCCATAAAAATAACAACATGAAAGGAAATGGAAGTTGTTCTGGTAGATTTTCAAGTGCTATACTCTTGCCTATCCCTCATTCTGAAATGACGATTTAATACATGTAACTCTCTTGCATATATTAGCCCAAACATCAATACCCACCTCTCTGTCTCTCTGTCTCTCTCTCTCTCTCTCTCTCTCTCTCTATATATATATATATATATATATATATATATGTGTGTGTGTGTGTGATCGTCAAACCAAGTCACTTGGACCAATATATATATATATATATATATATATATATATATATATATTATATATATATATATTGGTTCAACTGACTTGGTTTGACGATCACATAGGCGAGAAACTGGCCGTTACCAAACACCGTTGATTCTAAGCATACGCTATTTTAAATTAGATGTGTGTGCTCTATCGCTGATATTCAGCACTCTGTATTTATAAAATAGCAAACTATAATACCAATATCAATTTTATATATACACTAGCTTAACTGCTGTCTGATAGGGCGGCTTTTAAGTTAATTAACCAATAGTTTTTGTTACCATCTCTTATTATAATGGAGATTGTGTGTTTTTCAGTCTGTAACCGAAACTATAATCCTACTCAAGTCACAATTCTCTTAGTTATTGACATCACATTCTCCATGATTTTATTTTTATCTAAACCTCAATTATTAATAAACTTGTCTTACATTATTAATACTGTTAACTATGTCTACATACTGACAACATGCAATTATATTTATATATACAAACAAATAGCGGTTTACAGTGTGAACGGGAAGGCTAATTTGCATATTAATATTAAAAAATCGAATTTAATAAATATGTGCTTAGTATTATTGATTTCTAACTGTTTGGTTTTATTTTAATGAATATAAGCAAACATCTCTTCAATGAATCTTAAATGAAATCCATTAACAAGATAAAATAACTGTCATTTTATTCTTTACTTCCTCTTATAAATAAATACTTAAATTAGAAAAAATAACAATGAAAGACGAGAGTGATGGAAGAGTAAGTTTCAGTTGTTCCATTTTTTATTATACTCCCTCTGTTTTAAATCTTTTATTATACTCCCTCTGTTTCAAATCTTTTTATCTGTATTCTTATTTAGTTTCATTAGTCTTTCTAATTTAATACAATATTTTATTGCATTAAAACTTAAATACTTGCACCCGGAGGGTGCATATATTTGCTAGTAATTCTAATGATATTTTTCCATAGATAAAATGTCTTAACTAAATTTTAATATAAAAAAGAGGTCATATTTTGTTGATTTATGTTTGATTAATAGAAAAAAATGCGGTTTCAATACCCATTTATATGCTAAGTTGCTCATACTGATTGGTCTGACCAAGCAATCAGAAACGAGCCACAGCAATATAAACGCCGTGTCACCTGAGACTGGTATTGTAGTGTAACCTCGAAGCAAGGCGGTGCTAGTGACAAGCGGAAAGTGTTTAAATAATATCCAGATAAAAATTGTGTTGCCCCCCCCCCCCCCGAAAACTGTAATGGTTTAGCTAGTCTAGCCAGCTAACCATTCTCTCCATACAAGGTGCACGATGACCATCAGCTGGTTCCAAAGAAAAAAAATTTTCTCAAGGAGTAATTGATTCGAACATCGTGGAATCGATAGAGAGATCAATAAGGTAATCGATAGAGAAATGATTGGTACAGAGAAGAGAAGACATACACGAAGAAAGATAAGTTTTTTTTTATGGACGGGCGAAAATCGATGAGGAAATGAATCAAGATTGATACATTTCGATCAAAACATAATAGATTTAAGGACTCGGTGGTGACTATTAACAAATTAAGATGCATCGGAAGATACGACAGATTTTACAAGTACTCGAAGGTATTGACTGATTTGCTGGCAGGCAGGTTGCGTTGCATTGGTACTTTAGATAGAGAGTGCCTGTCTGCCTTGAAAATCAGCATTCACGGTTCTGAGAAGAAACCAACAAGTATTTCAGCTACCAACCAATCTCAAGATAAAGAGATATCTCTCTCTCTCTCTCTCTCTCTCTCTCTCTATATATATATATATATATATATATATATATATATATATAGAGAGAGAGAGAGAGAGAGAGAGAGAGAGAGAGAGAGAGAGAGATATCAATGAACCTAGATAAATATATAAATATATATAGAGAGAGGGGGAGAGAGATAGGGAAGAGAGAGGGGAGAGAGATAGAGAGAGATACAAATAAACATATATCAATTAACTTAGATAGATAGATAGATAGATAGATAAGAATATGCACATAAAGATAGATTAACATATAAATATGTACAAAAATAGATAGATATAAAGAGACAGAGAGAGAGAGGAGAGAGAGAGAGAGAGAGAGAGAGAGAGAGAGAGAGAGAGGATGATAAACTATGGTAGACAGGACAGACAGACAGACGGAGATCCTAGTCTAACACCCACTGCAGATCAGATTCATTACCTTATAGTAAAATTAGAACAGTTCACTAACCATTATGTCGCAGCAAAGTGGACTGATTAAATACTGATAGATAGATAGATAGATAGATAAAATAACATTTTTTAAAGTAGGTATGTGTGGGAAGATAATAAAAAAACAAACAGTATATACAGGCCCCTTTAGAAATATAGGGCGTAGTCACACCACGTCTGTGTGGAGGCGTTGCTCTCAACAACAAGTAGGTTTTTAATGGGGTTGGAGTTGTTAGATCTACACCCACTGTTCCTGAATACAGTTTTTTTTTTTTGTTTTTTTTTACTTATAGATCGGTTGCCTTACCAAGACTAAAGACTGCCCTTTTATTTACTCAAAACTTGGTGTGTGGAGAAGAGAAGGATTCTAGCCTTTCCCAAGATAATTTCCCTCCACTAAGGACGATGGCGTAGTGTCCAAAAAAAAAACAAATGAATGAATAAATAAACAAAAAGATTATCTGCATCTGCGCAAGTGACTCTGCAGGCCAATTCTTCAGTGACAATCTTTGGTGCAATGACTGCTCACAAACTGTGATGCTTTCTGGGGCTGCTGATAATTAGCACAAAGTGAAACATAAACAACATCGTCCAGTATTTGAACTCCGCTCCTCAAGTCAATTTCATACGACGATAACCGTTACGATTGGTTGGATGCGCGTGGTGTAATGGTTAGATTCGTAAGGAATGGACTCGTAGACCCGAGTTTAAGTTCTGAATGAAGCTACAACTCACATAGCGCTAATACTCTTGGATAAGGTATGAATCCAAGACTTGGGTTCTTTAACCTGGGTTAGGCAACCAGTCGAGGAGAAGGAAAACTCTGATTTCAAACCTGTTAAATCTACTTGGGGTGGTCAATACTAGAATAGGCTAGGGGTAAAATAGTAGGGTAGACTGGGCTCTTTAACCTTGGTTAGACAGTCAGTCTAGGAGAAGGAAAACTCTGAATTCAAACCTGTTACTCTGCTTGGCGTAGTCACTACTAGAATAGGCTATGGGTAAATAATAAGGCAGACTGGGCTCTTTAACCTTGGTTAGGCAACCAGTCTAGGAGAATGAAAACTCTGAATTCAAACCTGTTACTCCGCTTGGTGTAGTCACTACTAGAATAGGCTATGGGTAAATAATAAGGCAGACTGGGCTCTTTAACCTTGGTTAGGCAACCAGTCTAGGAGAAGGAAAACTCTGAATTCAAACCTGTTAAACTCTGCTTGGTGTGGTCACTACTAGAATAGGCTATGGGTAAAATAGTAGGACAGACTGGGCTCTTTAACCTTGGTTAAGCAGTCAGTCTAGGAAAAGGAAAACTCTGAATTCAAACCTGTTAAACTCCGCTTGGTGTGGCCACTACTAGAATAGGCTCTGTCCTAATTAGTGATCTATTTCACTAATTCACGGCACTTACACTTCCATGAAAGCGTCATATCACTAAGATTGTGACATTCGTTAAAAGCCTAATTTATTCAATTTATTTATGGAATAACTACAGTATTAGCAAAAATATTTTTAAGTAAAACAAAACAATTGCTTAAATTAGACATGATTAAACAAATGATTATTTATAAAAATTGGACGATGACCTCACAGTTAATTATCATGCTATAATTAACTTTTTATCAAAAATAGCTTTCATAATCAACTATGTATGGGGATGTGAATGTGGTTACATATTTATATAAATACATATTCATATACATATGTGCATAGGCGTACGAAGCAGGGGTAGGGGTGCTGCAGTGGGGTAGGTTGATTTTTTACTGTTTTTTTTTTAATATCAAATTCTCTCAAACAACAAAAGTTGCGTGTTGGTATGATAAGTACTGATACCAAAAACTAGATCTCGCACTTGCACCATTGACTGAGGAAATAGCATCAAGGATCGTCTGCTAAAATGCACCAAAAATCCTCGTTTTTGCAACATTTAGCCCAGAAATTTGTTAGAAAAGTTTGCAATTTCAATATTTAAAACAGAAAAACTTGTCATTTTAAATGAAACAAATAAGATATAACTGGAATTCAAATTGAAAATATGCCCCCATCACTGCTGACATATGTTGTTTTTTACCTAATAAGTAAGCTGTAACAGTGATAACATTTTAAAAGATTGAAATCTATTTCCTCAAACGAAGGCAAAGTTTTTTTTTTATATTTTGTGTGGTAATTCTTTATGTTAATTTGTAACTTTCGTCACATGGGAGATGTTACAGTTTCAAAATCTAACTACACTAGTACTGCAGTCCACTCAGAGGAAAATAGATTGTACATTCTCAGGTCAAATAATTATGTTTTGAAATTTCATGTTTTCGATATTGCAACCAAAATGAAGCCGCTGCATTATTTTTCACAAGAAACATAGCGGAAGTCGTATATTTTGCAATGTTAAATCGTAGCACCATAGCCCTAATGACCTTTTTTAAACACAAGGGGACGAAAGAAAATGTTAAATTAAGTCTATGGGGTTAGGTAGTTAAGTGGGTGGTTACTAGCTTTTTCTTTAACCCCAATACATGTGGTCCTTCTTTCTTGTTGATGGTCAGGCTGAAAAGGAATGAAGGAAGAGAAAAAAGAAACGAAAGATACTTTCAAGATTCAAATTTTATTTCCAGATTCACATCTATTTCTTGGAGAGGAATTTTCTTCCTGAGTCTATAATAGTGCGTTCCCAGTAACAGCATTCGAAGTACTCACCACGAGGTTATTTTTGGCTCCAGGAAGCTCCCTTTTCTGAGCATGCCCAGATGTATCTTCCTGTCAGAGTCCTCCGGGTAGATTTTTATTTTGTTTTTGTTTTTGTTTTTGTTTTTTGTATTTATCTATCTTATTTTGTGTTTCTTTTATTTTTCTTTTGTTTTATTCATTATTCAATCCCTACAAGTCCAACCAATTAGAAATGGAATTTAATCGCTTCCCCACCCAAACAATATGCGAGATCTTTTTAATGTGGGGTGAGTGGCCCTGTGCCTTTCAGCAGAATAATTCCTCCATCCCTCAGCACTCCAGATAGCCGCGAGGCGCCATGAGGGCCGAGATGAACCAACTCACAAACAAACTTACAAAAGGGTAACTTGTCTCTGGAAACCAACCTACTAGAATATCTTTTTTAATTATCAGATTTTTACATCATTTTGGTAAATGGTCGAAACCTTTGAAGAAAATTTTAGAGACGTTTATCACTGGCTTGTCTTTAATGTGGCTGGCTAAAACACATCCAACAATAAAAATTGTCATCTAGAAGCGGTATTTTAGAAAGAGAATTTACCCAGGTCCTGACAGTAAGGGACGATGATAACACGCTATCTACACTTGTGGTGATCTCATTGGGGCTTCTATTAACTTTTTAACAAACAACATTTTTCTTTCTCCTAAACTGGTTGCCAATCCAGGTTTTAAAGAGCTCAATATGTCCTACTATAGCTGGAGGGAGAATGGTTGGACGTTAATCCTTTTTCTAAGGGTATTGGCGCTATGTGAAATATCTATGACATATTTGCTGTATCATATATTATCCTAAGAGTAAATAAATATTGAATGTATTTGTTTTGTTTAAATACAACCCAAGATATTATAAACGATATAGATATCTAGTTTAAAACAAATCTAAAGAAAGAAACTAGGTTGATGGATTTGCAAGAAGAAGAAGAAGAAGAAGAAGAAGAAGGCGAGAGAAGAAGGCGAAAGAAGAAGAAGAAGAAGAAGAAGAAGAAGGCGAGAGAAAAAGAAGGCAGAGAGAGAAGAAGAAGAAGAAAAGAAGAAGAAGAAGAAGAAGAAGAAGAAGGCGAGAGAAGCGAGAGAAGAGAAGAAGAAGAAAAGAAGAAAAGAAGAAGAGAAGAAGAGAAGAAGAAGAAGAAGAAGAGAGAAGAAGAAGAAGAAGAAGAAGGCAGAAGAAGATGAGAAGAAGAAGAAGAAGAGAGAAGAAGAAGAAGAAGATGTGTGTGGAGTTGACAGTTGTTGTGTGCCACAAAAACCGTCAACTTCCAGATGTTTTACCGCACAGATCAGATTACCCAAGCTGTGCGTGTGGGGACTTATATCGAACCCGGAACCTTGTGATTCATAGGCAGATGCTCAACCGACTGAGCTAAACCGACACTTTATTTTTGTTAGTTACTTGAATCTATATCATCATCATCATCCTGTCGAGCTGGTCCTCTGCGCAGCATCCAGTATCCGCGCAGAGATGATCGTATTTACTGGCCGACCTACTCTGGCGTGCCCATGTGTTGGCTTCCACAGAAGAACATCACTTATGAGTTCATATTTGCTTCTCCAGCAGTGCACAGCATGTCTTGTTCGCCTCACATGGATGGTTTGTGTGATATGGGGCAGGTGGTCATACAGCTGTTTTCTCGTGGGGTGTTATTTCCACGTCTTGTTTAATATTGCACGCAACATTTTCGTGCAAGTCCCAACTAGCTTATTCTCCAGGCGCTTTTGTTAGAGTCCAGGTAGTGCAGCCGTACAGTAAAAATTATAAAATTACGGCTTGGAAGAATTTTCGCTTTAATTTGTCAGCAAGATCGGAAATTACAAGGAAAAAAAACACTGATTCCAGCATTAACTAAGCCAAAAATGGCTGACATGGCGTAACCAACCATCCAATCAAATGCAATATTAGAATGTACAAGTCAACCATGGAGTTTCTCGTGTATCCGAGTGCGACGGCATTTCCAAGATTGCATTCTTAATAAAATATCTCAACTCTTAAAGAAAATGGCCCCATTGTTATATACTCATTACTCGGCTTCTTATCATCTTTGGTATCTTATATAACTGGGAGTTCTTCTTCTAGCGTCTGGAACTTTCATTTAGAGATTTCGTGTCTGGTCATCCATTAGGGATTTCTCGTCTATCAGAAGCCCTGGGTCATTAGTAGTTTTTGGATAAATAACCCAAGACTTAGATTTTATTTATATCATGTTTTATTTAGAAATCCCCATCCAGACTAACTGTGCAGAGTGTGAGTACGGGAGTGCGCTGAGCATGACTTGCTACCTCCGTGGCTTGCCCAGTACTAACTTAACTAACTCTTTCAAATCAAAACCGGAAAGAGCCTTCGTTTCTCATTTCTCTACTAATTCTCACGGTATTTACCGGAAAAGGGGTTAACGCGAGGCTAACATGTGCCAATCAATCTTCCATGATATTGTCACATACTCCCACTTAAAAAAACTGCTAGCTGTAATTTCTAACAGCCATTTTTTATTTTTACACTAACCCTACGTAATTGTTAGGGACTAACAATTATGTAACACCATCATTTGTAAAGATTTAGACATGGTTTTATATTTCATTCAATCATTCAATCACCAGTTTTGATACGGATGGACGAAGAAAACATTTCTTTTCTTTTTTTTTTTTTTCGTAATTCAGCTCTACCAAAATATTTAAGTCTCTACTTAATATAATAAAATGAACACTTTTATTGATATACATGTTTACCAACCCCTCCTCACGAGCAGGATGTGACACAGGGTCAATTTCTTAAGCGGAGTTCTCCTAAACTGGTTGCTAAACCAAAGTTAAAGAGCCCAGTCTTCTCTACCATTTACCCATATGTGTGGGGGGAGTAGGCGTATGCACACCTTTCCCAAGGGTATTAGCACTATCTGAAATTGTTGTGTCCTTAAAAGAGATACAATCAGACAAGGTTGTATTCGAGTGGAAGGGCCAGTCAACACGTTCGTAGATTTAAGATAGAGGGTTTTTATTGCAGAGAGATCCAATAAAACAGACAAGGAATAGTGAGGCATGCTACTAATCCTCGAAGCCAGCCCAGTATAATGTTGTGCTCACTATATATATAGTCAGACCACATGGGTGAGAGAGAGAGAGAGTGTGGAATATTTCATTACATCTCTCTCTCTCTCTCTCTCTCTCTCTCTCTCTCTCTTCTCTCTCTCTCTCTCTCTCTCTCTCTCTCTATTGAGTCCTTAAAAGGGATACAATCAGACAATGTTGTAGTCGGGTGAAAGGGCCAGTCAACACGTTCGTAGATTTAAGATATAGGGTTTTATTGCCGAGAGATACGATAAGACAGACAAGCAATAGTGTGACACGCTACTAATCCTCGAAGCCAGCCCAGTATAATGCCGTGCTCACTATATATATAGTCAGACCACATGGGCGAGAGAGAGTGTGGAATATTCCATTATAACAGAAATGCAAACAGCCTCGTCCAGGATTTGAACGCGCGTCGACGAGTCCATTTCCTACGACTTTGACCATTACACCACGCGCCTCCTGTTTTATTGATATAAGCAGCTGTTTGTTCACCGTGGTAAATAATGCAACAGCCGGCCATTGGCCAAGAATTTATAGTCGATATGATTAACACTTAGGCGAACGGGAAACTTAAGAGTAGTTGCTGATCTTTCTCATCGATTGGTTGATTGGTTGATTGGTTGATTGGTTGGTTCATTTTAACGGCATATCAACATGTCTGGGGTCATTTCATGCCTAGAGGTTAGGAAATAATATATAAGGTGTGTCAAAAAAGTATCGAGATTTTTTATACTTTTTGACACACCTGGTATTCTGAAAAAAATAATAACGTTCTATTCCTTCTTCATTTGTATCTTGTTAAATACAGCTTTAAACTTGGTACTTTTTGACACACCTTGTATTCTGAAAAAAAAAAACTAATGAATGGAACTTTTTTTCAGAATACAAGGTGTGTCAAAAAGTACAAAAAATCTCGATACTTTTTTGACACGCCTTGTATTCTAAAAAATCTATATTTATATTTTAAACTTGGTACTTTTTGACACACCTTGTATTCTGAAATAAAACAAACTAATGAATGGAACGTTATTTTTCAGAATACAAGGTGTGTATTTGTGAAAAAGTACAAAAAATCTTGATACTTTTTTGACACACCTTGTATTATAAAATCATTGTTCTGTCAGAAATAATGTCAGGTCACCTTGTAGTTCAATAGAAATTATCAGGAAAGATTACACACCTACCGAAAGGATCATATCATTAGTGAAATTGGTACTTGTACGATATTGTGTGTACTGTGTATCTGCATGCAATAGCTGCTATTATTATAATTGACATAATTCTATAAGATCCGGCAAGTGGAGAACTAGAAAAGATTTCTATGTAGAAAAGAGAATAAAAGAATTCTCAAGATGTGATTGGGAATTTAATTGAATGGAACGTTATTTTTTTTTTCAGAATACAAGGTGTGTCAAAAAGTACAAAAAATCTCGATACATTTTTGACGCACCTTTTATTCTGAAAAAAAAATTGACATTCCATGCATTGTTCATTTCTATCTTGTAAATACAGCTTCAAACTTGGCACTTTTTAGACACCTTGTATTCTAAAAAAAGAAATTAACATTCCATTCATTGTTCATTTCTATCTTGGTAAATATAGCTTTAAACTTGGCACTTTTTTGACACACCTCATATTCTGAAAAAAATTAATGAAGGGAACTTTTTTTTTCCCAAGGTGTGTCAAAAAGTACAAAAAATCTCGATATTTTTTTAACACACTTTGTATTCTGAAAAAAAATCTATATTTATACTTTTGTAGCAAACACTTTTAACTATATGTTACCATTGTTGGGGATCGTATTGAGAGATTACTTTTGAATGGTATTGATCAGGTTAATGTTTATATTTTTGGTATAATTTCATTTCTCTCAAAAAAGGACAGACTGTTATCTATGTTGACTTGTTCAAATAGATCTTTTATATTACTTCCATTATTTTAAAAAGTGGTTTCTGATTAGAGCAAAAAATCCCACATTCTATGTGTAAGTGTTTAACGGTGCAAAGTGTTTGACACGTTTCAACCTGTGGTTGTGGTAGCATAAAAGAGTCTTGTGTGACCCATCCGTAATCAGGACATAATGACTTGTTCCTTTCTGGACTTTCTAAGGGTCTCGAGTCTTCCAAAAGTGGGTTTAATTAAGAAGATCTTATTGTAGATGTTATTCCAGCGTTGCCGAACTAAACAGATCGATTGGCCTTCAAACTAAATGATATTCAATCAAATACGTTTGATACAAGGGTGCTCCTAAAAGTACGGTCACCAAAGCTCTGAGGATGCAGGAAAACTGTTCTTGTGGATATATATATATATATATATATATATATATATATATATATATATATGCCAAACCTGTTGGTAAACCCTTGCAGTAAGAAAAAAAAGCGGCAAATAGTTTGATTGTAAAAATATATTACCAAACATCACCTGGGAAAAGAATTGCAAAAACGAAAAGACCAACATAGTCGTACCAACCGAAAATAATACTTGACCAAAAGAAAAATGTATATATATATATATATATATGTGTGTGTGTGTGTGTGTGTGTGTGTGTGTGTGAAAAAATATATATATAGGAAAAATATATATATATATATAAACCGCCAGGATATTCTAAAGCTAAAAAGTAAAGAGTGCTCAATACCTAAGTAGAGCAAATAATAAAATTAAACCTAATGAGTCAGATATACCTACTAATAGTTTCGCTCAGTGCTCTTCAGGGCAAAGATCTGACTAAAGAGACTTGGACCAAACGCACTATTATACAAAATCTCCCATCGTGATTCAAATAAATTAGCATAAACTAAAACCAACCAATGAAAAACAAAGAGAGAACGCCATTTAAATCTATTATTTTATTTTTATTATATATTTCCAATAAAAAATTTTTTCATCGGGGTTTTCGTTGGTTTAAGGAAAAACTGTGATACTGGTGTGTGATTTGGGGTATATATTGGAACTAAGGTAGAGAAATTCAAATTTATATATATATTAAATATACATCCAACGATATGTATTGGATAATATCACGGTGATAATAGAAACACATTAAGGTAAATGGATAAAAGAACCATATGACCTTTAGGCACCTCTTTTGCGATCTCGATTCGTGGGGACATTTTTTTTTTCATTTACACCGTCAAAATCAGGTTAATTGTTAACAGACGATTATTAGAGTTTTTTTAATAAAACTAACTCCTAACACCTAACCCTAACACCTAACAAACAACCGGATTTTGACGGTGTAAATGAGAAAAGTGTCCTTGTGAGTCGAGATCGTTAAAGGGGTGCCTAAAGGTCATATGGTCCGGATAAAACCTGGATGTCGCATACTTGTGACCTTGTGTCAAATCCTATCCGCGGTGAACGGGTTAGGTAAATCTTTTTTTAATTCTTTTTCTTTTTTTTTTAGAAAGAATTAAAAAAAAACGCATTGAACAATATCACGGCGGAAATAGAAACACACATAGATAAATTCAAACAATTCTGCCTACACAGTGAACAATATATCGGTCGAAGGAATTGTGATAAACAACGAAAAAGTTATTTTAAAAATATGAGTCAAAATTGTGTGGCAGTTAAAACGCCCTTTTTATTCATAGATTTAGAAAATAACTTAATTTCCAATCTCTGTAATCCTTTTATGCATACACTGTGTTTGTTGACATGGTTGTCATTTACGAGGCTTAGCTTTGTCAAAATGCCAGAAGCGGGGAGCACCCAGTGAGAATCAAACTCACTAACAATGGTCCAGTTCGCTAACCATTATATCACTCCAGGCATCTTAACGGCTAAGCGTTAGTCTAGATTTACCACAAGACCAAAAGTATGGTGCACCTAGTGTGGATTGAACTCACCACCCAGTAGTAGTAAAAGTAAAGTCGTCGGGGTGGTCTAAAGTCGGTATCAGCCAGACAGCGAGGGAGTCCATCTCTTTTTTTCACTAGCACTAGACCAAGGAGATTGTTTTAAGCGTCTGAAGTGGAGCACCACACCTACTATCAGCTCTTCACTTTACTGCACAGATCACTGTGCTACTCATACGCTGAGTTGGCGAGGGCCGGTGTCGAACCAGGAACCCGGTAGTAATTGATCTGAGAGATTAGCTTGTTAACCATTACTCCAAGACGAGGTGCTTAGACTGTGGTGGTGGTTCATCCGGTAAAAAATGTTATATTTTTTACAATTCGGACTTTTTAGGTTTGGTTGGTTGGTTGGTTGGTTGGTTGGTTTTATTTTGCGGTATATCTACCCTTTTCAGGTCATTTAATACCGAATCAACTCATTTTGATAAACGAATCTGCATCTGATGCTGAAGCTCTCGTTCTTGAGGTTTTTGCCATCACTCTCAGATTAACTCTAATCCGAAGTGGTAATACCTCTTAGAGTCCCATCTATGGGTCAAATAAATGTTTAAAAATTATTCGTATAAGATAGGAATACATCATGCCATAAAGCTGTAACACCATCGGCGGACCGGGGGATATTGCACGTCCTTTACTACATTACTCCTGCATTCGCTGCACTTATCATCTCGCTGGTTCTGCACTATTTCTCTCTGGCAGTTATCTCGTGTGGTCTGCTAGCTTCACTTAGGACCCGTTGCGTCCGTGACTAATGCGTCCGTGACAAATGCGTCCCCTCCATGTTCTTTTTAAGGACTTCTGCTAAGGTTATCTTCTACTGGCTCTCTAAAGATGATCTTACTTCTTCCACTGCCCGGTTCTAACTCCCAACTGGCTTTCAAATATTCCACTTCCCACAATTCTCGCTATCAACTCTCGTCCTCTCCGAGATTTCATCAACCCCCCCCCCCCGTAATTTGAAAAGTCTTTTGCTTGAAGACCACCCTCATTGATGAGATTTATGGCATCCTGACCCCTAGCCGACTACTAAACTTGGCTAATGGTCTTCATCACCTTTTTTATTTTTTTAGATCTTTTTATTTTTTTATATTTTTCTTCTATTTTAATGGGTTTCTTTGACCAAGTATTCACATATACTTATTTATACATATAATATATGTACACACACACACACACACACACACACACCACACTCACACACACACACACACAACACATATATATTATATATATATATATATATATATATATATAATATATATATATATATGATCTGCTATCTCCAATCTACACACACACACATATTTATACTTATATGTAGCTGGACTTACTACTTATGTATTCATATAATTATACAGCCATACATACACACACACACTTGCTTGCACCAGATGCACTCTGCACCCATGCATAGTGTCATATAGCTGAAAACTATTTACATTAAGAATAGTTGCTTGAAGTTATAATTGTTTACTACGGATTATCATTAGTTACATGAAACCGTATAATTGCGTACAAACAAATTATTATTATCAAATGCAGATAATTACTCGAAACCATATAATTATTATTAGATAAGAATACTTGAAAATATAAAACTGTTTTCAAATTATTTACATTAGATACGAATACGTGATACCGCATTGTCGAGCCCTGTGTAGACAATCCTAGTTTTCACTCTAAACCTCGGCATCGTCTTTTGGCGCGTAGTTTAAACACTTCAACGCAGTTACGACTCTGAATTGCTTTTATCTACAGATTTATCAACTGTCGAAAGAGTGAAACTGAAATGAAGAAAATACATTTCACAAAATAAGGGTCCACAAAAACAATACAGCGAATAAAAGGCCTATTGTTGGCTAAGTTTATGAACAAGAAGCTATAAACAACAATGTCGTTAGAATTGACGTCAGTTACACAAAGGAGCTGACCGAGAGACACTCAGAACACTGGCATTAATAGTTTAGTACGGTTTCGTCAGTGAGTCCCTAAATAAAGAGACGTAGTATCTTGGGAGGAAATATAGTAATAATTGCTGAATTAAAAGAGGGTTTTACGATAAGAGAGAACGGAATTAAAGAACTATTTCTCTGATTTTTTTTAGATGAGGCTTGATAATTCGTATCATTTGGACTATTGTCCTCATCTTTATTGTTATCTGTACAACGTTTCGGACAATGTGCCCTTCGGCCTTCTTCAGGTATTTCTTGTCGGACTCGGGAGCCTTCTCGAACTCTGGAACCTTCTTTTCTAACTCGGGAGTCATCCCGGAATTTTGAACCCAACCCTTTATTTAATCCACGGGGGCATCCTGTTCTCATTCCGCTAATCATAGTTGGGGTACAGGTGCTAAACTGTGTTAATTATTAATAAATGTTACTATCGCCCTTGACCAGGATTGAACCTGCAGCCCAGAGATAACTGTCACTTAGAACTGTCTTAACCCAACGCCTTTATCCACCACGATATGAGCACAATTCAGTGCGAATTTTGGGAACTTATAAACCTAATGTCTTGTTTTACCTAGAATATCTACCTTTTTACTTATGTATGATTTTTTACCTTGACTCATATTGTTTTTTTTTCTTAATCTAATCTAGCCTTTTTAATTATAGATTCCCATATTGTATTCATCTCCATACTTGGTCTACTTAAGAGATTTACTATAACCTATCATATGAGCTGAATTAAACGTGCCATGGAGAAAAATACTCTAAAAGTCAACAAAAAAGCAATGGCGGCGAATTATGAGGGTTAAATCGAACTTAACGGACCTGAATTCCACCATCGTATGTCACCCCGCCGAATGAAAAAAAAATACCAAAAATCAGGGAATTTAATGAAATTTTTAGTGTTGTTATATTAATGAATAAAAGATATAATACACCAGTTATTTTATTTAAAAACTTTTACATTTTTTCAGGTCAGTTAATTTAATCAACGTACGTTTTTGCTGGTCGGCCCATGCTGGCTTGTCCATGTGCTGGCTTCCACAGGAGGACATCGCTTATGAGTTCGTCCTTACTTTTCCAGCAGTGCCCCGCGTGTCTTGTCCGTCTCACTCGGATGGTTTGGGTGATATGTGGTAGGTGGCCGTACAGCTGCTTTCTGGTAGGGTGCTGTTTCCACGTCTTGTTCATGATATATATATATATATATATATATATATATATATATATATATATATATATATATATATATATATATATATATATATATCATAATTAGCTAAACAATTTTCTTATTCCTACGCAATAATTTTTCACCCTGTTTCTCAAATTAGTCCCATTTTCCCATCTCTTCATTTTTTAATCAAATTCATCAATTAACTCATGCCATTAAACAAAGAAACGAAACCAACTTAGACGGGTTGACATACCGTTAAAATCAATCAATCTTTTTTTTTTAAAAAGACCAATGTATGTTATCCCTTCTTTTAATTGTAAAGTCTCCAACGCTCATAAATAGCCAAAAGAGTGTCCATTACATTGTTCTAAGCGGCTCGATAGAAGGCAAACAATTAACAAATAAAAAGAGAGCGAAAGCAAAGGAGAGCAAAAGAAAAGGAGAGCGAAAGAAAGGGAAGGGAGAAAGAAAGAGAGAGAGTGAAAGAAAAGGAGAGCAAAAGAAAGGGAGAGCGAAAAAAAAGAGAGAAAGGGAGAGCGAAAGGAAAGGAAAGCGAAAGAAAGGGAGAGCAGAAGAAAGGGGAGTTACAGAAAGGGAGAGCTAAAGAAAGAGAGAGTGAAAGCAAAAGGAGAGCAAAAAGAGGAAAGCAAAAGAAAGAGAGAGTGAAAGAAAAGGAGAGCAAAAGAAAGGAGAGCAAAAAGAGAGCAAAAGAAAGGGAGAGCAAAAGAAGAGAAAGTGAAAAAAAAAGGAGAGCAAAAGAAAGAAGAGAGAGCGAAAGAAAAGGAGAGCAAAAGAAAAGGAGAGCGAAAAAAAGAGAGAGTGAAAGAAAAGGAGAGCAAAAGAAAGGGAGAGCAAAAGAGAAGGAGAGTTAAAGGAAAGCGAAAGAAAGGGAAGGGAGAAAGAAAGAGAGAGAGTGAAAGAAAAGGAGAGCAAAAGAAAGGGAGAGCGAAAAAAAAAGAGAGAAAGGGAGAGCGAAAGGAAAGGAAAGCGAAAGAAAGGGAGAGCAGAAGAAAGGGGGAGTTACAGAAAGGGAGAGCTAAAGAAAGAGAGAGTGAAAGCAAAAGGAGAGCAAAAGAAGACGAAAGCAAAAGAAAGAGAGAGTGAAAGAAAAGGAGAGCAAAGAAAAGGAGAGCAAAAAAAAGGAGAGCAAAGAAAGGGAGAGCAAAAGAAAAGAGAAGTGAAAAAAAAAGGAGAGCAAAAGAAAGAGAGAGCGAAAGAAAAGGAGAGCGAAAGAAAGAGAAAGTGAAAAAAAGGAGAGCAAAAGAAAAGGAGAGCAAAAGAAAGAGAAAGTGAAAAAAAGGAGAGCAAAAGAAAGAGAAAGAAAGAAAAGGAGAGCGAAAGAAAAGAGAGCAAAAGAAAGAGAGAGTGAAAAGAAAGGAGAGCAAAAGAAAAGGAGAGCAAAAGAGAAGGAGAGTTAAAGGAAAGGAGAGCGAAAGAAAGGGAGAGCAAAGAAAAGGAGAGAGAAGAAAGGAAAGGAGAGCAAAATAAAAATAAAGATTTTGTTCATTAAAAAACAATTATATAACAAGCAGCCATTTGCTGACGGTTTCTCTAGGCAGATATTTTGTTTTCTCATTCGGTGTCTCATAATTGCGCAACAAACATATTCAGACGAATTGCAAACACACACCTACGTGGCGAATAATATGATTCAGTGCTTAGTCATTGTCGAAATCCCATGTGGCCAATAAACTCAACCTCCTTATTTATTTTCGTCTTTTTAGTGGTTCGATATATATATATATATATATATATATATATATATATATATATATATATATATATGTGTGTGTGTGTGTGTGTGTGTGTGTGTGTGTGTGTGTGTGTGTGTATCATAATTAGCTAAACAATTTTTATATCCCTACGCAATAATTTTTCACCCTGTTTCTCAAATTAGTCCCATTTTCTTTTCTCTTCTTTTTTTTTTAATCAAATTTATCAATTAACCTCATTTTGTTTTACTTTCTTTCAAGTCGAGTTTTTTTCTGCTTTGTCGGTGAGGCTATAAAAATGCTATAAAAAATCTTAAATTCAACCAATTTTAAGTTATTAATGATTTCTGATTTTTTTCATAGCAAGATCAATATCCCGATGTGGCACTGCATCTACAACAAAAAATGTTTCTATTATTATTTCACATATATTGAACATTATTTGTACCAAAAAGATACTTTGATTTTAGCTCAAAACCGAAGCTACAACATTTTACAAAAATTTGTTAAAATTTTGCACTTTTTCTGATATTTTTTCCAGGTGTGGACTATCGTAAAGTTAAACAATCCCCAAAATTTGAGCTTCCAAATCCAAGAAATGGTGGAGCTATGTCGATTCTAAAAATCAACATAACTCTCCAAATTTGGGTGGAGGGTCGCGAAAAATGGCGACTTTTTGTCATCTATTTTTGTCTGTAAAATGATTTCTAGAGCTTCCCTACTCATAAAAATTGGTTTATAAAAGCATTTTAGCCCAAGGAATTGAAAAATACTATCAAAAAAGTCTTAATGTTAACCAATTTTAAGATATTAATGATTTCTGATTTGCAAAATTTTAACTGATGTTGTAGCTTCGGTTCTTTTTGGTACAAATAATGTCCAATATATGTGAAATAATAAAAAGATTTTGTCATAGCTGCAGTGCCACGTCAGGATATTGATCTTGCTTTGAAAAAATCAGAAATCATCAATAACTTAAAATTGGTTGACTTTAAGATTTTTTGATCGCCGTTTTGGAACCCTTGGGTTAAAATGCTTTTATAAACCAATTTTTGTCGTAGGGAAGCTCTAGAACTAATTTTACAAACAAAAATAGATTACAAAAAATCGCCATTTTTCGCCAACCCCACCAAATTTGGAGAGCTAAAAATCGACATAACTCCGCCAATTTTTGGAATTGGAAACTTAAATTTTGGGGATTGTCTAACTTTACGATAGTCCACACCTGGGAAAAAATACAGAAATATTGAAGAAGGTGGATGACAATTTTACTTTTTTCTGGATCATTTGACATGGAATTACCCTTCTAGATTTTTGTTTACTCGCCTAAGTTGGGAAAATTTGGCTCAAGACCGCCCTCGGTGGCGGCAGTATCTCCATAGAGGACTGTACATGTCAGAAGTCACCCTGATACAACATCATGAGGCTAAGAGGCCCATAAGAAAGCAACGGCAACAAAGCATCGGAACATCATTATCTACAGGGACAACCTACAAATGCAAAATCTGTGGTCGAGAATGTTTCTCAAACATCGGACTTCATAGTCACAGGAGGCGCTGCAACTTCAGGGGCACACAAAACTTTTATCATAGTCTTTCGAGACTGAATTGCCAATGAATGATGAATGAACCCTTCTAGATTTTTGTTTTCTCGCCTAAGTTGAGTCATCAATTTGAATTTCAAAGTTCCATAGTTTGTTTTGTTTTTGTTTTTGTTTTTTTGGGGGGTTAAGCTTTGTGTTGTTTTGTATCCCAAAATTCTTTGACTCCCACAGTAAACATCGTGAAATCGATATAAACGAACATCTTCTTATGAGACACTAGCAGCGGCTACTCGGCGTCGCCTGGGTAGAGGGGAGATTTTTCAAAGTTAGTCCCGCAGATCCGTTATTGCTGAATCGTCAGTTGAATCCTCGTGGGATGCCCCCATTTAAATCTCCATGTAAAAAAAAATAGACCTTGCATTGATCCAGCTACTCTGAAAAGAAATGTTAATGTCTACTATCTAAAATATTAAATGAAAAAAAAATCCATGCTGTTATCATTTAAATTTTATTTTTTAATTATCTTCACGAATATAAATCAAATCTCTATTATTTTTGCTCAAAAACCAAGCGCTGGTGATATTTAATGTGTATATATATTTACTTTGTCGTTAATTGTTTTATTTTCTAAGTTTCCTCCGGACATACATATTCACACAACTGCCCTTTATATATGTATAGATAGATAGATGGGCTTGTAATCCATTTCTCTGGAGTTGGACTTAATCGATTCGACTAGGGTCAAGAAAAGACCCAATCTATCATCATTCTGTCACTCGTTCCTTACAATTTAGAGTAAATTATCATTATTCATTCATTACAAATACAACCATAAATCCTTCGTCTTTCTTATTGACTGTAGTTGCTTTTTATCTCAACACGCTTCCTCGTTTCCTTTATATAAATAAACCGAGTGATTTGCGATGAAATAAAAATAAAATAAAAATTTAAAACGCAACTAAAATTGAAATATGAAATAAATGGCTAGAAGTCCTGAAGACTTAAGAAGACTTGCTGTCACTTAGACTCTAGTGAAAGAACACCAGTGTCACCTGGTGTGAAAAATTTGTAAAGGGGGAATAATAATAATAATAATAATAATAATAATAATAATAATAATAATAATAATAATAACCAGACCTAGTATCGATTAACAAAAAGAGAGGACTTGTCAGCTGGTAGACTTTGCAGTTCCACCAAATAACAGGGTGACGATAAACGAATACAGACTGGGCGCACTTACAGTACTACAGATACTTGATAGCGCACTGTATACAAAATAAGACTAATATGTTATTAAGTTAACTGTTAAATATATTAAAGCAAACTTAACATACCTCTATGAAGTTTATTCATTCCAGTGTTAGTGAGAAACATGAGCTTGATGAGACCTTGCGATTTTCTTCAATGTTTGGTCTTATGTTTGAGAGACAAACTCTCATTCCTCACCAATGCATTGAAGAGCTCCTCTCTTTTTACACTTAATTGTTGCGAGGGTTGAAAATCCCAGTTCACATAAATATGAGGTGGATTTTTCAGGAATACTACGGAGCGCACCTGAAAAAGCTCTGGGGCACACCAGTGCGCCCGGGCACACTGTTTGAGAATCACTGGTTTAGAGAAAAAAAATAAGAGCCTAGATTTGGAGATCAACTTATAAGTGTGTGTATGGGTGGAGGTCACTTATTTTCTGAGGATAATATCTTAAACTTAAATTACTGTGAGGAAACTTTATTCAGTATTTCCTTAATGCCTTACAGTATTCCAGAAACAAGTTAACTGGTCATTATACATGACACAGGCAAACCTAAGGTTCATGCCTTTCATGACTTTGCACTGAAAACAGTACAAAATAAAAGTTGTATGTAATCAGAAATTTGTAATTTGAAATTGTCTGCCCAGGTTCATTGTTTGACATTTTGTAGAGGCCCATAATCTTTCTGGTATTTCGCCCTTTGAAAATGTAATCAAAATTAAATGAAAATTCAAATAAGAGAGACAAAACGAAGGAAGCTCTGATTAAAAGTTCTACCTCAAAGATAATTATGCACTGCAACATTTCATTGTTTTATTGTTTAGTCATGTTACATATTTATTTTTACATAATTTTATTTTTGGACTTTGATTTCACAATTTCAAAAAAAATTGTAGACATTTGCTATTTCTTTATATGTAATAAAACTTTGAATTATGCTTTTGTTTTCGGTTTTAATAATTATAGCAAATTTTATTTCAATTTTTTTCACAAAATACTATAAAAATGGGAATTACCAAAAGTGGAAACGGAAAAAAACGGAATTGACTAAAAGTGGAAACAGAATTTAGAAAAATTTGAAACGGAAAATCGGGGGCCCTATATACTGTCACAGCACGATCTAATGAGGATTTTCAATGGATATTTCTATTTGTCTGGTTAGTCTTTCTTGACTGCAAATCTTAAAAACTGAGAAAAAATCCTATAACTATTCCAGATTTTATATTGTTGTTGTTGGAGTCAAAATCTATGAGGCCATTTTTATCATTATTTCAATGAATTTTTGAAATGAGACTTGATAATTTGAATTATTAGGATTTTTTGGACTATTGTCCTCATCTTTATTGTTATATACACATTTCAGCTGATGTGACCTCCGACCTTATTCAGGTGTTTCTATTTAAAAGGTGTTTAATGACGGTTTTTGGGGCTATGAAAATATTTCTAAAGAAAAACATCATGAATTGTTTTGCTTATATATCCCATCGAGGATCTATTCTTACTACAAACATGCATTAGACCCTTATGTAGGCTAGGAGGAGGTCCCTCCAATCAATTGACTGGTCATATACAGCCCTAGCACTTATATGATTGTCTCGATCCTATTGTCCTGGTGACAAACCCCCAACCCTTTTTATCATGAGCTAGAAGTATCCTGGGTATGACTTTAAACTGCATCTAGTGGTGAGATTCCAATTCTGACGCTCTGGGGAATGTGGAGTACCTCTTCATCGCCATTACTCCCAGATCCACCCTGACCTGGAGTGGAAATTCCTGTTAGGGTTAAATACATTAAAAACAGACTTTTAAAATGTGTTTTAAAAATAAATTTACTATGAAAAAATTGAATACTATGATCTTTTTGATTGGTCCTCATATAATTTCCCAGGTTAAAAGATAGGCAATTAAATTTGGAGGAAGAAGAAAACAACAATTGAAGATTTAAAAAAACATATATTTAGAAATGTACAAATTGCAAACTTAATGGCGTTTGCGACAAGATTTATCTGCTGAGGTTCTTTAAGTGTTGGCAGCGACCGGATTTAGATGTCTTGCTGATATGCTCTCAACACTACAAGTGACTTAGTCATGGAATTAAATTTAGGCGTCAATATCGTACATTGGCGATTCGTCCTCTGGTGCTAGGGGCGTTTAATTTATCTCTAATTTTTCCGATAATACCCAACTAGAATACATAAAACGAAACATATTTGGCATAAGATAACCCAACAAGATTTGACATGCCGTAAAATCTATGGGGAATAAGTCTTACGGTATGAAATGAAGAAATGAAGAGAGATAAAAAGACACAAATGTTTAAAAGTATAGATGGAGACTTTATTGACAAGACCGTTACTCTGGACACCAGAGTCCAGACGCCAAAAACTTTTTATTTATTTTATTTTATTTTATTTTATTTTATTTTAATAATCCCCACAAATCCAACCAATCAAACAACAAGCAGGCTTTAACAACAAAGTTTCCAATTTTATTTCAATTGCAACAAGAACTGTTAGCTACGAGCTTTTGTTTCCAAACTTATAAATACGGAGAGAAGCTTCAAAATGTCGAAAACCATATCTCACACCCCAACCCGCTACAAAAGAAACTAAAAATACAAAGATGAAAGAAA
>CM042145.1:20402051-20454551 GCA_023376005.1 Doryteuthis pealeii | reverse complement strand
CATCACGTCGGGAATCACCAGTTATAAGAATTGAAAGTCTAGTTAAAACTTCCGTTGCTAAAACCACTTCTTATAATACGTTAGGAGGCTTCAAAGAAACCTCCGAACGTAGATGAATCTATATGCAACAGAATCCAACAAAGAGGTACATAACAAAATACAGACTTTATTGTCTGAGCACATTTAATAACAATACAAATGCAAAACAGCTAGGACGAGAAAAGGAAAGTGTCTTTGTTGATAACCTTGAGGCTATTAAATTGAGAATAGAAGAGTCCCTTACTGTATTGAATATCTATCGTGTAACAGGTACTCAGTAAAGATACAACTGATGCGTGTAACTTCAGTGGGGCCCTAATATCTATCTTGGTTTGAAAATCGAATAGGCAAAAAACTGTCAGTAACCAAGCGCTGTTGATTTCATGTCCACGCTACTTAACTATATATATATATATATATATATATATATATATATATATATATGAAGAGAGAGAGAGAGAGAGATGTGGGAAAGGAGGGGGAAGAGAAGGAATGAATAGACAATGAGGGTTGTAATAGAATACATCAGAACAAAATGAGATAGATATGAACAGAATGAGATGGATAGATAGATAGATAGATAGATAGATAGATAGATAGATATGAACAGAATGAGATAGATGATAGATAGATAGATAGATAGATAGATAGATAGATATGAACAGAGTGAGATAGATAGATAGATAGATATGAACAGAATGATATAGATAGATAGATAGATAGATAGATAGATAGATATGAACAGAACGAGATAGATAGAGATAGATAGATAGATAAATAGATAGATAGATATAACAGAACGAGATAGATAGATAGATAGATAGATATGAACGATAGATAGATAGATAGATAGATAGATAGATAGAAGATAATGAAATAGATGAGATAGATAGATAGATAGATAGATAGATATGATAGAAGAGAATAGATAGATAGATAGATAGATAGATAGATAGATAGATAGAATATGAACAGAATAGATAGATAGATAGATAGATAGATAGATAGATATGAAACATAACGAAATAGATAGATAGATAGATAGATAGATAGATAGATAGATAGATTTACATTGAGGAGCAAAATTTAATGCAAGACATCCCATGCAAACTATGGGGTGACAGCAAAAAGAATTTCTATTACTGTTAATACGGTCAGATCTTTGAAATTGTCCTCCTCCACTCCCAACAAGAACAATATGGCCGTGGGAAATAAAAATAAATTGGTAAAAATAACCAAAATAGAAAAAAAATCCAAAGTATGAATAGAAAAAATGAAAGCAAGTAGGAAAAGAAAGCAAAAAAAATGTTTGACAGGGGAAAATGGCGTATCACATTGTAAAAATATTAATAAACATAAAAAGAAAAGAAAAAAAGAAAAAAGAAAAAAGAAAAAAAACATGGAGAAATTTATAAGTGTGTAGAACTGAGAATTATGTTTTACTGTTTTATGAGGAAAGCACTTAAATAAAAACGACTCAGTAAAATTGCACTCACGCTTTATCAGACGATCAACTGTTTTTGTTTTTTATCTTTATATAAATAATATATATATATATATATATATATAATATATATTATATATATATATTTTCTTCTGTTCGGGTGTGAGTAAGCATAAACCATTTATTCAGCTTAGATCGACACAGGGACAAAAGTTAGGAGCGCTGAAAGAAGAGAAATCTCGCTACGGAGAAATAATGGTTAATTCGGTTGGGTTTGGTCTGGTCTGGTTTCTCTATTAAATGTCATATCAACCTTCGTTGGTTATTTAATGCCAAAGCCCTCCTTGTAGAAAAACAGTAGTATCACAATGTAACCAATAGCTAGGGTTCATACCTTTCCTAAGGGTATTAGTCCGAAATTTAAACGTAATGGCGTGACTGGAGTTCTACTTTTATTATGCTCATCAACTTTAGACCTTAACTGACTTAGTTTGATTTGGTTTCTTTGTTTAATGGCATATCAAAGTTCGTGGGTTATTTAATGCTAAAGCCATCTTTGTAGAAGACTAAAAGTGGTATTATTTGAAGTATCCTGAAATTATATTCCAAGTAGATAAATATTTACCCCTAAAGATATCGGCGGAAGTTAACACCGCCTATTGTACAATTGTTATTAGTAATAGTAAATTTGGCTGCGTGGCCTATTGTCGGTATCAGCAGGACAGCGTGAGAGTCTATCCCTTTTTCGCTAGCGCTAGACCAGGGAGATTGCTTTTGCTGGGGTGAGGCGCCACACCTACCGCTAGCTTCCCACTTTACCGCAAAGATCAGATTACCCAATCTGTGCTACTTATACGCTGAGTTGGCGGGGACCAATATCGAACTCGGAACCTTGCGATTACCTAGTCTGATGCTCTACCGACTGAGCTAAACGGACCCCTTATTGTTATGATAAATATTAATTCATTTGAACTCACTTACTGCAATGTCGCAGTTCAGCACGTTAGCCACTGTGCCGCGGGGACACACCCCAATACCCCAGGGTTAATTGGACCAGCTGTTAACACACATATCATTAACTACTATCATATTTTTTAACGATCGTAATTAATATATAGAACGTACTTATGTTTTTGTTTACCAAAAATGAGTAAAATGCCACCCTGTTTTATGTACGCGTGTGTGAAGCCTCATTATAAGGAGTGCATTTTTGTTTTCTTAGTCTTAGTTGGAAGTGCGTGGTGTAATGGTTAGAGTGGTAGGAAATGGAGTCGTCGACCCGAGTTCAATTCCTGGACGAAGCTACAGTTCACTATAACGCTAATACCCTTAGGAAAGGTATGAAACCTACTACTCTCCCTCCAGCTATGGGTAGAATAGTAGGAAAGACTAAGGCTGCTAATAATTAACACAAAGTGAAATATAAACAACCTCATCCAGTATTTGAACTCCGTTCCTCAAGTCCATTTCTTACGACGATAACCGTTACGGTTGGTTGGATGCGCGTGGTGTAATGGTAAGATTCGTAGGGAATGGACTCGTCGGCCCGAGTTCAAATCCTGGACGAAGCTACAGTTCACTATAGCGCAAATACACTTGGGAAACGTATGAATCCTACTACTCTGCCTCCAGCTATGAGTAAAATAGTAGGACAGACTGAGCTCTTTAACCTTGGTTAGGCAACCAGTCTAGGAGAAGGAAAATTCTGAATTCAAACCTGTTAAACTCCGCTTGGGGTGGTCACTACTAGAATAGGGATATTCGTCTCATACCCCACTTGTATGGACTGGGCACAAGGTCTCGTTTTAACGTGGGCCCACCCACAAGCTGAAGCTCATGGGTGAGAAAGAATAGGCTCAGTCCTAATTAATGTTCTGTTTCACTAATGCCACGAGACTTCATGAATATGGCAGCCAGTGAGGAGCGAGCTCACTACTTTTACTTATTAGTTTCCGAGGCGGGCAAGCGAAAACCTCAGACGTAAAAAAAATCTCCTTGGTCTAGCGCTATTGAAAAGGGGCTAGACTCCCTCGCTGTCTGGTTGATACCGTCTTTAGGCCACCTCGACGACTTTACTTTTTACTTACTTACTTACTTACTTAAGAATATATAGAACGCACTTATGTTTTCACCAAAAATGAGTTTTATGTACGCGTGTGTGAAGCCTCATTATAAGGGGTGCATTTTTGTTTTCTTAGTCTTGACACGAGACTTTGGCACGAATATGGCACCCAGTGAGGATCGAGCTCGCTACTTTTGCTAATTGGTTTGCGAGGCGGGCAAGCGAAAACCATCGGGCAAACAAAAAAAAAAAAAACAGGCACCCACAAATACAGACGTTAAATAACTAACGATGGCGGACCTTCATTTGGACATGGGTAATTTGAATTGTGTCGATTATTGGAAATGAGTGAAAATATCAATTCGGTTTACAGGCATCAACAGTTATTGACAAACTGAAACATGGACTCTTTTTCTCTTCTTCTTTCTTTTTTTCTTTTTTTTTTTTTTTCTTTTTTCTTTTTTTTTTTTTTTTTGCATACATTGTTATCAATTACTGCCTGTCACGTGGTATTTGGATATTTTGCCAATTAATATCCGTTGCCTCTGAGATACGACCAAGGACAAAAAAAAAATACAGGACAGCATTCGCAAAAACTTGCTGGTAATCATCATCAGCATCATCAATACATGCCGATAGCACGGATTACCTTGACACATTCTCTCTCTCTCTCTCTCTCTCTCTCTCTCTCTCTCTCTCTCTCTCTCTCTCTCTCTCTCTCAAAATTGTTTTAAAATCATATTATCTGAATTAGAAGATGTCTAAATCTGAGTAATAGTATATGTGGCTTACATAAATGAATTATATAAGTATTTAAAATAGCAATTTCAGAAGAAAGGTAAATCTCTCTCTCTCTCTCTCTCTCTCTCTCTCTCTCTTCTCTTCTCTCTTCTCTCTCTCTCTCTCTCTCTCTCTCTCTCGCCATCCATCCTATCAGACATCGCGCTTGGTATGTCCTCTAGACCGCACACAGTGTCCGCCCAGAAGTTGATGAATGTAAGAGTTTGCTGGTTGACCAACGTTGTTATGTAGGAGTCCATAGGAAAACGTCGCTTCCTCAGCACTGCCCAGCATGTCTTGCTCGTCTTACTTGCATGGTATGTGAAATAGGGGGTAAGTGGCCGTACAGCCGCTGTTTTGTAGGGCGCTGATTTCAGGATTTGTTCAAAACAGCATTCAGCATACGTGTCTTTCGTTAAGGTCTAAATGGTGCAACCATACAATAGTACTGACACAGCTACAGGCTGGAAGAATTCCCATTTTATTTCATCAGAGAAATCAAAGGACTAGTCTATTATGTATGTGTGTATGTGTGTGTGTGTGTGTGTGTGTGTATGTGTGTGTGTGTGTGTGTGAGAGAGAGAGAGAGAGAGAGAGAGTGAGTGAATGTGTGTGAGAGAGAGTGAGTGAGAAGAGAGAGAGTGTGTGTGAGAGAGAGAGAGAATGAGTATGTGAGAGAGAGAGAGAGGGTGTGTTTGTGAGAGAGAGAGGGAGTGAGAGAGAAAGAGAGAGAGAGACTAAGAGAGAGACTGAGATTGTTCGAAAAATAATGCTTGGTCTATTTGTTTAACGGGGCATATCAACTCATTATGGGTTATTTAATACCGAAATTCAATTCATTAAATGTTAATCCTAACTATATTTTTCAGGAACACTGACAGTAGTAGGATTTGGGTAGCTACTACTCATATAACTCCCCAAATGGGTTAGAAGGGGCTCTTTAGCCTTGGTCGGCAACCCATCTAAGTCAAGGAAAAATCCGACACAAAACCTCTGCTGCCTAGCGGCTTTATCTCATCCCAAGGAAAGGCTAGGGGAGTAAACCCCGAAAATAAATCAAGAGCCGGAGTCCCTAATGTGTTGTGATGCTGAAATCCAATGCTACCCAGCAAATCATGCGATACTACCGCTGCCAAACTGCATTGGTTCCTTACCTTTCCTTTGGATCACTGCGGCAGTGTGGAGAGTGGGGATTTGCTACTTGGGCAACAGGTCATCCTCCATATGAACCCGCCCAGGCTACGTAGTTCCCCCCAAAAATGGACAGTACTCTATCGTCTCTCGTAGACGGAAGGAAGCCAACCAAACAACCAACCATATTTAATTGATTTTTTTCAAATGCACTCATTTTTCTATAATCATTTGTTTGCATACGGTTCAATGGTTTTAAGTTTCAATATTAATCATTCATACACAATTACATGGTTTCAAGTGACTATTCCTATTTAATAATAATCATTTTGTGAACACACTTATATGGTTTCAAGTATTCCAATCTCTCAGTCGGTAGAGCGTTCGGCTAGAAGCCACAAGGTTCCTACTTCGATACCGGCCCTCGTCAACTCAGCGTTTTGAGTAGCATAGGGATCTGTGCGGTAAAGTAAGGAGCTGATGGTAGGTGTGGTGCTCCACCTCAGACGCAAGAACAATCTCCTCGGCCTAGCGCTAGTGAAAAGGGGATAGACTCCCTTGCTGATTGGCTGATACCAACTTTAAGCCACCCCGACGACTTTACTTATACGGTTTCAAGCAAGTATTCCTATTATCATACCCAAGATATCACTTAGGGTCTCCCATCGTGGTATAATAGAAAGTTAGAATCGCATTACTACTGAATAGCGAGTTCGATCCTCACTGAGGGTGCATATATTAACTAGTCTACATAAAACTGCTAAAATTTTGAAGAGACCATATAGCAAAAAAGAATACTGTCCAACAGTTAACTGTTAAATATTAGTTAGGCATTGTTGTTCCCCTTATTGGGGGTGCACAACGTAACGGTTATCCTCTTGGGGAAGAGACATGGTGACCCGAGATCAAATCCTGGACGAAGCTGTTTGCTTTTCATTATCGTGCTAATGCCCTTATGGAAGGCATAAGTTCCCTTCTTTTTCCCTCAGCTATATTTAAGTTGTAGGGCAGGCTGGGCTTTTTAGTACTGATATGGAAGGAAAACTCTGAATTTAAACTAGCTGTACTCCGCTTAAAAATTGACCTTGTGTTGCATCCTACTCGTAGAGGAGGGGTTGGGTAAATACATACAATAAACTTTCCTATCTTTTCAGTACTATTTAAGTTTGATATCTCCTTACTTCCTATATGTGTTTCGCTGTACGTATTTACCAACCCCCCCCCCCCCCTGAGTAGGATGTGTCACAAGGTCAATTTATTTAACGGAGTTTAACAGGTTTCAATTCAGAATTTTCCTTCTCCTATACTGGTTGCCTAACCAAGGTTAAAGGGACCAGTCTGCCCTACTATTAACACATAGATGGAGGGAGAATAGGTGGATCCATATCTTTCTTCAGAGTATTAGCGCTTTGTGAAATGTCCAGTATATTATTTGCTCTATCACTACTTATATAATCCTTTGAGTAAATAAAAGTTTGAATATATTTGTTTAATAAATCCTACGCAAGATATTATGTTATATAAATATCTAGTTCAAGAATGATCTAGGTCTTCAACCAGTCTTAATTCAAAGTAGTTATACTCCGCTTAATAAAAATTTTCTTGCACAATTTTTTTTTCTTTCATTTATTCATTATAAACATTACGTATTTCTCAATTTCAAACTCCATTCCTATTTCTTAGATAAAGATTAGGTATATCCAATTTGTCGAAAGATCCGTGTTTTTACAATACAAATCTAACCCCCCGTTTGAAAAAAAAATTACCCGAAATCAGGGAATTATTCGATTTTAATTAAATTTTCTGTGTTGATTTATCAATAAATGAATTTTATAATGCATCACGGCTTTTTTTCAATCGTGAGTGTTAAATTATTTTGTAAACACGGATTTTATATCAACTCACGAAGGCCATCTTAAAATATATTTGATCAAAATTGACCGAAAAATAGTTCTAAATATATTAGAAATAAATTGCGTGTAATATTATTTTGCTTTTTTTACTACTTTTCGATTTAGACAAAAATGTGACCTCAAATAATCTATTTAATTATTTTATGTATAAGAAAACCAAGAAAATGTTAGAAAATAGTCCTTGTTTCTTCCTTTCGACTCGTCTTGTATATATTGTTATCTGAGTTGATTTTTATTTGGTTTCATACTCTTTCTGATCACTACTAAAAAAATTTTGTGCTTGTTATTGATATTTTGTATGTTCCCCTGTAAACAAACGGACACCTTCAAGCTGTATTAGAAAATCCGACACAAAACCTCTGCTGCCTAGCGGCTTTGCCTCATCCCAATGAAAGGGGAGTAAACCCCGAATACAAATCAGGAGCTGGAGTCCCTAAGGTGTTGTGATGCTGAAATCCAATGCTACCTGCAAATCATGCGACATACCGCTGCCAAACTGCATTGGTTCCTTACCTTCCTTTGGATCACAGTGGCAGTTTTGAGAGTGGGATTTGCTGTTTGGGCCTTATGAACCCGCACAGGCTACGGTAGTTCCCCCAAAATGGACACTACTCCATCGTCTCTCGTAGACGGAAGGATGATGCCAAACCAAACAACAACCATATTTAATGAATTTTTTTAAATGCACTCATTTTTTCTATTATCATTTGTTTGCACACGGTTCAATGGTTTCAAGTTTCAATATTAAATCATCATACACAATGATATGGTTTCAAGTAACTATTCCTATTTAATAATAATCATTTTGTGAACACACATATGGTTTCAATTATTCCAATCTCTCAGTCGATAGAGCGTTCGGCTAGAAACCACAAGGTATCTACTTCGATACCGGCCCTCGTCAACTCAGCGTATGAGTAGAACATTATATCTGTTCCCCTGTAAACAAACGGACACCTTCAAGCTGTATTAGGTAATCTGAACATTAGCTACATAAATGAGAGTAACATCCTCTTGTTTCTTTCACTTTGAGGAAGCCTTATGTTTTGGTCGGTCATTTTCATTTCACCGTAAATCTACACTGAAAATCAATACAACAGCATGTTTTAACACGAAAATATCATAAAATGTGTACTTAATAACAATTAAGTTCATTTCAAATAATACGCATTTATGTAGCTAATGTTCAGATTACGCTGTATTATATGTGATTGGTTGTCTGTAAAATAACACAATAAATATTAAGAATTTGACTTGTGCTGCATCTTGCCCACGGCGGGTGGGGGGTGCCATGAAGAATACTCTTTGAGGTCATAAAATATCCAAAACATCATTTTAATTAGATATCGACGGATGCGCGTTACGTAACGGTTATCGTCTGAAGAAATGGACTCCTCAACGAGTCAAGTTTAGATCGTGGTAGGATCCTATTTGCGTTTTTCGTTTGGCTCTAATGCTCTTGGAGTATAGCATCATGAGTTCATCTCGCCTCCTCCCCCACCACCCTTTCAAACAATGCTTAACTGTTTGCCTACTTTAAGCCGCTCACAGCGGCTCCCCCTCCGCTGCGTTCCTACCGTAAACTGCTGGCAGCGGCTCTCGCACGTATCACTTGTTTACTACGTGAACACCCCTGCCAATTTTTTTTTTCTTGTCAGTGAACCAACACCGGAGACTGTTACTTGATCCTTTTGCTATAGGGAACCAATTGGATGGAATAAGTAAGTAAAGTCGTCGGGGAGGCCTAAAGTCGGTATCAGCCAGACAGCGAGGGAGTCTATCCCCTTTTCACTAGCGCTGGACCAAAGGTATTGTTTGGGCGTCTGAGGCAGAGCGCCACTCCTACCATCAGCTCCTCACTTTACCACACAGATCCCTGTGCTACTCATATGCTGAGTTGGCGAAGGCCAGTATCGAATGGAATAGAATGAGTTCTGAGGTGAATAGTTCGACAAATTTGAAATATTCCATCATACAGGTAAAAAAAATGCCAAGAAAATTTGGTACAGCCGTGGGAGAAATTTGGTTTGCATAGAGTTAATTCTATATATTTATTTGTGAAGTATTCATTTTCGGTAATCTGAATATTAGCTACATAAATGAGAGTAACCTCCTCCTTGTTTCTTTCACTGCATTTTGAAAACAAATTAGGATAGACGATGAAAAGCGAATACTTTACAACAACTTTTAAAAGACAAGAGATCGTGATGGAACTGTAATAGACCACCACAAACCTTAACTTTTTGCCTACATAACTGCTCACAGCGGCTCTCCCGTCACTTCGATCCATTGTTGCAATTGAGTATATATATATATATATATATATATATATATATATATATATTGTAAACACGGTTTGTTTTGAATGGCTTTTGCCGATAATTTTTGGGAGAATAAGTGCTTAATTGGAGTCGTACCTAATTTTGAAAATTAATTAATTAATAATGAATTAGGCGGGAATACCTATTAAATGTATGGCTAAACAAATCGAGAAAAATCAATCTCTGTATGTACATTTCGGCCTATTAGGCCTCATCAGCAGAGCTATAGATCGGAAGACCGCCCTGTGCGTGATTTGAAACCGGACTGCCAAGCTGACAGGCCGATCTCATAACCTCTACACTAAACGGACTTCTTAGATTTTATGATTTGTTTAGAGTAGGTTAACATTCCACTTCTAGTGACTTTTATTACACGACGATATGATAAGTTGTAAACACGGTTTGTTTTGAATGGCTTTTTGCCGATAATTTTTGGGAGAATAAGTGCTTAATTGGAGTCGTACCTAATTTTGAAAATTAATTAATTAATAATGAATTAGGCGGGAATACCTATTAAATGTATGGCTAAACAAATCGAGAAAAATCAATCTCTATGGAGAAAAGGACGAAATATTTCTCTCCTACTTGGACTTGTTTGAGTCATTATTTTTGTTCACTTGTCCTTTTACCTCACCTCATACTGTCGGATATTACTCCAACCCTCCTATCTTCATATATATATATATATATATATATATATATATATATATATATATATATATATATATATTAAGAGAAAGGAAATGAATCCGACGGTATAAGTATAGATAAAAGGATATGAAAACACACAATATGCTGTTAAAGTGAAAACATTTTATATCATATTCATAGCTGATATTGAACAATATTTCGATTTATAAAAATCATCTTCAGAGCTTGTTTTTACTCCGGACTCATCGAGAGAGGAGCTGAAAATAATTTCTCAATGAGTCCGGATTAAAAACAATCTCTGATGATGATTTTTATAAATCGAAATTTTGTTCAATATTAGCTATGAAATGATATAATGTTTTCACTTAACAGCATATTTGTTTTTCATATCCTTTTATCTATCTATATATATATATATATATATATATATATATATATATATATGTGTGTGTGTGTGTGTGTGTGTGTGTGTGTGTGTGTATATATATATATATATATATATATATATATATATATAAAATGTTGTTCTGGTTTCAACGGGAGAAAATTCAATGTTTTATAAAAAAAAGGAAGGTCCGCAAAATGTATTTTGTTCTCAGAAAAAAAATTTTAGTTCTTTTTGTTTTACATATGCAACACGTGTTTCAGATCTTCTGGTATCTTCTTCAGGCTTTGATTGATAATATGAAAATGAATTTTTACATGCATGTGTATATATATACATAGACATGAGTATTTCATCTCCTCTTCCTGTTTTTGTGGGGGTGGAATGGAATTTCATTTTTAAACATTAGTCTTTTAAACAGGTGTTTTGTTTTTTGGGTGGTTTACTAATAAAGTCATTAGCTGAATTTTTATAGCCTTTTTTTATAACTTTTTTTTATTTTTATTACTTTTTATTTGGGTTGTCTTGATAAAGTTCATCAGATGTTCATTTGATATATCAGGTGTGTGTGTTTGTAATTTGTTTTTTGTTCTAGTTTCGATTTGTTTCACTTTAGTAGGCAATGGGTTAAATAGTAGTGCAGATTGGCTTGTTTAACTTTAAGTAAGGCAACCAGGATCCAAATATAGCGACAAGACACGCCCTTAGCAAATGTCGGTTTCGCCCTCAACAAGCAAAAGAGGAAGGCCAACAAGCAAAAGGTCTTGATAGAGAGGGCGATTACTAAAACGACGGAAGTAGATAAAAGAAGGTCAAAAGCTTGAGAATATGTGTCACAGAGGAGTACGGAGAAGTAGGGGGTATCGGTTAAATCGAACTTAACGGACCTAAATTCCACCATCGTATGTCACCCCGCCGAAAGAAAAAAAATACCAAACATCAGGGAATTAACCGAATTTAATGAAATTTTCAGTGTTGATATATTAATGAATAAAAGATATAATGCAACAGTTATTTTATTTAAAAATTACATTTTTCATGTCAGTTAACTTTGAACCACGTATCTTTGAGAATCTGTGTTACGCCTCAAAGATACGTGGTACAATGTTAAGTTTTAAAATAAAATAACTGGTGCATTATATATTTTATTCATTAATATATCAACGCTGAAAATTTCATTAAATTCGGTTAATTTCCTGATTTTTTGTATTTTTTTCTTTCGGCGGGGTGACATACGATGGTTGAATTTAGGTTAATTAAGTTCGATTTAACCGATGTATCTATGTGCATTTCAGAGTGAGGGTAGCGTTTTGGTAATTTCCACCTTTAGTTGTCAAAATTCCTAGCAAATAAGGCAATTAGAGTAACCTCCCTTGATTTTCACTTTGAACTAAGCCGGTAGCTATTTTGAAAGTCTCCGTGCGAAATAAACAAATCTTAGAAAAATACAACTGCATGCTTTAACACAAAAATATCATAAAATGTGTTCTTAATAACAATTAAGTTCATTTCAGATAATTTTATGCTAGGAATTTAGCCAACTGACTTTAACTTTGAAACAAGACGGTAGCCATTTTGAATGTGTCCGTGCGAAATATACAAATCTTAAAATCGTTTCGAAAAAAATACAACAGCATGCTTTAACACAAAAATATCATAAAATGTGTTCTTAATAACAATCCAGTTCATTTCAGATAATGCGCACGCACAATTTTATGCTAGGAATTTTAACAACTAAAGGTGAAAATTACCAACATTTTTTTATGGTCACATAGAATTTTTTTTAAATCTACTTAATTACTTGTATTTGTCTTCCTATAATTTCTTAAAATTTAAACAGTCGTGCTTATATTGATTTTGATCGTCATCTAGTGCTCTTCACTTGTGGCCTTGTGCCAGACTAAGAGCAGATAAGTAAATGTTAAAAAGATTAATGTTAATAAAAAAAAGCAAATAAATTTAAACAATAATAATTCTATACTGAACAAGTTTAGCATTTATTTTAGTTGAGGATATTCGAGTTACAAATCCTTTTCCACTTAAAACTTCAGTTAATGAACATCGTGCTGATCTTTTTAAGTCATACAATTATATATATATATATATATATATATATATATATATATATATATGAAAATGTGTTTATATATATGAAAGTATATATATATATATATATATATATATATATATATATATAGAGAGAGAGAGAGAGAGAGAGAGACTTTCATGCATATATAGAGACTTTCACATATATATATATGAAAGTCTATATATATATATAAAAGTCTATATATGTATATGTGTGTGTGTGTATATATATATATATATATATGTGTGTGTGTGTGTGTGTGTGTGTACAAATATATATGAAGGTTTGGTTTCTATGTATATATGTGTGAAAGAAGATGTATATATATATATAATTAAATGCATTTGTAAGTAGAACTACGAACTTTATATATATATATATATATATATTATATATATATATATATAATATATATAAAGTTTGTTGATCTGCTTACCAATGCAGTTAATGAACATTATAAAACTGCTGACCCGTTCAAGACATACAGAAGGAGCTGATGGTAGGTGTGGCGCTCCACCTCAGATGCAAAAACAATCTCCTTGGTCTAGCGCTAGTGAAAAGGGGATAGACCCCCTGATTGGCTGATACCGACATTAGGCCGCCCCGACGACTTTACTTACTTATATATATATATATATCAGTAAGTTCGTAGCTGAATTTTTATCTGAAATTTTCGCTGTATAATGTTCGATCTATTTACATTTTGAATCCCCTTGATTAATATAGAAGGACATGGGGTCAAAATTTAACATTTATTGTGTAAAATAAATGCGTTTTTAAAATCGTTAAGCTACGGACTTATCGACGACCACCATATATAATAATATATATATATATATATATATATATATATATATATATATATATATATATATATATCTTTATGAATGATAGCGTTTATTGATAATTGATGTTGAACTGGGTGGACACTTCTAATCGCGCAGTTAGTAATTCTCTGTTATGTGAACGGAGACTGGGAAGCCACGCCTTATCCGTTTGTAAATTAACTGCAGATTTTTCTCTTCGTCATATGCTGTCCACATTTCTGCAAATGGTAAAAGAATGACGCATGGAAAATTACCGTTGCTTTATGTTCTTTCATTCATTTATTTATTTTTCTCTTAGCTTACCCGCTCTCTTTCTTTTCTTATTCGTTCCTTCTTTCCTTCATTCGTTCCTTCCTTCGTTCCACCCTTCGTTCGTTCGTTCCTTCTTGCTTGGTCTAGCGCAAGGTTTAACTCCGTCTAACACACCAGTTTGCTGATGAATTTGTTCATCACTGGGTGTCCCACGACTATGGTCTTTTGTTTGATACATAATTCTAAGCCCCTAAGTCGTCGTCGGGCAGCCTAATGTCGGTATCAGCCAGACAGCGAGGGAGTCTATCCCCTTTTCACTAGCGCTAGACCAAGGAGATTATTTTAGCATCTGAGGTGGAGCGCCAAACCTACCATCAGCTCCTTAATTTACAGCACAGATTCCTGTGCTACTCATACGCTGAGTTGGCGGGGGCCGATATCGAACTAGGAACCTTGTGGTTTCTAGCCGAACGCTCTACCGACTGAGCTAAACCGGCCCCTAACCATGGTGTAATAGTTATCAGGCAAGTATCGCACATCCATTCTGAGTTCTATCTGCACTAAGCCCCTCATTCTTTAGGCCCTTTTCTCAAATCTACGCTACTACATCATTGTTAGTGAATTCGATTCTCACTGGGTGTCCAATTTTTCTGACCTTGATCCCAACTTAGCCAAGTGGTATACAAGGTGTGTCAAAGAAGTATCGAGATTTTTTTACTTTTTGACACACCTTGTATTCTGAAAATAAAAAATAACTTTCCATTCATTCTTCATTTCTATCTTGGTGCACACAGCTTTAAACTTGGTACTTTTTTGACACACCTTGTATACTGAAAAAATTAATGAATGGAACGGTATCTTTTTTTTTTCAGAATACAAGGTGCGTCAAAAAGTCAAAAAAAATTTCGATATTTTTTTACACACCTTGTATACCAACTTTTAACCGCATCGCCGTAGTGTAATGATTAGCAAGCAGGCTCACTCAATAGACGATTACGTGGTTAATGAGTTCAATTCTCACTGAAGGTCCTAAGCATTTATATCAATAAATCTGTAGTCTAATGTTGAAATAAGCATTTTCATTTTTATTTTTCAACATAATCTCTTTCATTGTCAATTAATTTAGTTCAGTATTAAATATTATTTTCATTATACATTATACAGTGAAAATTCCAGATAAAAATTTCAGGTTGGCTGATTCATGGATTTTAACGGCATTTCAACCAGTCTGGGGTTATTATATGCATTGAGTTCAGGGAATAATGTACGTCAATATTTACACTTTAGTAGTTAACGGTTGATTGGGTGGTTGGTGTTTTATGGCATATGAACCCTTGTGGGTTATTTAATGGTAAATCTTGTTATATATATATATATATATATATATATATATATATATATATATATATATATATATATATATAAGTAAAAAGTAAAGTCGTCGGGGCGGCCTTTTCACTAGCGCTAGACCAAGGAGATTGTTTTGGCGTCTGAGGTGGAGCGCCACACCTACCATCAGCTCCTTACTTTACCGCACAGATCTCTGTGCTACTCATACGCTGAGTTGGCGAGGGCTGGTATCGAACTAGGAACCTTGTGGTTTCTAGCCGAACGCTCTACCGACTGAACTAATACATATAATTTTGGTAAGTTTTAGGGTGTCTTGTTAGGCATTATTGGCCGTGATGAGTTTAAAAAAATTTTAAATCCAAATACTCGAAGCTTTATACATCAAACAATTTAACCTTCCTTAAATAAGATTAATTTTGAATACAGTAGTCACGTTTTAAAATGCCTATAACCCTTTTCCTGCCAATTCTTCTCCTTCCAGCCCCAACACCCTTTAATATAATTTCTACGAGTTCTCCTCCTACTTACTCTCACTACTACTTACTTGAAAAAACTGGAAGACAAACACATCACCCCTGAAGATGGCACTTCGAAGTGCCAAAAGTACTTGGGATAAAACTTTGGTGGACTAATCCACGGATTCCATCCAAATATTTAAAAAAAAGGTGGATAGAAAGCTTGAAAAGATCGTTAATACAATCGTTAAACAAGAAACATCTTTTTGTTTATTATATATATATATATATATATATATATATATATATATATATATATATATATGTTATGTTTTTTAAGTTGGGCGTTATTACGAAGCATCTAAAAATAAATGAATGAACTTGATGTTATGGAGTATTGGATTCACTTATTTTTTTATTATTTGTTATCATAAATTTTCGGGTTCGTTGGATACCCTTTTTCAAATGAATGTTGCTCGTTCAACGGATCTTTTGTCTTTGTTGTTATTGACAGCGGCAGCGTCTGTAAAATATTTATAATAACGGAGTATTCCGATGTCAGCGTTCAGTCCCCTCACGTGAGTTTGTAATTTTAGAATCCATTTCTGCTTGGTTTCGAGATTGCGTTGTTGGAAATGCGTGTTCTATTAAAATGCATTTGAGGTGTGTAAGGTTGTGTGGTAGGGTGTTAAAGTGAAGTGCTATTGTACTATGCGGGGATTTGAGTTTTATTGTGGATTTGTGGTTATTTAATCTTAGTCTAAAAGATGTTGATGTTTCTCCCACATATCCGCTATTTGTGCATTGTGTGCAGTATATGTAATATATGATATTCGCGCTATCGCATGTTAGGTGTGGCGGATGGATTGTTATGTTCGTGTAGGGTATTTTTATTTCGGTTTCCGTGTGTATATGGCTGCAAATTTGGCATCTAGGATTGTTGCATCTTTTGTTACATATATATTTATATATATATATATATATATATATGTGTGTGTGTGTGTGTGTGTGTGTGTGATTTAGCTTTCCGTGTATCAATAAGCTGATAGAAACATTTTTCATTAACTTCGAATAGTGTGTAGGTAAATATTTTGGTTTGGTTTGATTTTATAAACTGGTAGAAACAATTTTTCCTTAACGTCATGTATATCAGTAAATTGGAAGAAATAATTTACATTAACTTGCAAACAGATTTATTTGATTCATAGGAGAGACCCCAACAGGTACTGCCACTCCGGGTCAGAGTGAATCTGGGAGTAATAGCAATGAAAGGGTACTCCATACTCCCCAGAAATCCAAAATTGGAATTTCACCACTAGATGCAGTTTAGCGTCAAAGCCAGGACACTAAATTGGTAGAAATAATTTGGTAGAATAAATTGGTAGAAATAATTTGGTGCCGTTATAGTATTTGACCTACCTTTTTGATTCTGTTATAGTATGTGGCCTACCCGGTTTAAATGTGTCTTACCTCAGTAAGAGTATATTTATATATATATATATAAGTAGTAGGCAATTTATTGAAACTAATTATTTTTCACATATATTCAATTTCAAGAAATGCAATTCAGTCATAAGCTGTATATAGTAATTAGGAATAATTAAAAAAGAATTTATCCATAATTTACATGAATCAGAGATCTATTTAACTCTAAAATATTCTAAAATTCTGAAACAGGGTTAGGTTTAGGGTTGGGGGTTAGGCTTAGCAGTTATTATTATAACCTTATAATATGCTTTTTATGGTAGGCCGCATACTATAAGAAAGGCGTGATTTCGTAGACCACATTCAAAAGGTAGACCCCATACTATAATGGTACCAATAATTCTTATGTTAGATTTTTCATTAACTTCATGAGTATCAACAACTTGGTACAAATAATTGTATTGTCCCTCTGCAGAGGTGCTGTCTGCGTATTCTACGGACCCAGCCGACAGGGCGGAAAGAATTCTGGTAATAATCGGCTATGTATCTACCCTCACTATAATCGATAAATAAATACATACCTAACAATTTGTTTTTGATAAAAGTCGATTTTCTTCTAAACCAAAGCCCGTAGTTTCATTGTTCCACACACGTTTGACTCATATTTTTAAAATATCTTTTTCATTGTTTATAACAATTCTTTTGGGCAATATATTGTTTAGTATGTAGACAATATATGATATATAATAGAAAAAACACATATTGCAAGCAATAGTCCCAAATGGGAAAATATTAGTTGCAATGTTTTTTTTTAAGTTCGGTGTTATATTGGCTACATGTTCTCTATCCCAGATATCGACTACTCTCTCTGTAGATACTGCAACCATTACACACACACACACACACACACTCACACACACTCACACACAGATATATATATATATATTATACTAAAGCTGGGCGAATCAATGTTTGTCTCCTAAAGGGTTTTTGTTTTGTTTGTTTTTTTACTGTTTAGTTTAATGAGACAAAATTTACACTAAATTATTCCTTAGTTTTAGGATTGAGTTATGTTTGAAAAAATTCCATTTCAATTGGTTCTAATTAGTTGTAATTTGCATTTGAGTCAAAAACTGACCCGTCTTTAACCCCCCCCCCCCATTGTGCCTTTCACTTTCTCTCTCTCTCTGTGTATATCTTAATTACCTCCTTTTTATATATGTTAGATTCTCAGTGATTGTAGAAGGAGATAGAGATGGGAGAGTTTGAAATGTATTTGTATGTTAAATTTCATAAGCTGCCAACCCGTAGCTTAAATTGGTTCAAGCGTTCCCTTTCTTAAATCTTACAAAATGATTTTAATGTCTTGCCAGGCTGTATTAATTTTTTTTTTTAATTTAATTCGCTTTGCACAGTCACTTTTCCCTAATCTCAATTATATACCAATTATCAATGGGTTACCCAACGGTCTCGTCTTGTCTAGTATATATATATATATATATATATATATATATATATATATATATAGTATTACAGTGTGCACTGAAATTACCTACTCGTGTTTCACCATAAGGATCTTCAGTGTTAATTAATTACAGTTAACTGTAATTGATCAATATCTTGATTAATTCATTGGAATTAACCCTAAAGATCCTTATGGTGAAACTCGGGTAGGTTATTTCAATACATACGGTAATACTAAATCCGCTCTACTAACGTATTGAGCACTTTATATTTGTTATAACAATGACTTGTCCAGTTAATACTTGTATCAACCATCAATATTGGGATTAACTCAATATTTTTCCCGGTAAGTCATTCCCTTTATCGTGTATATATATATATATATATATATATATATATATATATATATATATATATATTGAAGTGTGAATTCCATTTATGCTTCTTATATAAATTTCATTTTCATCGCCAGTTGAAGAGGATAGGATTCCCAAAATATAGCAAATCATTTTTCTCACGCTTCATTCTCAACGGCCTTTAATTGTAAGTACATGTTTTTCAATTCTCTCTCTCTTTTAGTTATTAACATTAGTTGAATATATAGCCAATGCCTTATAAATACTACTACTACTTAACAAAGCGAAGAAAAACCTGCGAGGTCCGTTTGGTGTAGGGGTAAGACGCTTGCTTGTTAATTTGACAGACAGGTTCGAATCACACACGGGCCGGTCTTTGTATCTATAGCTCTGCTGATGGGGCCTAATAGGCCGAAATGTACATACAGAGATTGATTTTTCTCGATTTGTTTAGCCTTACATTTAAATAGTTAAATCTCGCCTAATTAATTATTAATGAATTAACTTTCAAAAAATTAGGTTCGACTTCAATTAAGCACATATTCTCCCAAATATTGTCGGCTGAAAATAGCCATATGTTTGTTTACGTTCTCATATATATATATATATATATATATAGTATTTCCCTTAACTAAATAAACCTTACAATTTTTTATTATCCAAAAATCAATTTTCAAAGACATCAGAATGTTATTCTTTCTCACGGTATATTATACAATTAAAACGGATATTATTAGGTATTATTTATTATTTAACTCTACAGCATTGAAACTTTGTAACCAAAATGAAATATTTAGTAGTCTAAAAATAATCACACTCCTTATATATATTTAGGCACTTAAGACGAACAAGACACACAGGATACTGCTGAAGAAGCAAGGACGAACTCATAAGTGACGTCCCCCGGTGTGGACCGCCTAGCAAAGACGTACATTGACCAGCTCTGTGCGGATACTGGATGCTGCGCAGGGGACCTCACGAGAACAATGAGTGATAGGGACGGTTGGAGAGACATTGTCATGGATATCCGTGCTAAAAGCGCGACATGATGATGATGATGATGATATTTGGTTACATAGGCGTTGCAATTTTTGGCTTACAGAGTTTACAATGCAGTAGAGTTTGATAATAAATAATACTTAATAATATACGTTTTGATCATATGATTTATCACTAGTAATAACAACATCCCGATACCTTTGGTTTAGAAGAAAATCAAGCTTTTATAAAAAGTTGCGATAGGGTGTACTTATGTTACATAATTTATGTGGTAGCATAAATTGTTGACAAACCCTGTAGCTGAATAAGGGACCATTGGCTTTCAAATCAGAGAGTGGAAAAATACCAGTAACGGTTATAGCTCTCTGACCCCTAGAGAACACGTCACGAGAAACACGTGACTAGATTTAGATTTCAGTTCCAACCTGAGAACTGAAGCTGAGTAGACGTGCTCTGCTCAGGTTGAATCTCCAAGCGCGGAAGAACATGGGCAGAAATAAATCTTGATCAAGAAAATAAAAGTCTTGTGAGTTTATTAATTTGCATGACTAAAGAGTTAGCCCAGAGGAAACCCTTAGTTAGAGACATCAACAAGAAGACGACAAGATGGCGACCATAGCAAGAACATAGCCGAAGCAGTAAAGTCAAAATGAAGAACAATTAAGTCCCAACTCTACTCTCTCTCTCTCTCTCTCTCTCTCTCTCTCTCTCTCTCTCTCTCTCTCTCTCTCTCTCTCACACACACACACACACACACACACACACACACCGAGTTTACTCTCTCATGTATATACCCGACGATAGGGTATATGACGTCATATAACACTTATTCATGGTCGATGCTGTATGTAGATTTGTGCTTAAATAAGCTAAGTTTACTAAATATTTATATAAGTACTAAGCTTATAAAATACTTATATAAATTCAGAGTCTGTTTGATATTTTATATCCCGCACGTTGACTCGGGCCTTTTGCTGACGTAGGTTAACATCGCCCAGACTTTCAAATTTTTTACTTGTAACCAAATTTAATTTCCATCCACTCCCAAATAAATTCTGCCATGTTCGAGAACCCCACCCCTCCCCCTCGATCATTCGACTGGTCATGTCAAGCCCTAGCATCTATATGATTGTCCCAACCCTATAACCATTATGACAAACCCCGAGTCCTTTTTATCATATACAAGGCGTGTCAAAAAAGTATTCTGTATTCTGTAAAAAAAATTTTGTATTCTGAAAAAAAATAACGTTCCATTCATTTTTTTTTTTTCAGAATACAAGGTGTGTCAAAAAAGTACCAAGTTTATAGCTGTATTTACCAAGATAGAAATGAAGAATCAATGGAACGTTATTTTTTATTTTTTCAGAATTCAAGGTGTGTCAAAAAGTTCAAAAAATCTGGATATTTTTGACACACCTTGTATGTGCTAGAAGGCTGTGGCTGAGGGTCTTAGTGTCCTCGGTATGACGTTAAACTGCATCAAATGATGAAGTTCCAATTTTGGAGCTCTGGGGAGTGTGGAGTAGCCCTTCATCACCATTACTCAAAAGTCCACTCTGACCCGGAGTGGTAGTACCTGTTAGGGTCCCATCTATAAGTTAGATAGAAAAAATGAGTTTGAAAACGTGTTTTTAAAAAAGTGAGTTTTTAAAAGAAAAATTGAATACCATCAAAACGTCTTCGACATAAAATAACCCAACAAGGGTTGACATGCCGTAAAATCCAATCAATCAACCAACTAATTCAAATGAATGAATTGAATCTAAAATTAAATAACATAACTAATTCACCACTGCATAATACAATATAGAGGGCCCGTTTAGCTCAGTCGTTAGAGCGTTCGGCTAGTAAATCATAAGGTTCCTGGTTCGATACCGACCCTCGTCAACTCAGCGTATGAGTAGCACAGGGATCTGTGCGGTAAAGTGATGAGCTGATGACAGGTGTGGTGCTTCACCTCAGACGCTAAAATAATCTCCTTAGTCTAGCGCTAGGGAAAAGGGGATAGACTCCCTTGCTGTCTGACTGATACCGACATTAGGCCGCCCCGCCGACTTACTTTACCGATAATACAATATACATGAAAAATAAAGGCAAACAAACCTTTAGTTATTTGTCTGATTTTTTTAGATGAGCCCTGACAATTTGTATTATTTAGATTTTTCGGGCTGTTGTCCTCATCTTTATTGTTATATACACAACGCTTCGGCCGATTTACCTTCCGGCCTTCTTCTTCTTTTTTTAAATAAAGGGTTCGGTTCGAAGTTCCAAGAAGGCTCCCCCTTCATTGCCAGAACTCCTACGTCTACTTTGCTCCGGGGTAGTATTACCTGTTAGGGTCTTATCAGGCATTTTGCAAAGTGTGCGATATATGGCAATTTGTCTACACAACCCAGCGATTTTTGTTCTCCGGTTTCGTTGTTAAATTGCATATCAACTTTCGTGGGTTATTTAATGTTAAAGTCATTCCTGTAGAAAAAACATTAGTGGTACTATTTAACCCATAGCTGGGAGGATGGTGGGTTCATACCTTTCCAAAGGGTATTAGTGAACGTAATAGCGCGACTGGAGTTCGAACTCGCTTACTACGATGCTGCAGTCCAGCACGTTAGCTGCTACGCCACGGCGACCCTCTCTCTTGCTATATAGAAATTTATAAATACAAACAAATAAATTCTGCCCTGTGAAACCCTAGGCTTTTATTCACCCGACCAAATACTTGTTTATTTCCAGGGGGTTATGTGAACCGCTTTGAGAAGCACTGCTCAAGAAGAACCATCTTTTTTTTTCTTTCTTTTTTTTTAAAATTATTTTGGTTGCGTGGGAGCTAGTGAATCTAATCTATTAAAAAGAGCTGACATCTGAGAGTCGATGTACAAAACACTGTATCCTTTTAACAACGAGTTTTTTTTTTTCTTTCAGTCGTCGTCTCATCACTGCCCACGCACTTTACCGCTACTCCACCAAACCTCTGCAGGGATTTTAGTCACTTTTTGCACCCACAAAGAAAGTAATTATGTGTGCATATAAGGGAAAACGTTTAATGAATAAACACTGAATTTAATTTGTTGCTTTTTTGGTTTTGGTTTTGGTTTGGTGGGGGTGGGGGGTTTAAAGGATTTCGTTTTCAAGCAAAACTGAAAAGCGATTACACACAAACACTGCATTTATCTGTTTACATCCGTCGTCAAATCATTTTTACTTCATTCAGATTTTCACAGAATTCTTATGAATCAAAACGGAATAGTTCACTATTTATCTGAGATGGGGGACTGGTCCTGAAACTCTTAGGTAGGCTCTAGCATCTCAATATATCTAAAAAATTGAATCTATTAATAATGGAGATTCGCTTCCGGTTTTTGTCTGTAACAAAAATGACGTCACTGATTACATCACATTACCCAAAATCGTCATAACATAGAATAAAATTTATTCTACGATTTTTGGCATGTTCAAATTTTGAGCGTATTTATTCAATAAATACACTCAAAATTTGAACATGCAACATTAGACAGTCTTCATTGTTTTTTAAAACAAGTTTTAATAAATACATGACTGGTATTATATATCTCTATATAGTTTGTTTTATTTTAATACATATTTAAAGTTTACATTTCAAATTGTTATATTTTTTAATCCTTTAATGAATTTGATGATTTTACTTACTTAGGGTACAAATTCGCTGACATTGAATTTTTTACTCCCACCCCTCAGGCAATATGTTTCAAAAATCTGTTTTTACATCGCCCGGAAGTGTTTTTTATTTTGTACTAGTATATTAATAATGGAGATTCGCTCTCTTTTTGTCTGTAACAAAAACTGCGTCACTGCTTATGTCATATTACCCAACACATAATCCAACGTCATAACATAGAATAAATATACTCAAAATGTGAGCATGCAACGCTAGACAATCCTCATTGTTTCAATAGATAGATGCCCGGCGTTATATATTTATATATAGATTGTTTTATTCTAATATAATATTTAAAATTATCGGAACTGTTTCCATTTCAAATTGTCTTTCTTTTTTTTTTACTCCTTTAATAAATTTGACGATTTTACATACTTATGGTACACACTCTATGACATTGAATTTTCAGCTCCCATCCCCTCAGGCAATATCTTTCAAAAAATTATTTTTACATCGGAGAGTGTCTTTTTATTTTGCTAGTATGGATAATAATTTTATTCAGAAGAGAATTAACATTTTAAGTACAAGAATCTGAAAATAGACCCTTATTTATGGGTGATTTTGTAGGGAAAATGATAAGTTTGTAATCCAATATGAGGAAAGCATTTATTTTCAATGAATATTTAAAAATTAATTGTCTTTCTTATCTTAATCAGGAGGTGAATGCTAATTTTATGAATCAAGATTAATACAGGCATAATTAGGTAGTACTTTTTCTTTGAATTTCTGAGATGAGACTTGATGATTAGTATTATTTGGATTATTCAGTAACATAGAATAATAATTAACACAGCTTAACACCTGTACCCCAGCTATGGTTAGTGGAATGAGAACAGGATACCCCCGTGGACTGAATAAAGGGTTAGGTTCAAAGTTCCGTGATAGCTCCCGATTACTACAAGAGGGTTCCCGATTACGACAAGAAGATTCCGAGTTCGAAAAGAAGGTTCCCGAGTCCGAAAAGAAGGTTCCCGAGTTCGACAAGAAATACCTGAAGAAGGCCGGAGGGCACATTAAACGGGAAACGTTGTACAGATAACAATGAAGATTGTTATTTCCTATAATTCTAAAATAAACAATGGGGAACTACTCTTGACTGATACATTATTTATTTATTTATTTTCCCATTAAACTAACCCTAAACCCTAACCCTAACCCCGTCTTCTTTTTTCCTATTAGATCAATAAATAAATAAATAATTTATCAGTCAAGAGTGATTCCCCTTTGTTTATGTTAGACTAATAGGAAATAACCATGAAGATGAGGACAATAGTCCGAATAATACAAATAATACTAGGTTGTACTTGTTTATGCGTTAAATATTGGTTGAACTCTTGATACCATACAATAGCCATGCAAACAAATGATTATTGGGTTGTATTTCTCTTGTTGTTGTTGCTTTTTCCATATGTGTCCACCAACCGTTTCTAATAAATTCTAATAAATCGAGACCATCCAGACAACAGCATTGTTAAGATCAGTTTAAATATGTAGATGAGTCATGGAGACCTATGAGACTTGCTGTCACACAGACTCCGGTGAAAAACCACCAGCGTTAGCTAGGATGAAAAGCTTTCAAAGAGTGAAGAACCGAGACAATCCAAATTACAGCATTATCAAGATCGGTTAAAATACTCAGAAGAGTCCTGAAGACCTGAGGAGACTTGTTGTCACTCAGCCCCCAGTGAACCACCGGCTACGACAGGTGGAAAACATAATAATAATAATAATAATAATAATAATAATAATAATAATAATAATAATTTTTATTTTCGTCTAAATCTCAGCTGCTTTTTATCGTAACCCTCTCCATCCATCAATCTTCTCTGTGACAAAGACTTCACAGCCAAGGAGTGGTATCCTGTTGCCATATCCAGTCCAAGTAGAAAGACACGTTAGTATAGACGTCTGGGTAGCCATTGTTGCGACAATTTGAAACGCCCCAGGATGCAAGTCCGGTAAGAATGAAATTGTTGTGCAACCTGCAGGACATCGGTCCACCAGAATCACCCTGGGGGTTAGAGACAACAATAGAAAATGAATGTAAGTAGTAAAATTTGTTCAAGAAAACAAGATGGAAACAACAGTGCCTAGAAATATTTCGACGAGTTTTGTTTTTTTTTTTTTTATTTATTCATTTAAGTTTTTCACTCTTACAAATCTTAAGAATTTTTTTTGCGTAAAAAACAAATATGAGAAGGATATGGTTCATTCTATATAAACAAAGACACATTGACACACACACACACACACAATATATATATATATATATATATATATATATATAATATATATATATAAGTAATTGAGTTACTTCCACTGTTTTATTATTATCTCCCCTTTGTGGAACTCTTTGACGTTTCTTAGAGTATATAAGCTCTCAGTAAACTGTAACAGTATTCTAAGTAGAATAAAACTTTCTTAAGCCTAACCGTCTGTTTGTTTTATATATATATATATATATATATATATATATATATATATATATATATATAAACAAACAGACAATGTTTTGATATGGCTTTTTAGCCGACAATTTTTGGGAGAATATGTGCTTAATTGAAGTCGTACCTAATTTTGAAAATCAATTAATTCATAATTAATGAATTAGGCGGGCATACCTATTCAGATGTAAGGCTATATATTATATATATATATATATAATATATATATATATATATATATAGTCGTGACACCGGGAAGTAACTGTGTCCTCTGTTATGTTGTAGATGCAGCTACACGACACACTAAGTTATTGCAGTGGCGCATTCATCAATGACAGGTTGATTTGGCGAATTTCGTGTCTGGCATGGGCCGGTGGCCTAGAGGTAGAGTCTCTGGCTCTGCGTTCTGGGATCCCTGGTTCGATCCCTGTCTGGCGGAGATCGCAGTATGAACTGCAGATGACACCTAATTATGTTGAAACGGATGTCCAGTTTTCCGCACGTGGCACGAGGTATTCTCCGGGTTTGCTTGTCGTGATTATATATATATATATATATATATATATATATATATATATATATGGATGATATCAAGTGTCACTTTGATAGGATTCAACAAAAATTGAGAACTCAAACCTAAATATTGATATTTGTGTATATATTTTTTTACAAATAATAAACAATATTATAAATAAATAAACAAAGGATAAATACCTTCAGAAAATAAATTTGTCAGATCTGGGTTTTTTTAATCATTTCACTGTTGATCTTACTGGTATGATTTTCCCGTTTCTTTTTTTATGTTATGTATATAGTTTGCTATATTTATAAGAGTTCTCAATATCATTAATAGAGCATGTATACTTAAGTCAGGGTGGCGAAAACATGAAGTCAACGGCGCTTTGTTACTGACAGTTTCTCGCTGATGCGACTTTCAAACCACGTGATTTGGAAACCACATAGATGAGAAAGTGTCAGTAACCAAGCACCGTAGACTTCATGCCTTCGCTGCCCTTTATATATCCCGTGTCAGATCATCCAGAAAAAAGGAAATTGTCACCAACCCCCTTTCAATTTTTCTGGAAATTTTGTACAGGTGTGGACTGTGTTAAAGTTAGACATTCCCCAAAATTGGAGCTTATGTCGATTTTTAGCTCTCCAAATTTGGTGGGGTTCGCGAAAATTGGCGACTTTTTGTAATCTATTTTTGTCTGTAAAATGAGTTCTAGAGCTTCCCTACTCCTAAAAATTGGTTTATAAAAGTATAATGAATAAACAATAAGTCTTGCTCATTTATCAACAACCAAGAAATAAGCAGACAACCCAGCCCAGCAGCAGGAAGAAAGCTCAGAAGAAGAGGATGGCCGCCGACGAAGCAGTACCAGTAAGAATCCATCTCCTGTCCTCTCCCCTCTTTCCTCTTACCATTTATGTTCCCGAGTGAAGGGCCGAGTTAGCTCAGTCGGTAGAGCGTTCGGCTAGAAACCACAAGGTTCCTAGTTCGATACCGGCCCGCGCCAACTCAGCGTATGAGTAGCACAGAGATCTGTGCGATAAAGAAAGGAGCTGGTGGTAGGTGTGGCGCTCCACCTCAGACGCAAAAACAATCTCCTTTGTCTAGCGCTAGTGAGAAGGGGTTAGACTCCCTCGCTGATTGGCTGATACCGACTTTAGGCCACCCCGATGACCTAAAATGAGCATATAACCATCTTCTTTGTCTAGCGCAAATGAGAATGATGAGCGATAAGGACGGATGGAGAGAGATTGTCATGGATATCCGTGCCAACAGCGCGACATGATGATGATGATGATGATGATGATGATAGGAAAACTTAGTGTCCAAGGCAAATATCACTCAGTGATTAAGGCAAATATTGAGCACCTCTACAACCAGTCAAGAGTTTACAGATGTGGACCAATGAAGCTTGTGATAAGTAGGCATTTAATATACTTATGATTTGACCAAACAAAGAAAATCATTGTACAGACTGTTACTTTTGTTTAGTAAAAATCCTCATGATACAAAAAGAAATGTGAAATTAAGTATCCTGGTCTACGACCAGCTCTACGCCCAGTGCCTGTGTAGGAAGCGCTTGGTGTAATGGCTAAAGTCATGGGAAATGGACTCGTCGCCCCGAGTTCAAATCCTGGACGTGGTAATTACATTTCACTTTGCGCTAATACCCTTGGGAAAGGTATGAATCCTACTCACCCTCCAGCTATGGATAAATAGTAGGGCAGACTGGGCTCTTTAACCTTGGTTAGGCAACCGGTCTAGGAGAAGAAAAAACTCTGAATTCAAACCTGTTGAAATCCGCTTGAGAAATTGACCTTGTGTCGCACCCTGCTCGTGCGGAGGGGTTGGTAAATAAATATATGATCTTTTTTTTTTTTGTATTTCAATTCTGTGTCTCCGGTGTAGGTGATTTTATTATCGTCGTTATTGTTTTTAACGTTTGCTTTATATATTACATTAGGCATTCGCCACTGGTCGTTTTATACCTATTCCATTATTGGCTAAACTAATTAATATATAAAAGGATGTTCATTATGTAAACTAGTACAAAATAAAAAACGCCCCCCGGGCGATGTAAAATAGATTTTTGAAAACATATTGCCTGAGGGTTGGGAGTAAAAAATTCAATGTCAGCGAGTGTGTACACTAAGTAAGTAAAATCAATCAGGAGTTGGTAAATATATATGAGCCCAGTGCCTCATTCAGCTGAAATCCTAGTGTCCGTTTTCATTCAAGTACCCTCTCTTGAAAATCTGGATCATGATGAAGAACTCAGTGGCAGCAATAATGCAGATTTTGACATTGGAGATGACTCAGTTCATAAGGAATTCGATCAGTATGAGTTGAGTGATCTGATTCGAGGTTTGGGACTATAAGAGGTTCAAATATATATATAAAATCCAAAAGTCCAGAGAAGAAATCTTCCTTACGACACAAGAGTTTTATTAAAAAATCTGTCGCAGTTTGAGAGCTCAATGTGTGCTCTTAATGTTAGAGTCACAGAGCAAATATATAAGTAAAGAAATAACAAAAGACTTAGAGATTTAGCTTATAGTCTATTTCAGGGAGCTTAGACAAATAGTCTAACTCTCCCGACTCATCAGATTTGCATCTGATGAGTCGGGAGAGTTAGACACTTTGTCTAAGCTCACTGAAATAGACTATAAGCTAAATCTCTAAGTCTTTTGTTATTTCTTTACTTATATATATATATATATATATGTGTGTGTGTTTATTTAACAATTTTATAAAGGATTTATGAGATCCTTTTTCAAAGTTGCGTAAATATAAATAATTACTTAGATATTGTTACATAATAATTGGATCCCCAATACATTTTTAAGGTATTATAGAAATCATTATGGCGATCAGTACAGCTGATGGCCTTGATAGTGAGTGACAATGCTTGACCTCACTCTGACCTTGCCTTGCGGGATAAACCGTGAGAACAGGGAACCCCGATAGAAGGCCCTTCCGGTTTAAGGAGTAAGCAACTCAGTTAGTTAGAGTTAGAAGTTAGAAGCCGAGCTAGCAAGATGTAAGGATCCGCGCGCATTGTTTGGTCTGGGGGTTTATGAATAAAGTAACATCAAAAGTAAATCGAAGTCTTGTGTTTATTACCAAAAACTAACAATAGCACAGGGCTTCTGATAAGCAGTGATCCCCAACAGAAACCAGACCCGGAATCCTCAATAGAAGACCAGACGAGACCTTAGAAGATATACCAGACCAAGATAGATGATAGAAGAACCAAGCCGGCCAGAAGAATAGACGACCAGAGTAAGAAGACGTAAGAAAGGTATATAACGTTATATGCTGATTTGGTATGTGAAAAGACCAGTATATAACATATACCTATTTAGTGCCGGTAAAGAAGGGCTATGCAACAGTATGAGTTGAATGATCAGATACGAGGTTTGGGACTATAAGAGGTTCAAAGAGTATGAACTCCGGTTTTTATAAAGTATTAGGTTCCTTAAAGGAAAAGTACCCCAACGCGGAATACTTCAGTAGGACGACAACAAACGCGTTAGTTACATTTATAAAACATTTATTTAAACATATGTAGGGGAACGAAGTTCCCCAGGCTATACAATGTCACAAGTGTCCAAACATTTGTAGAAGTGTAAGAGAGACAGAATAGGTGGAAACCACTTACTATATGTGAGATCTGTACCGTATGGCATGCACCATGTGCGTGCTGGAGAGAGGTGACCAGCACGTCCATACTTGTCCAGTAGCTTCGGCCAAAGAGGGTGATCTTCTTGGGTTCCTGCGTCACGTGACCAAAAAGGGGCTCCTGACACAGGAGATTACCCAAACCCTGAGACAAGGCAGACTAATCCATTTAGTCCCTTACAGGGCTATTTTTTTTTAAAAAAAGGCTTCAGAACAACTAGCATCAAGACTGAATGATAAATACTTGTTTGCAAAAGAAACAAACGGTATCCTACTTTCGTTCCAGAGAAAGTTGATTTCTGCAGTTGTTATTTACACGGAACACATGTATATATAAAAATATAAATTTATATTTTTATTCTTCGGTTGTGTGTAGACTGAGAGTCGTCGGCAGAGGATGCACATATACAGGAGCCTTCAGGAATTCTGACTGCAAGCGATCTCGATCTCGATCTACTCAATCCAGATTTCTAAGGGTTTATTTTATAATTCTTTAACTCAACAGGGTCACGCCTCATTGATCGTGATACCTACGCAGTTTTCCTGCAGACACACCTCCTCGCCTACGCAGTTTGTTTTTATTGGTTAGGGGCTACACCTACATATTTTCTGTGTCTACACGGTATCAATTTACACCTGCATTTTCCGGGTGTTAAAGGTCAGTTCAATGCGTTCAAGGCAATATCCTGTTGTTGTTTTTTTCAGGCCCATGTTTGACACTCACGCATTTCCTGTGCCCACGCGCCAATCATCTGCACCTCGTTGACCAGGCAATATATTACACGGTACTTTCGAACTGACAGTAGATTTGTGTATTTCCATAACATAGAGGATTTATAGGAGGATTTGAGAATTCCGATCAGCAACTCAACTGAATGACAACTGATCATCGATAGCTCAAGGTGGAGCTTAAAGTGGGCCCTCCTATATAATGGTAATTTGTGATGCAGTCTCAATTGTGCATTCAGTTTGTCTTTGTGAATATGGAGACATAAAGTTTGTTTAGGACAGGTATAATTACAAACACAGGAACATATATCATACATCGAAATGAAGCTGGTCCTCTGGGGATTACATCCTTACTTCTCCACATAGTCACCGTTTCTCTCAAAAGCAATGTACCTATTTTACCGCGCAGAGCAAATTGTCCAGACTGTTCTATTCATGCGTTGAGTTGGCGATGACCGGTACCGAACCCGGAATCTTGCGATTCCTCGGCGAATGCTCTACCGACTGAGCTAAACCGGCCCTGATAAATATGCAGAAGTCCAAAAATTAAACTTATACATATGCAATTTCATTTTTGGTTAAAGTTGCTGTAGAACTGTATATATATATATATACCAACCCCTCCGCACAAACAGGATGCGACACAAGGTCAATTTCTTAAGCGGAGTTTTTAACAGGTTTGAATTCAGAGTTTTCCTTCTCCTAGACCGGTTAAGTGTTGTTATGGGCCCAACTGGAGAAAATCAAATATTTTTTTTTTTAATTTTAAAAAAAAAAAGGTCCGCAAAATGGATTGTGTTTTTTGTTTTTTTACATTTGCAAATGTAAAATCATAAATTCTTTTTAAACATAATCCATTTTGCGGACCTTTTTTAATAATATATATATATATATATATATATATATATATATATATAAATGGACTCTCTCGTCGATTTTCGACGCATGAGTGTTCATCCAGTGAACAACCAACACAGTGATTTGTTTATAGTGGTGAAGGCTTGTGTAGGACCATTCCACACTTTTTGGCACAGTCGATAGGAAAGAATTTGTGCCTCAAGGAATGCCACGAACCCAATCAACGACTGACCTCAGGAATTTTAAATTCAGAATTATCCCTCTCCTAGACTGGTTACCTACCCAAGGTTAAAGAGCCCAGTCTGCCCTACTATCTAACCCATAGCTGGAGGGAGAATATATTGATTCATAGCTTTCCCAAGGGTATTAGCGCTATGTGAAATGCCAACAGCTTCGTCTAGGAATTGAACTCGAATCGACGAGTCCATTTTCCACGACTCTAACCATATATATATATATATATATATATATATATATATATATATATATATATATATATATAAACAGACTGTGATGGATTGAGTCAGACGTAACATGTTTTATTTCTGTCCGAAAAAGTTATTGATATATTGATTGTATTTTCAGCATCAGAAGACCAAATAATTCGAGGAAAAACAAATCCAAACTGAAATGATTGGAAAGGAGTGACCAATCGATAATTGTGGCTCGGAATAATCAAGTTAAGGTGGGTCACTTTTTAAAAAATTCTCGACTGTAGCGACCACGGGACAGAATGATACACATCAGTCTTTCTGATTAAAAGACTCGTTCAAAAATAGCAGGGGGCTATCCAAAACTCATAAGAATGATACCAGCGACTCTAGTTCAAATTCTGTGCGAGGCTGTTTGCATTTCACATTGCACCAATGCCCTTTGCGAAAGGTATTTCAACTCAATAGTTAAACTAGGAAAATTTAGCAATGAAAGACGGGAGTGATGTGAAATGATGGAAGAGGAAGTTTCAGTTGTTCTGTTTTTCGATTATACACCCCTCTGTTTCAAATCTTTTTATCTGCATTCTTATTTAGTTTCATTATCCTCTCTAATCTAATCTAATATTTTATTACGTTAAAACTTAAACACTTGCACCCGGCGGAGGGTGCATATATTTGCTAGTTTTTATAATCATCATCATCATCATCATCATCATAATATGGAATGTCTACCTGTATCTTTTTTTCTATTCTTTTCTTTAATTTTTCTTTTGTAGAGGTGCGTGGTGTAATGGTTACTGTCGAAGGAAATGGACACAACAAGACGAGTTCAATTCCCGGACGAGCCTGTTTGCATTTCACATTGCACGAACACCCTTGGGAAAGCTATGAATCCAACTATTCTCTCAGCAGTTATGGGTAAATATTAGATCAGACTGGGTTCTTTACTTGGTGTGGCAACCGGTCAAGGAGAAGGAAAACTCTGAATCCGAACCAAAATGGGCTCTCTTCTCGTTTGCCTAAAACTATTTTGAGAACACCTCCTCCCCCTCTTTCTACGAGTGTCCCAAAAAGCCATTTCCTGGGATTTCATTAGGGGTCAGATTAAATAATGTTGTATTTAAGAATAATTCAAAGAATTTTGAATATATTTTTAATTTAAGAATATTTAATCTAATAATATTTAATTTAAGAATATTTAATTTAAGAATGTAAGAATAATTTAAGAATATTCAAGAATATAAGAATAAAGAATATAAGAATAAATATAAGAATAATATTTAAGAATATTTAATTTAAGAATATTTAATTTAAGAATGTAAGAATAATTTAAGAAATATTAAGAATATGAGATAAAGAATATAAGAATAAATATAAGAATAATATTTAAGAATATTTAATTTAAGAATATTTAATTTAAGAATGTAAGAATAATTTAAGAATATTTAAGAAATAAGAATAAAGAATATAGAATAAATATAAGAATAATATTTAAGAATATTTAATTTAAGAATATTTAATTTAAGAATATTTCGAAGGAAACTATGATTATAAAAGTTTTGTGTTTGTTTTGTAGGAGAAAATAAAATAAAAATGCATAGAAGATGCATAATGGAAAACACATCAAGGTGTAAATAAAACTGTTTATATATTTACCCAACCCCTCCGTACGAGCAGAATGTGACACAAGGTCAATTTCTTAAGCGGAGTTTTTAACAGGTTTGAATTCAGAGTTGTCCTTCTCCTAGACTGGTTACCTAGCCAACAGCCCAGTCTGCCCTACTATTTATCCATAGCTGGACGGAGAGTAGTTGGATGCATACCTTTCCCAAGTGTATTAGCGCTACGTGAGATACAAACAGCCTTGTTCAGGATTTGAACTCGAGTCGACGAGTCCATTTCCTACAACTATAACCATTACACCACGCACCTCCTTGAATAAAACTATTTAAACAGCAAATATTTGTAATTATTAAAAGAATTCTCAAATGAAAAAAACGAAAAACAAAATAATCTTACCAAACAAGCTCCGGAATTTCCTGAACTGACGCAAAGGTGACCAGGGCCAATCAAACCATCCCATTTTTCGTTGCATCTCTCCCGTGACCAAATATTCACTTTCAAAGTTTGAAGAATACTCTGGTCTGCCGTTCCTTTGGAAAAAAAACATTATATATATATATAATAAATAAGTAATCCACAGACACGTGTTTCAAGGTATCACCTTTCATCAGTGTGGCTATACCGTAACAGCTACCTCTGGCCAGGTTCGAGACCCGAATGAACTTTCGTTCGCCAAACCTTTTAACCCGTACGGCCAGAGGCAGCTGTCAAATATAGGAGAATAAATAATCGCTACATTTCTAAGCGGAAATGAAATTCACTAGAGTCCTCAAACGTTTATGTAAACAAACGCGAGGGTTAGCTATACGCCGTAACGGTGAATCTGCAATTAAGTCCCTATTCAGAGAACTCAACCATTAGTCAATGGGAGTATATACTTGCGTGTGTGTGGCCATATTTTGATACAGATGTGTTGGTGGGTGCATGTTGCCAGCATGGAAAATCACTACCCTCTAAAGAATACACCGTTTTGGAGAGCTGTCTAACGATTATCATATTAGAGGAGTGTTGCGGAAGAGATACAAAGACGCCCTTAAAAATACACCCATTTCTTCTGAAATGGTCCACACAACGTTTGCATAGATGGACCGTGGGGGAAAGAGTTAACGTTGTTGAAGCAAAACATCATTTGGTATTAATGCAGAATAGCGCACAAGAGATAATATCATTAGATTATGTATAAAAAGCATTACATATCACGGAAATATCCGAAACCTTTGAGACGCTAGGATTAGGGTTAGGGTAAGGGTTAGTTTTAGGGTTAGGGTTAGTGTTAGAGTTAGGTCTAGGGTTAGGGTTAGGCTACTTCGAGAGTTTCCGTAATCTAATACTATTTATACATAAAATGCGATTCTAATGATATAATCTCTTGCGCACTATTCTGCATTTGCACCCATCATCTAATTCTTTTGATTAATCGAACACCTGTAAAATCAATTTTCTTACCATTTGTATTTCCCCAACCAGTCATCCAACATTCATCTTGGTGGTGAGGCTGATGTCGTCCAGCAATACAGATGGGAAGGATCGAGCCTGGTCTTAGTTTCACTTTGTCCTGAGGAAGTTCCATCATTGCAATATCGTTAGCATAACCGCCGGTAGGACGATAATCTTCGTGCTATAATTAGAAATACACACAAACATAAAAACACTTAAATTTTAATAGTTATTTTAATCTTATTATAATGGAGATTGTGTGTTAGTCTGTCTGTAACCAAAACTTTATCACTACTCAAGGCAGAATTCCCTTAGTTATTTACATCATATTCTCCATGATTTTATTTTTGTAACCCGTAATTATTAATAAAATTATTTTACATTATTAATATTGTTGGCCATATCTACATACAAATAACATGCAATTGTATTTATATATACAATAAAATAGTGGTTTACAGTGTGAACGAGAAGGCTAATTTGCATATTGATATTATAAATTTGATTTTGATAAATATTTGCTAAGTATTATTGATTTCTAATTGTTTGCTTTTATCTCAATGAATATGAGCAAAAATTTCAGGGATAAATCTTAAAAGAAATCCTTTAACCAGAAGAAATAACTGTAATTTTATTCTTTACTTCCTATTTCAACTCAATAGTTAAATTAGGAAATTTTAGCAATGAAAGACGGGAGTGATGTAAAATGATGGAAGAGGAAGTTTCAGTTGTTCTGTTTTTCGATTATACACCCCTCTGTTTCAAATCTTTTTATCTGTATTCTTATTTAGTTTCATTATCTTCTCTAATTTAATATAATATGTTATTACATTAAAACTTAAACACTTGTACCCGGTGGAGGGTGTATATATTTGATAGTTTTTATAATCATCATCATCATCATCATCATTATCATTATCATCATCATTATCATCATCATAATATGACTAAATGGAATGTCTACCTGTATCTTTTTTTCTTTTCTTTTCTTTTCTTTTCTTTTGTAGAGGTGCGTGGTGTAACGGTTACTGTCGAAGGAAATGGACACAACAAAACGAGTTCAATTCCCGGACGAGCCTGTTTGCATTTCACATTGCACCAATGCCCTTTGCGAAAGGTATGAATCCAACTATTCTCCCTCCAGGTATGGGTAAATAGTAGGGCAGACTGGGCTCTTTAACCATGACTAGGAAACCATTCTAAGAGAAGGAAAACTCTGAATTAAAACCTGTTAAACCCCGCTTAAGAAATTGACCTTGTGCCACATCCTACTCGTGCGGAGCGGTTGGTGAATATGGATATCTTTTGTTCTCATATCTAAAACTAACATTCTCGTATATTAATTCCAACTAGATTTGCCGTCTGATTTACATTTTTATAATTCCTGAAAGTTTCTGTTGGAATATATATATATATATATATATATATATATATATATATATATATAAGGTGTGCTACAATACACCACTTAAATTTATAGACTAAGCGAGGTCACGTGATTTAAACCTCAGTCAATCAACAGCCCGTTTGTCTCTTTTCACTTTCTTTTGTCTCTTTTCAATTTCATTTGTCTCTTTTCCTTTCTTTTTTTTCTCTTTTCCCTTTCTTTTATCTCTTTTCCCTTTTTTTTTTGTCTCTTTTCACTTTCTTTTACATATTTTTGCTTTCTTTTCGCTTTCTTTTGTATATTTTCGCTTTCTTGTTGTCATAAAAAAACGAAAAGAATTTGCCAAAAATCGACATATTTATGATGACATTTAATTTTCCTGTTGAAAGCAGTGACCTCATTCATCAAAACATTCCATGAACATCAAAAGAGAAATAAACATAGAAATAAACACAGTTGGTTACTAACTATACAACAATTATGAATGCGTCCATAATTTTCTGTCGCCGTAGGTACAGTGACCTACATTTACATCTACCACCTCAGTTTGTTCCCATTTATCTGTTGACAGCACTGGCTATAAATACAATTGTTATTTCTTGTCACATTAAGATTTCTCAACTCTTTGCCTACTTTAAGCGGCTCACAGCGGCTCTCCCACCACTGCAATCCCACCGTAAACCACTGGCAGCAACTCTCGCACGTGTCACTTATTTACACTGAAAAATCACTACGTGTATACCCCAGCCACCTTCCCTTTTTTTTTCTTCCTGTGAACCAGCCCTCAGAATGGTACTTGATCCTTTTGAAATAGGGAACCAGTTGGTAAAAAATGCCAAGAAAATTTCGTATAGACGTGGGAGAAATTTGGTTAAGTTTGGATCAATTTTATATAAACACTGTCCGGAAATTTCTCATCGAACGCTATGTAAAATAGGGTAGGTCGATTTTTCACTTTTTAAAAGATATCAAATTGTCCATCTATGCGAAAGTTGTGTGTTAGTATACTGAATACTGTTACTACATTTAGATCTTTTACTTGCATCATTGTTTGAGAAAATAGCATCAATGATCGTTTGCTAAAATTCACAAAAAATCATAGTTTTTACAACATTTGGCCCAGAAATTGGTTAGAAAATTTACCATTTTCAATATTTAAATCCAAAAATTATCGTTTTATTTTATTAAAATGAAACCAATTAAATATTATAAATAGAATTCAAATTTGATATTTTTTTTAAAGTGAAAAATCGACCTACCATAATGTACAACCGCCAGTCTTTTTCAAAGGTCTACTCAAGATGTTATGTTTCTTTATAATCCAATTAAACTTTTATTCTTAATATCTGAAATCCAGAGGGGGGATTAGAATCGTACTCACCCAGTAGTAATGTTCAACGAGATTAGCTTTTTCTCTGAATTTTTGAGATGAGGCTTGATAATTAGTATTATTTGGATTATTCGGACTATTGTCCTCATCTTTATTGTTATCTACACAATTTCTATGAATTTTTTAGATGAGGCTTGATAATTAGTATTATTTGGATTATTCGGACTATTGTCCTCATCTTTATTGTTATCTACACAATTTCTATGAATTTTTTAGATGAGGCTTGATAATTATTATTATTTGGATTATTAGGATTATTGTCCTCATTTTTATTGTTATCTACACAATTTCTATGATTTTTTTAGATGAGGCTTGATAATTAGTATTATTTGGATTATTCGGACTATTGTCCTCATCTTTATTGTTATCTGCATAACGTTTCGGCAGATGTGCCCTCCAGCCTTCGGATATTTCTTGTCGGACTCGGGAGCTTGTCGGACTCGGGAGCTTCTCGAACTCGGACCCGTCTTTTCTAACTCGGGAACCTTCTTGTTGTAATCGGGAGCCATCACGGAACTTTGAACCCAACCTTTTATTCAATCCACGGGGGTATCCTGTTCTCATTCCGCTAACCATAGCTGAGGTACATGTGTTAAGCTGTGTTAATTACTGTTAAACCAACGCCTTTATCCACTATGCTATGTGTCCAATTGGACAATTCAGATTAGCTTGTCCGCCATTGTAAGTTAAGCAAAGGTGAGCCTGGTCAGTAGTTAGATGGGTTACCACTTAGTAACAACAAGTACTGTAAGCAGCCTGGGGCCTGCATTCCAGACGAAACAAAGCTTATCGGGTATTTTATCCTATCCGTTCGCCATGGATAGGATGTGACACAAGATCGCAAGTATGGGTCATCCAGCGAGGATAGAACTCGCTATTCAGTAGCAATGGATCTGCCAGACTAGCTTATTAATCATCACACCACGATGGTACGCCATAAGCAAAAGTTACGTAAATAACAATTCTATTTAAGAGCTATCTGATGATGCCATGGTTAGCGACTGCATCTCATGAATTATTACTGGTGAGTTCAATCCTCAACTTTGACCTGTTTTTTTTTTTTTTTTTTTTTGTTTTTTTTTTTTTTTTTTTTTTTTTTGGTGGGGTGAGGTCAAACTCATTCTGTCCCGTTCCTATTTGAAGTTTCTTTTATTTTTGTATCGTTCTTTTCAGTGTCCATTTGCACTTCTTTTCTTTTTCGCGCGGTGGTGTACTGGTTAACACAGTGGTTTACTGGTTAGAGTCGTAGGAAATGGACTCGTCGACCAGAGTTCAATTCCTGGACGAAGCCACAGTTCAAATAGCGCTAATACCCGTGGGAAAGGTAGGAATCCAACTATTCTCCCTCCAGCTGTGGGTAAATAGTAGGGCAGACTGTGCTCTTTAACCTTGGTTAGGCAACCTGTCTAGGAGAAGAAAAACTCAGAATTCAAACCTGGGCACTACTAGAATAGGCTCAGGCCTACTTAGTGATCTATTTTATTTTTTTTTAAATTTCCCCCCTTCTTTCTTTCTATTTTTGCATTTGCGTAAGTTAGATTTAATTAACTGACTTTTTTTTTAATGGGATGTAGTTTATCCCTCTCTCGGCGCAGGTGAGAAAGATAACTGTATCTACGTAGTCTCTTACCACAACTAAAAGAAACAAAATACTTACTAAAACTATACGAATTGGTTTTATCTTTTTCTCAAGCCCAGATGACGTCTTCGTGGAATATTCGCCAAGTGTCGCCGTCCATGCTTCCGGCTTGCGTAAAGCTTCTCTGTTAGAGAAATAATTTCAAAAATGTAAAAACAAATCTAAAAAAGATAAATATTCCAATAATTTGAAAACAACAAAGGTATTTTGTTGGAATATTGTGGTATAATTATTTATTAAGACTTAGCTTAGATGTGGCACAAGGCCAGAAGCAAGGGGCGCCCAATGAGAATTGAACATACTAACAATGGTATGCGAATCTAGCTTGCTAGCCATTACACCGCGTGTGGTGCCCTGGAATATTTTGGTATAATTATTTACTAAGCTAAGCTTAGATGTGGCACAAGGTCAGAAGCAAGGGGCGCCCAATGAGAATCGACCTCACTAACAATGATATGCGAATCTAGCTTGCGAACCATTACACCGCATGGGATGCCCTGGGATTTTTTGGTATAGTTATTTACTAAGCTTAGCTTAGATGTGGCACAAGGCCAGAAGTATGAGGGACCCAATAAGAATCGAACTCATTAACAATGGTCTGCGAGGCGAGCTTGCTAACCATTACCCACGTGAGGTGCCCTTAGTTATTTACTAAGCTGAGCTTAGATGTGGCACAAGGCCAGAAGTATGGGGCACCCAATGAGAATCGAACTCACTAACAATGGTCTGCAAATCTAGCATGCTAACCATTACACCACGTGAGGTATAGTTATTTACTAAGCTTAGCTTAGATATAGCACAAGGCCAGATTATGGGGCTCCCAATGAGAATCGAACTCACTAACAATGGTTTGCCAAGCGAGCTTGCTAACCATTACACCACGTGAGGTATAGTTATTTACTAAGCTTAGCTTAGATATGGCACAAGGCCAGAAGTATGGGGCTCCCAATGAGAATCGAACTCACTAACAATGGTTGCCAAGCGAGCTTGCTAACCATTACACCACGTGAGGTATAGTTATTTACTAAGCTTAGCTTAGATATGGCACAAGGCCAGAAGTATGGGGCTCCCAATGAGAATCGAACTCACTAACAATGGTTTGCCAAGCGAGCTTGCTACCATTACACCACGTGAGGTATAGTTATTTACTAAGCTTAGCTTAGATATGGCACAAGGCCAGAAGTATGGGGCTCCCAATGAGAATCGAACTCACTAACAATGGTTTGCCAAGCGAGCTTGCTAACCATTACACCACGTGAGGTATAGTTATTTACTAAGCTTAGCTTAGATATGGCACAAGGCCAGAAGTATGGGGCACCCAATGAGAATCGAACTCACTAACAATGGTTTGCCAAGCGAGCTTGCTAACCATTACACCACGTGAGGTATAGTTATTTACTAAGCTTAGCTTAGATATGGCACAAGGCCAGAAGTATGGGGCTCCCAATGAGAATCGAACTCACTAACAATGGTTTGCCAAGCGAGCTTGCTAACCATTACACCACGTGAGGTATAGTTATTTACTAAGCTTAGCTTAGATATAGCACAAGGCCAAAAAAAACTAAGCTTTGCTTAGATATAGCACAAGGCCAGAAGTATGGGGCACCCAATGAGAATCGAACTCACTAACAATGGTTTGCGAAGCGAGCTTGCTAACCATTACACCACGTGAGGTATAGTTATTTTCTAAGCTTTGCTTAGATATAGCACAAGGCCAGAAGTGTGAGGCGCCCAGTGAGAATCGAACTCACTAACAATGGTTTGCGAAAGCGAGCTTGCTAACCATTACACCACGTGAGGTATAGTTATTTACTAAGCTTAGCTTAGATATGGCACAAGGCCAGAAGTATGGGGCACCCAGTGAGAATCGAACTCACTAACAATGGTCTGCAAATCTACCTTGCTAACCATTACACCACGTGAGGTATAAGACATAAAAAGAATCACCACTTCTTTATATAGACTTTACCAGCAGTGATTGAAGCAGCAGCAGCAACATAGAAAGTAGCCAATAGGCGGGCAGGACAAAAGGCATTTATGATCATGCACTGTGTGGATATTCATTCACTAGAATATCAAAAAGAAAGAAAGATCTCTCTCTCGAATGGAGAGTTACTATAGACTTGAGTTAATCATTATTCAACAATTGTTGTTAAATAAACCGTTAGAATTGAACTAAGTTTTGACTCGTTTATTTGTTGCTGTTAGTTTTAGAATAAATACTATACTAACACGATAAAGTACTTTGCAACAAAGTGCTAAGAATTAAGGTCTAAAGTAGAAGGTTCTCGTAATGATCTGCTGGCTGTTTTAAACAGCAATACATCAGTGCATTTACTCTCTAAGAAAAGATAGGCTAGTCTAGTCCACAACACTCTCTTACCTGAAAACACAATGAGCAGCTGTGAGAATCCACCGGACACTTATAAGAACACCCCCGCACTGAGTCACGTGTGTTGAATTGAGTTTTCCTCGAAGTATAACTTGCCATGGCCACTGTCCAGCTTCTGCTGCCAAACCACCAACAATAAAAGGTACAGCTTGATTTTCACACAAGAACTTTCCTTTTGCTGTTGAAAAAAGAAAAACGTGTATGTAATGTTGAAAGGAGTGTCATATTAAACGGTAATACAGAAAATAAACTTGTGAAAAAGGTTTAAGTTCCAGCCAACTCACAATTATTGATTAGTCAATAAACATTACACTATCCAGTTCAGCATTAAATCCAGACAGGGAAAAGTTCCAAATGGGCAAATCCAACATCGACAAAACGTTGCATTGGTTGGTTGGCCGATTAGTATTAGATAGGAATGCTTAAAACCATATAACTGTGTACAAACAAATTATTATTATTATTATTATTATTATTATATTATTATATTATTGTGTTTTTGTTGTTATGATTATTATTATTATTATTATTATTATTATTGAATTTTTCACACCGGTGGTTTTCAGCCGGTGGTTTACTGGGGGCTAAGTGACAACAAGTCTACTCGGGACTCCAGGACTCTTCTGTGTATTCTAGCCGATCTTAACAATGCTGTAATTTGGATAGTCAGTCTCTGATTTCCAATTCACCCAAATTCTTTTTCAGACATTTGGGGACCGTTCCAAGAGCACCAATTACAATTGGTACGATCTTCACCTTCATGTTTCACAATTTTCTCAGTTCTCTGGCAAGGTCCAAGTATTTTTCTATCTTTTTGCTTTCTTTCACTTTCACTTGGTGGTTGACCGGGACGGCAAAATCCACGAAATTACCGGCTCTCCACTTATTGTTAATCAATACTAGGTCTGATCTCCTGGCCGGGATTAGGTGATCCGTCTGTATCTCGAATTATTATTATTATTATTTATTATTATTATTATTATTATAATACTCCTTGTGAGTTTTCCACACCAGTTTTAACTGGTGGTTTTTCACTGAGGTTTGAGTGACAGCAAATTGCTCTCGCTATTAGAAGAGTCTCCAGGACTCTTCTAAGTATTCTAGCTGATTTTAACAGCGCTGTGAATTGGATGGTCTCAATTCTTACTCTAATCTTCAGTTCCCGCAGTCTCTTTTCCAAGCCTTTGGGAACCATTCCAATTGGTTCCAACTACAAATGGTATCACTGTCCCTTAATCATCCACAGCTTTTTAAGCTCTCTTGCAAGATCCAAGTATTTTCGCTTTCTTTTATTTTCACTCTATGTTCCTCTGAAATGACAAAATCAACTAGATGACAATTTATTTTCTTGTTGTTAATTAACACTAGGCTGGTTTTCTGATCGGGCTTGGTGACCCATTTGTATTTCAAAATCCCAGGGAATTTACGAGTCTTATTTTCGAAGACAGATTCTGGTCTGTACATACAAGGTGTGTCATAAAAATGCCGAGTTTGAAGCTGTATTTACCAAGATAGAAATCAACAACGAATGTAACGTTATTTTTTTCCAGAATACAAGGTGTGTCCTAAAAGTATATTGAAGCTGTATTTACCAAGATAGAAATGAACAATGAATGAATGGAACGTTAATTTTTTTCCAGAATACAAGGTGTGTCCTTAAAGTATCGAGATTGAAGCTGTATTTACCAAGATAGAAATGAACAATGAATGTAACGTTAATTTTTTTCAGAATACAAGGTGTGTCCTAAATATCGAGATTGAAGCTGTATTTACCAAGACAGAAATGAATAATGAATGAAACGTTATTTTTTTCAGAATACAAGGTCAAAAAGTTAAAAAATCTCGATACATTTTTGACACACCTTGTATGCCATTTGTAAGTATGATAAAATTGTATCTCTTGTATAATTCTCTGTTTATCCCCTTTCCTACCCAGTCGTTCCTGTTCTTGTATTCCTTTTGTGCAAGTTTGCTGCATTCACTTATATGACTATCGTTTTTATCTCTATCACCACATAGCTTACTCTTGCTATTCTCATGTATATTATCAATTTTTGCTTTGACATAATTAGTTCATAAAATGAAAATAGTTACTTGAAACCATATCATCGGCGATGTGCCTGTTCAATACTTAATTGGGTGACCACTTAAGCAACAGTAGGTACTGTAAGCAATCTAAGTCCTTTACTTATCAAAATGACTTGATTCGGTATTGAATTATTCAAAAGAAGGTTGAGATGTCATAAAACAAAACAACCAACCATATAATTGTAAAAACAAAAACAAAAGTCTGATCTTGGCATAAAATAACCCATCAAGGGTTGACATGCCGTAAAATCAATCAGTACCAATGAATTAACACTACAGTATATGTTGTTTCCATTCTATTCATTATTGTAGGTGTGTAACTGGTGTGTTGATTAATTTGGAAATCGTTGCTTGAAACCATATATTTGTAAAGCCAAAAAACAAAAAACTGACCTTGGCATAAAATAACCCATCAAGGGTTGACATGCCGTAAAATCAACTAACCAATGAATTAACACTACAGCATATGTTGTTTCCAATCTATTCATTATAGTAGCTGTTGATTAATTTGGAAATAGTTACTTGAAACAATATAATTGTAAAATAAAAAAAAAAAGTCTGCCCATGGCATAAAATAACCCATCAAGGGTTGACATGTCATAAAACCAACCACCCACTAACCAATAAATTAATACAACAGCACATATTGTTTCCATTCTATCCATTATCGTTGTGGTGCAACTGCCATGGTGATTAATTTGTTTTATTCCAAACTGGTAGATTCGTCCTTGGGGTGGCATAGTATTATTTTGATGATGTAATTACCCAGGAAGATTGGCCGTGTCGAATTTCTCTTGTCGCTATTTGAAGGCAATATATAAGTTGGTGTTATTTGCCATTAAAACTGATTGTCAGTCTCAGTTGCGTATGAGACCAATGCCTTGTAGTGTTCGTTTAATTAAATTGGGTTTTCGTCATTTTGTCATAAAATGTTAAATAACTTTCCAAAGTTTCACTGCGGGAAGTGGAGCACAGTAAGTGCTTGGTAGACTCTTTAGTATTATTATGATTGCCTTTTTTTTATTGCAAGATATTTTTATCTCGGTTAAATCGAACTTAACGGACCTAAATTCCACCCTCGTATGTAACCCCGACGAAAGATTAAAAAATACCAAAAAATCAGAGAATTAACTGACTTTAATGAAATTTTCAGTGTTGATATATTAATGAATAAAAGATATAATGCACCAGTTAATTTATTTAAAAACTTTTATATTTTTCAGGTCAGTTAACATGAACTCCAGCAGTTAATGTATATCTTGATTAATTCAGTGGATTTAACCCTGAAGATCCTTATGGTGAAACTCGAGTTGGTTATTTCTGTACACACTATAATAATAAATCCGCTCTACTTATGTATTGAGCACTTTATATTTGGTTATAACGCTGATTTATCCGAGTAACACTTATACCAACCAAATATTGAGACCAACCCAATATTTTTACCGGTAAGTCATTCCTTTTACACACACACACGCACACACACACACATACACACATATATATATATGTGTGTGTGTGTGTGTAGTCATCCGCAGACACCGTATCTCGACTTTTCACGTCTCTTCAGAGTGGCTAGACTTAGCAACTACTTCTACCCGGGAGCGAAACCCGACTGACTTTTCATCATTCCGATTCTTTAACCACTCGATATATATATTAAAACTTTTTTACTAATAGCACAGTAGTGGGTTCAATCTTCACCGGGTGCTCAGTGTTTGTGGCCTTAAGTCAAAATAAGCATATTAGATACTTTCTCAAAAATACAATTGCCCTGAGAGACGTCATTGTTCGCAAAATTGCTCGGCATGACGACCCGAAGAACAAAAAAAAGGTTATGGGACTAGTAAAGTCGTTGGGGTGGCCTAAAGTCGGTATCAGCCAGACAATGAGGGAGTTTTTCCCCTTTTCACTAAAGCATGACGAAGGAGATTGTTTTTTCCGTATGAGGTGGAGCACCAAACCTACCATCAGCTCCTTACTTTACTGCACAGATCGCTGTGTTACTCATATGCTGAGTGTGCGATGGTCGGTATCGAACCAGAGACCTTGTGGTTCCTAGTCGAACACAGTTCAAATAAGCGAGAAAAATGTAGAAAAATTTAATTGGTCATTACACATATATTCCCCTTTTTATGGAAGTGCGTGGTTTAATGGTTAGAGTCGTGGGAAATGGACTCGTTGACCCGAGTTCAATTCCTGGACAAAGCTGTTTGCATTTCACATAGCACTAATACCCTTGGGAAAGGTATGAATACAATTCTCCCTTCAACTATGGGCAAATAGCGGGGCAAACTGGGCTCTTTAACCTTGGTTAAGTAACCAGTCTAGGAGAAGGAAAACGCTGAATTCAAACCTGTTAAACTCCGCTTAAGAAATTGACCTTGTGTCACATCCTGCTCGTGAGCATAGGTTGGTAAATATATTCCCCTTTTCAGGGCTGGTCGGAGGGGAGCCTGCTTAGGAGTCCCGGAAGGGTAGGTTTCATATATTTTCTATAAATACTACTTCATGAAAATTAACATGTATTAGAGTGAGCGCCTGTATCATAGATTATGGGGGCATGAGAGCCTAGCACCGGCCTCTGCCTCTTTTATCCCACTATCAATCTCTAATTTCATTTTTAGAAATCCGTCGCTTGAAGCTGTAATGGTTCATAAGCTGTAGATTCTTGTTAGACCAGGTTTATGGAACAAAGAAAAAAAGGATCGTATTCTAAAAATAGACAAAGCCTGACTGACCGACGCCAAAATTCAAAACTCCCGCGAACTAACGGACATTCGAGGAAGGAGGAGAGAGAAGGGAGATAGCAGCAGAACGAGCAGAAAGACAGTGGCCAGAGAACAGAAAAGTTCACGAATACCAACCCTCCTCGAACCGGGTGAACAAAATACAAGTAAGTTTTTAACACAAATAAGAATTTGTAAAAAGGAAAATTCATTAACCAAATCAAATCTTTGTAACTTGTTGTTCATTTGATACATTTATACACATATGAAGGACAATTTTATTACGACTCAAACTCTCTTGTGATTATTTGTACTGTTTTGTTTGTTTCTTTAATGTTACATTTCACATAAAATTTACCTCCAACACAATGATAAGAAAAAGAAATACTAAATTTCTTTCTTCTTTTACTTATTCTTTTTCTTTTGTTCATTTAATTTTTTTTATATTTAAAAATTTTTTTTTCAATGATGACAAAAAAAACTCCCGCCAGTTAATGGACATTCTGAAAGCAGAGGAAGTGATGATTTATAGTCATAGAGAGAAGAAAGGTAGTGGCCAGCGAACAGACAAGTTCATGAATACTAATCCTCCTCGAACCAGGTGAACAAATACAAGTAAGCTTTAACATTAATAAGAATTTGTAAAAAGGAAAATTCATTAACCAAACCACACCGTTGTAACTTGTTCATTTGATACAATTTATAATACACATATATAAAGGACAATTTTTATCACGACTCAAACTTCTTTGTGATTATTTGCACTGTTTTGCTTGTTTCTTTAATGTTACATTTTACATAAAATTTACATCCATCAACATACAACATATTAAAAGGGGTTCTCTTCTCATTAGTCAAAAAACTACTTTGAGAATTCCTCCCTCTTTAAGTCTTGAATTATACGCAAATGCTTTCCATATTCTATATTGTGTGGGGATTAAAATAAAATTAAAATTAAAATTAAAAAAGGAATAATAAACTCCCATGAGCCCTCAGTGGAAGAACCCTCCAAGCATGAGCGGTACTTGTACAGTTTTGCTTGTTTCTTTAATGTTATATTTCACATAAAATTTAACCCCGAACCAATATACAACAAAGCGTTCAATATTTCATAGGCTGAATGAAGAATATGAATCTGGAGTGCTACTTTGATATGCGATCTACGAGTGATGAAATTGATTTGGTATGCGATCTACCAAACCCTAACTTAAACCCTAATCATTACTCAAACCCTAACCCTAACTCTAACCCTAATTTGCTTCATTTTAATGTATTTTGAGTATAAATTATATCATTTTTCATTATCTTTTTTAGGTTATTTCCTATAACTCCAACATAAACAAAGGGGAACCACTCTTGACTGATAAATTATTTATTTATTTATTGACCTACTAGGAAAAAAGAAGTCGGGGTTATGGATAGGGTTAGGGTTAGTTTAATGGGAAAATGAATAAATAATTTATCAGTCAAGAGTGGTTCCCCTTTGTTTATGTTGGAGTTATAGAAAATAACCCTTTTTTATCTAATAGATTATTTTCAAATTCGTATGATTTTAAATTTTTAAATAAATGTATAAAAAAAATATGATAATGATTTGTTCAAGCCATGATAAACAAATAATATATCTAAATCACATACTAAAATAAAAGTTGGCTTTTGTAGATGACGTTGGCACGTATACAAAAGCACATACCAAAGTAGCTCCGAATCTGGAATGGCAATTTATGGAATGAATGGATCACCGGTTAATTGTAGCGAATGACTACAAAGATTGAACTCGCAACCTCGTGATCGTGAGTGGTGAGTCGTAGTACGATTACTGTCACCCCTGTTCGCTGAAGAGGTTCGGCCGCTGAGAGGCATAAATGCCGAGGCGGTTTCTCTCGACGGGAAAAGAAATGACTGTTTTCAGTGGAGAGAGCCGGCTGTCCGTAGCTGTCTGACGACACTGCCTACAACGTGTGACGATATGAAGACCCGAAGGATTTCTGTTTTCTTTAAAAATTCCCTTTATTAATGAACACAATTAGGACAATAAAAAAACTGTAATGACTAAGCTGACACCATGTAAGGACAAAAGATAAGAACGAAAGACTTAAAAAAAGCTTTATTCTGCTTAGAATGACTGTTACATGTATTGTGATTTTAAATAGGTTTGTAGTTACTAAAGAGTTCTCCGAAAGGGGAGGTAAGCATGAATAGGGGAGGTAACTATCAATTACTTATTCCCATTTTTTCTCCTGTCAAATAATGAAATGAATGGGTTAATGAGTAAAATGATTGTTTGTTTTGTTTTGTTTTACAGCATATCAACCTCAGTGGGTCATTTAATGCCGATGAAGTTTTGAAATAAATTCATTCTTAATAGATACTCAAATGGGACCATAACAAGTACTACCACTCCGGGGCAGAGTGGACCAGGGAGCAATGGTGATGAAGGGGTGCTCCACATTCCCCAGACCTCTAGAACTGGAATCTCGCCATCAGATAGAGTTTAACGTCATTCCCAGGACAGGAAGATCCTCAGCCACGGCCTTCTAGCACCCATATGATAAAAAGGGCATGAGACTTGCCGTAAGGGCAATAGAGTTGGGCAAATATAGGAGCTAGGACGTGACATGACCAGCTGATGGATCGGAGAGGGCCTCTCCGACCACCCCTCTAGCCTAAGTAAGAGTCTAAAGGGAGTGTTGCATGTCATGAACTGCTTATCCACCAAGATTCCATCCTTAACTATCCCGGGTTGCCACCTACGACCAACAGGTGGCACCATTGTGTGGGGGGGGTACCACTCTACAGAGGTGCAGTCGAGTATTCTAACGCCCCAGCCGACAGGGCCGTGAGTAAAATTAGGACAATAAAAAAATGTTATGTCTAAACTGACACCATTTTGTTTCTTTTGTCAAATTCCTGTAGGCGTTCATTTTGTGAATGAATAATTATCTGTAAATCTAAGTGAATTGTACAATTCATCTTATCTCAAAGTGTCGATCAGTTCAAAGGGGAATGTAATTTCGATTTTACTGTTTTTATTTGTTTGCTTGTTGTTTTTGTCTGTTTCTTTTTGTTTGTTTGTTTGTTTCTTTCTTTTTGTTGTTGTTGTAGTTGTTGTTGTTCTTGTTGTTGTTGTTTTTTTATAGGGTGGCAATAGGTTTTAGGTTTAAAAGGTAGTTGTTTATTCTCGGTGCGTGTTCCTAGGGGTTGCCTTTAACCCCATCCTATTCGGTGGTCGCACTGAAAAGGAAGGAATTCAAGAAACGAAAAAGGAAGAGACAAAGACAAAAGGTGGTTTTATGATTTAGGCTTTTTTCACCGGTCATAGCCACCATGTGGCAAGAAAATATCTTCCTGGCCAGTAGTAGTGACTAGACTCAGTTAAGGCCTAAACTCAAATGGCCGAGAGATTCTCTTTGGGGTCGGAAGTGGGTCCTTCTTCTCGCACATGCGCGGAGGGTTCTTCCGGTGAAGGCTCATGGGAGTTTTTTTTTGGGGGGGGGGCATTTTAGTCCCCACAGTTTTCTACAAAGATTAATGAAGGCTTCATTTTTCTATTTAGGCCACATTCGAATCTTTCAACTAAATAGTTGGAATACACAAACGTTACACAATTCGAAAATATACGCTTTTCTGGGGGGGGGGTTGTTGTTTTTTACTTTTACAAGTCGGCCTCTGTTTAATAATAGTGAGAAATATTCTGGCTTATTGAGGTAAAAGAAAAACGTTAAATATATGTTTATGATTGTATGTAAAGATCAGATAACAAAAGTAACACCTTTGGAGGTCGAAAAGGGTCGGTCGGTTTTGTTATACATGATTGAAAAAAAAATCGTAAATAACGAAGAATACACAATGTTTTTATCATATTACTTTCAAAAAAGCCTCTGAGGTACACCTACTCGCATTTGCACATTACTTAATGAATACGATGAATACGTGTACACACACACACACACAATAGGGTACTCATTGAGAATCGAACTCACTACCAACTGTCAGTTTGTCTAGCTTGTTGGATAGAGCAGGTTTTCTGCTACAAAACACTATTTTTCTACATAGAGACAAACCGTGTGTTGTTTATTTTCGAAAAGAATCATTACTTTTGTAGCATCCCTTGTTGGGTTATTCTGGATGTTGTGCAGAAGACCTGGCATGGGTGATGAGCGATAGGGACGGTTGGCAAGAAAAAGTCATGGGAATCCGTGCTAATAGTGCAACATGATGATGATGATGGTGCTGATTTTTCATACATTCTCTCCCTTTCTCTCTCACTCTCTCTCTCTCTCTGTCTCCCTCTGTCTGTCTGTCTGTCTGTCTGTCTGTCTCTCTCTCTCTCTCTCTCTCTCTCTATATATATATATATATATATATATATATATTCTCTTTCTCCTTTCTCTTTCTTTTGCTTTCTATCTGTCCCACTCTTTCTTGCAATCTTCAGTAATTGATTTTTTATTAATTTTTAATTTCTATATCTTTTATATATTTTATATTTTTCTCTCGCTCTCTCTCTCTCTCTCTCTCTCTCTCTCTATATATATATATATATATTATATATATATATATATATATATATATATATATATATAAAAATATATAAAAACTCCTTTTCTAAAATATTAACATATTCCGCTCATAACTTTTTCACTTTATATATAAAAACTAATTACAGTAAATATCTAATCATTTATGAATTACAGAACTTAAAAATAAAATTTAAATAATAAAAACATTTAATCGTAAAAAAATTCCTTTAATAAAAGTCTTTTGAATTCCAACCGTCACATTTCTTAACATCCATCCCCTTCCGTTTAAATTGTTTTCGCCTTGTTGCCAACATCTCAAAAATTCGCTACATTTATTGACAAAAGATATACATGGAACATGACCGACATATATATGGCGCGAAATGCCCACGTTGGTGAATATTGTAACGTCTTTCGTTTTTTGCAGTATTAAGGTTTTTGTTTTGTAAACTCATTTTGACTTTCCTCTCCGACCCAAACAACTACGGGAGTGAATGAGCTCTGATGATGATTTTTGTCAAATCGAAATATTGATCAGTATCAGCTATGATTATATTATAAATTGTTATATATAAATTGTTATATATAAATTATATATATATATATATATAAATTATATATATATATATATATATATATATAATATTTACAGCAGCGCTGACAAGATGCTACAGATAATCAAAAAGCATAATAGCAAGTTACTAAACATAAACAAAAATACAGTCCCGCCTCCATCTGCCTCATGTAACTGTAGACATAAATATGAATGTCCCATTGGCGGTAAATGTTTGACGGAGAATATTGTTTATCAAGCTATTTACAATGGTCCAAATAGGGTATATGTTAGGAAGACCTAACGAAAATAGAGTTGCTCCCCTTGATCAGTAGGGGACTGTTGGGAACCCGGAAGTGGGGCTTACGCTATGTCACTTTTGGATTGGTGTGCGGACTGAGTGGAAGCACTTGCACTGCACGGTTGAGCTAGTTAAATCACT
>CM042145.1:20217051-20397051 GCA_023376005.1 Doryteuthis pealeii | reverse complement strand
AAGAGCTTAGTCTTTTTACAGCCACCATCCCATGAGCCTCGGCCTTGTGCCTGACCTGCATATATATATATTTACCAACCCCTCCGCACGAGCAGGGTGTGACACGAGGTCAATTACTTAAGCGGAGTTCAACAGGTTTGAATTCAGAGTTTTCCTTCTCCAAGACCGGTTGCCTAACCTAGGTTAAAGAGCTCAGTCTGCCCTACTATTTACACATAGCTGGAGGGAGAGTAGGATTCATACCTTTCCCAGGGGTATTAGCGCTAAGTGAAATGCAATTAACACGTCCAGGATTATCTTAGACAAAAAAAACGGGATAGGATAAAAACCACCAATGACAAATGCCCAAATAAAGAGCTCAGTAGAGCGTTCGGCTAGAAAGCACAAGGTTCCTAGTTCGATTCCCGCCCTCGCCAACTCAGCGTATGAGTAGCACGGGGATCTGTGCGGTAAAGTAAGGAACTGATGGTAGGCGTGGTGCTCCACCTCAGACGCTAAAATAATCTCCTTGGTCTAGCGCTAGTGAAAAGGGGGATAGACTCCCTCGTTGCATGGCTGATATCGACATTAGGCCGCCCCGACGACTTTACATTTACTTATACATAGATATCAAATATACAGGCTGTCAAAGTGCCCTGTCGCCTGGAGCCGTAGAATACGCTGACTGCACCTCTACAGAAGGGTACAATCCCCCACAATGGGGCAACTCGTTGGCCTTGGGTGGCGACCCGTGATGCTTAAAGACGGAATCCTCGTGGCCCTTACTTAGGCTAGATGAGCGGTTGATCATATCAAGCCCTATCACCTATATGATTGTCCCGACCGTATTGCTCTTATGACAAACCCACAAACTCTTTATATCATATATGTGCTAATTACATTTCACTTACCGCTAATACTCTTGGGAAAGGTATGAATCCTACTCTCCCTCCAGCTATGGTAAATAGTAGGACAGACTGGGTTCATTAACCTTGGTTAGGCAACCGATCTAGGAGAAGGAAAACTCTGAATTCAAACCTGCTGAACTCCGCTTAAGAAATTGACCTTGTGTCACATCCTGCTCGTGTGAGGGGTTGGTATATATATATATATATATATATATATATATATATATATATATGCTAGAAGGCAGTGGCTGAGGGTCTTAATGTCCTGGGTATGACGTTAAACTGCATCTAATAGTGAAGTTCCTATTCTGGGGCTATGGGGAAAGTGGGGTACCACTTTATTGCCATTATTCCCAGGTCCACTCTGACCTGAAGTGGCAGCACCTGTTAGAGTTCCATCTATAGGTTAAATAGAAATAAATTTTATAATATATTAGTAATTTGAAGGCAATACAATGCGTATAAAAAATAAAAACAAAAAGATGTTGTTTTTTTGTCTTATCGATTTCAAAGGATCGAAAAAAAAACTGTTTGTTTTTATTTTTTATACGCATCGTATTGCCTTCGAATTACTAATATATTATAACATACTTAACAATGCTTCAAGCAAATTACCAATTACTAGAAATAAATGTGTTTTAAAAATGTGTTTGAATTGAAGACTCAATAAAACAAAACGTCTTCGGCACAATATAGCTCAAGTGTTGACATGCCGTAAAATCCAACCAACCAACCAGCCAACAGGCTATTAAAGATCCGACCGCAACTAGGACAGAATTCAAGCACACGTAAATGTTATGGCAAAATATTAGTCACCTAACAACACACTATATATAGACAACAGTATTTTGGCAGTTGCGTCGTGTGCTAGCCCCATTTGGGCATCCATTCCTTTGTGTTGTGCCAGCTATGTCATTTTCCAAGGATGCATTATTGTTTGTTTCAAGACTTATTTCACGTATAGATATTAAAACGAATGACAAACGGGCTGAAACAGAGCTACCAAATTTGGGCTACATAACACAGGGCAGGGTGTCAACGTACACGTGAAACTATGAGTAGTGGGTGATAAGTGAAAATTGGAAGCCATCTTTTAAACATTCATATATAATATATATATATATATATATATATATATATTATATGGGAGTAAATAAGGAAAATAAATCCGACAATATAAAGAAAATTTTGAAAAAACAAGTGTTCCAAAAATGGGATGAATTTAATTATCTATGTTTAAACATTTCGGTTACATTGAACCTTCATCAGGATGTCTCTTGGGGTGAAGAGACATCCTGATGAAGGTTCAATGTAACCGAAATGTTTAAACATAGATAATTAAATTCATCCCATTTTTGGAACACTTGTTTTTTCAAAATTTTTTTTATATATATATATATATATATATATTATTATTATTATATATATTATTATTATTATTATTATTATTATATTACACGTAAACAAATAAGTGACACACGCATACAGTTAAACAAAGGCACAATAAATTTTACCATATTTTTATCATTTTCACAAAATCCTTCGCAGCCTGAGGATTGGTCCGCTTAAAAAATGAACTTTGGATAGCATGAAACCAATGGTAGCAGACTTGTTTCCATTCAAATAAATATGTACTAAAATATATATTTCTTATATATAATATAATATATATATATATATATATATATATATATATATATATAGTTAGGGTAGCGTGGACATGAAGTCAACGGCACTTGCTATATATATATATATATATATATATATATAATATATATAGAGAGAGAGAGAGAGAGAGAGAGAGAGAGGGGGGAGAGACTTTTTACTTATTAACTTTAGTCTCCTGGCGGTTTTGTATGAATATATATATCTATATATATATATATACATATATATATAATATATATATATATTATATATATATATGCATATAAATTGTTTTTCTTTGGCCAAAATATTGTACTAATAGATTATTTTTTGTTGGTACGATTATCTTGGTCTTTTCTTTTTCCCAAAAATTTTTTCTTCCCGGTTGATGTTTGGTAGTATATTTTTACAATCAAACTATTTGCTGGGTTTTTTCTCACCGCGAGGATTTACCAATAAGTTTGGTATATTTATATATATATATATATTATATATAATATATATATATATATATATACCAGCATAAGTGAAAATAGTGTCAAGTGACTTATCTTTAATATTCATTTTTCTAAGTAGTTTACGTCACAAAGGCGTGCCCGCATGACTTTTTGACCAAATAGAGTTTTTTGTTTTCTTTTGTTTTTGTTTTTTTTACACCTTGAGGCTTATTAATCTTAGGGTAGTTGTCATAATCAGAATTTATTTAAATATCTATATTTAGATACCAATTCTGTTTTATTATTCAACAATTTGCTCACTCCCGAATATCTATTAATAATGGAGATTCGCTTCCGGTTTTTGTCTGTAACAAAAATTACGTCACTGCTTACGTCACATTACCCAAAATCGTCATAACAAAATAATACACTCAACATTTGAACATGCAACATTAGACAGTCTTCATTGGGTTTTTTTAAACAAGTTTTAATAAATACATGACTGGTATTATATATCTATATATAGTTTGTTTTATTTTAATACATATTTAAAGTTTACATTTCAAATTGTTTTATTTTTTAATCCTTTAATGAATTTGATGATTTTACTTACTTAGGGTACAAACTCGTTGACATTGAATTTTTTACTCCCAGCCCTCAGGCAATATGTTTTCAAAATTTTATTTTTACATCGCCCGGAGGGTTTTTTTTTTTGTACTAGTTTACATAATGAACATCCTTTTATATATTAATTACCTTAGCCAATAATGGAATAGGTATGCCCAATGTAATATATAAAGCAAACGTTAAAAACAATAACGACGATAATAAAAGCACCTACACCGGAGACACAGAATTGAAATACAAAAAGAGACCATATATATATATACCAACCCCTCCGCATGAGCAGGATGTAACACAGTGTCAATTTCTTAAGCGGAGCTTAACTGGTTTGAATTTTGAAGAGTGTTCCTTCTCCTAGACTGGTTACCTAGCCAAGGTTAAAGAGCCCAGTCTGCCCTGCTATTTATCCATAGCTGGAGAGAGAGTAGGATTCATACCTTTCCCAAGAGTATTAGCGCTAAGTGAAATGCAATTGCCACATCCAGGATTTGAACTTGGGTCGACGAGTCCATTTCCCATGACTTTAACCATTACACCACGCGCTTCCATAAAAGTTCATATAATTATAATTTAAGATCCTCAAATTGAAAATACTATAACAATACTATATTATTGAGTTATGTATGGAAAGTAAAAGGGACCATATGACCTTTAGGCACCCCTTTTTGATCTCGATTAAGAAAGGACATGTTTTTCATTTACACCGTTAATATCCGGTTGTCTTAACAGACGATTTTTAGATATCTTTTTATTATAAAACTAACCCCTAACCCTAAACCCTAACCCTAAACCCTAACAAACAACCGGATATTGACGGTGTAAATGAAAAACATGTCCTTTTTTAATCGAGATCAAAAAGGGGTGCCTAAAGGTGATATGGTCCAGTAAAAGAGAGAACAGGCAGATCTCCAATAATTAAATAGAAAGTTGCGGTAAAAAGGGCGGAGATAAAACAATTTCAGACTTCCTCTGAAAGAAATATTATGAACATTGGAATATGTGATTAAAAAAATTGAAGAAAAACGCATAAAGCACAAAACAATTTCATTCAAATGATATTTGATATTTCGCCTCGGTGTGTACACCTGCCCCCTCGAATTAAAGGGACAGGACTGGGTTTATTGCCCGGTATCTGGGGCGCCCCCTTGATGGGGAATGCCGACGGAATCAACGCATTTTTTGCACCCGCCTCCCATGAGTTTCGGTTCGTGGGTTGTCCCACGTTAATAGGGCCTTTGATGGGCCGTTAAACCAAACCAATATAGAAAAATGATGGTTGGTTGAGTATCGTTTCCTCGTACAGAGTAAATATAAGATCAATTGATGTGGTCACACCATCCGCATGCTTGCAGACAGACCCCCCCGTAAACTACTTTCCAGTGAACTCACAGATGGCACGAGAAGAACAGGAGCCCCCAAAAAGCGGTTCAAAGACCATGTTAAGACAACGCTGAAGAAATGTAACATCACACCTTCAAGCGTGCAAGATCTGGCCTCCAACAGACAGGGTTGGCGAGACGTGTGCCGCACAGGAGCTAAGCAGCTCGATAATGAGATAAACAGGACTGTAATAAATGTAAGGCTAAACAAATTGAGAAAAATCAATCTCTGTATGTACATTTCGGCCTATTAGGCCTCATCAGCAGAGCTATAGATCGGAAGACCGCCCTTTAAATAGGTATTCCCGCCTAATTCATTATTAATTAATTAATTTTCAAAATTAGGTACGACTCCAATTAAGCACTTATTCTCCCAAAAATTGTCGGCAAAAAGCCATTCCAAACAAACCGTTTTACAACTTATCATATCATCGTGTAATAAAAGTCACTAGAAGAGGAATATTAACCTACTCTAAACAAATCGTAAAATCTAAGAAGTCCGTTTGGTGTAGAGGTTATGGGATCGGCCTGTCAGCTTGGCAGTCCGGTTTCAAATCACGCACAGGGCGGTCTTCCGATCTATAGCTCTGCTGATGAGGCCTAATAGGCCGAAATGTACATACATAGATTGATTTTTCTCGATTTGTTTAGCCTTACATTTAAATAGGTATTCCCGCCTAATTCATTATTAATTAATTAATTTTCAAAATTAGGTACGACTCCAATTAAGCACTTATTCTCCCAAAAATTGTCGGCAAAAAGCCATTCCAAACAAACCGTGTTTATAGTTTGTTTTATTTTAATACATATTTAAAGTTTACATTTCAAATTGTTTTATTTTTTAATCCTTTAATGAATTTGATGATTTTACTTACTTAGGGTACAAACTCGCTGACATTGAATTTTTAACTCCCACCCCTCAGGCAATATGTTTTCAAAATTTTATTTTTACATCGCCCGGAGGGTGTTTTTTATTTTGTACTAGTTTACATAATGAACATCCTTTTATATATTAATTACCTTAGCCAATAATGGAATAGGTATGCCCAATGTAATATATAAAGCAAACGTTAAAAACAATAACGACGATAATAAAAGCACCTACCGGAGACACAGAATTGAAATACAAAAAGAGACCAATATATATAATACAACACCTCCGCATGAGCAGGATGTAACACAGTGTCAATTTCTTAAGCGGAGTTTAACAGGATTGAATTTTGAAGAGTGTTCCTTCTCCTAGACTGGTTACCTAGCCAAGGTTAAAGAGCCCAGTCTGCCCTGCTATTTATCCATAGCTGGCGAGAGAGTAGGATTCATACCTTTCCCAAGAGTATTAGCGCTAAGTGAAATGCAATTGCCACATCCAGGATTTGAACTTGGGGCGACGAGTCCATTTCCCATGACTTTAACCATTACACCACGCGCTTCCATAAAAGTTCATATAATTATAATTTAAGATCCTCAAATTGAAAATACTATAACAATACTATATTATTGAGTTATGTATGGAAAGTAAAAGGGACCATATGACCTTTAGGCACCCCTTTTTGATCTCGATTAAGAAAGGACATGTTTTCATTTACACCGTCAATATCCGGTTGTCTTAACAGACGATTTTTAGATATCTTTTTATTATAAAACTAACCCCTAACCCTAAATCCTAACCCTAAACCCTAACAAACAACCGGATATTGACGGTGTAAATGAAAAACATGTCCTTTTTAATCGAGATCAAAAAGGGGTGCCTAAAGGTGATATGGTCCAGTAAAAGAGAAAACAGACAGATCTCCAATAATTAAATAGAAAGTTGCGGTAAAAAGGGGGAGATAAAACAATTTCAGACTTCCTCTGGAAGAAATATTATGAACATTGGAATATGTGATTAAAAAAATTGAAGAAAAACGCATAAAGCACAAAACAATTTCATTGAAATGATATTTGATATTTCGCCTCGGTGTGTACACCTGCCCCCTCGATTTAAAGGAACAGGACTGGGTTTATTGCCCGGTACCTGGGGCGCCCCCTTGATGGGGAATGCCAACGGAATAAACGCATTTTTGCACCCGCCTCCCATGAGTTTCGGTTCGTGGGTGGTCCCACGTTAATAGGGCCTTTGATGGGCCGTTAAACCAAACCAATATAGAAAAATGATGGTTGGTTGAGTATCGTTTCCTCGTACAGAGTAAATATAAGATCAATTGATGTGGGTCACACCATCCGCATGCTTGCAGACAGACCCCCCCCCCCCCCCGTAAACTACTTTCCAGTGAACTCACAGATGGCACGAGAAGAACAGGAGCCCCCCAAAAGCGGTTCAAAGACAATATTAAGACAACGCTGAAGAAATGTAACATCATATCTTCAAGCGTGTAAGATCTGGCCTCCAACAGACAGGGTTGGCGAGACATGTGCCGCACAGGAGCTAAGCAGCTCAATAATGAGATAAACAGGACTGTAGAGTAGCGGCATCTTCGTCGTCATGAACAACCAAAAGTAGATGGGAATTTCCCCTGCAATGTGTGTGACCGCATCTGCAAGTCCAGATTTGGACTAATGAGCCACCATAGGGTCCACAAATGAAGACATGGAGTGACGTTATCAACGTCTGCGACGGACTTCGAAAAAAAGAAAAGATAACAAGGATATTTATTAGCTGAGCAAACTCAATAGATGAGAATACAAAACATGACTGGAGATACAACAAAGATCTTATACATAGTTGTGTAGAACCTAGCATCTAACCACAGACACAGGAGGTAATTACTGCTCAGTTTTTGACGAAGCTTCGTGTACATACCGAGGGAAAAAATCAATTGAATGAAGTTGTTTTGTGCTTTATGCGTTTTTCCTCAATTTTTAATCACTGTAATCATTGATGATGCTATGCTACAGTGAACATGGCAAGAAATTGAGTACCGTCTTAATATGCTTCGTGCAGCTAATGGTGTACATATAAGTAAGTAAAGTAAAGTCGTTGGGGTGACATAATGTCGGTATCAGCCAGACAGCAAGGGAAATTGTCTTGGCGTATGAGGCAGGGCGCCACACCTACCATCAGCTCCTTACTTTACCGCAGGGATCCCTGTGCTACTCGTACGCTGAGTTGGCGAGGTATCGAACCAGTAACCTTGTGGTTCCTAGTCGGACGCTCTACCGACTGAGCTATACCGGCCCTTGTGTATCAAATGAGACAAATAAACTTCAATATGTACTCTTTATTTTCTAATAATTTCCAAGTATTTATCGGTTCATTTGATTTTGTAATATTCTTGTAAAGTTGTAAAGAGATTTTATGGACACCCGTACTCCTTAAAAAAATTTTACTCACATTTTTATATTGAGAACCAGACTTTCTCAACCGTGGCAGAGTCGAAGCCGGTATGTCTTTACATCACAATGTCTCCTGCGTAACTGGCTAACTAATTGACTAAGCTCAGGGCATTCTTTCCCACAGTCTGTGTAACCAGAAAGAAGGTCACCTAATGGTTATTTCATTGTCAATCCTCTAACTCTCCTCTGATTTTGAACTTCAATAACTTTGAATTCAAAATCTATATCAACCATCTCTACACTAACCACCCAAAAAACAATGGTTTATTATCGATATACAACAGAGTAGAGAATTAATTATTCAACAACTTTTTAACATCTTTTTACACACCCTCACATTTTTTCCAGGACTCGTGGTTCAGAAGATGTTCATGATACATTTGAAACAAATTTTAATTACGAAGGGTGCTTACGACGTAAGACGTTGCTCAAAGAAGGAAAGAAACCTTATTGGAAATTGGGTTATCTGCCCTCGACCGGAAGTCCGGACAATAGGGGGCAGAGATAGAACCCTGACTCAACAGAACAGAGTCCGCACCCGTGAGAGAAACGCGTCAATTCCGACATGAAGACATCATAGAAGCAGCGACCTTAGCGGACAACCTCGGGACATTGCTGAGACAGATACTACAAAGTTAAGTTTCTTAAACCTCTATGCATACTTATATATATCCTGCCAAGAGAAATTCTCTGGCAAACCTTTTACAGACATTTACACAATTTGTATACTAACACATTTAATACCACAACAATAAATTGTTAACCCAATTATATACACTATAATTGCCTTGTCTCCTTTCCTTTACGACAGAGATACTACTTCACCCCAGTATTTCTGTTAACCTACAGTAAGTAATTTTTAATAGATTTTACACAAAATCATTGGTATTTATTTATTTGTAAACTTTTTAGTTAACCTCTTGAAACTGATAAAATGGGATCTCACTCACTGATAACGTAGTTAACAAAGGTTCAATCAACACCGATAATGAGTGTAATAGTATTACGAACTACTTCCTCACATGCCACAGCACAACCCGGCAGTGTAGAAAGATCATGAACTGACACAGACCCTTAGGGGTGGAACTACTTACAAACACTACCCGGGCCTAGACGCACGTACTACATATCACTGTACCTTTGCAACATTAATAAATATATATATTCCTATCTTATAACGCCTTTGTTAAACTTTACATTTAACAACACATCTCTTCACAATGAGGTGAAAGTTTATTTTGATTCCACCCAAAATAGCTTTAAAACTAGACGGTATACTGATAAAATTGGCCTTTTAAAAGCGGTCGGTTTGACTCAGTCGGTAGAACATTCGCCAAGCAAATCGCAAGGTTTTGGGTTCGATACTAATCCCTGCCAACTCAGCGAGTAAGCACAGCTTAGGTAATCTGATATCTGCGGTAAAGCATCTGGGAGCGGATGGTCAGCAAAAACAATCTTCCTGATCTTGCGCTACAAAACTAAAATAGTATGCCACTCTGTGCGGATCAAACTCACCAGTCAAAGCCTGTTCGACGATCTTGCTAACTATTGCTCAGACAAAAAATATCAATGTTAGTTTTACTTGTGTAAAGTTTATTTGAGTTTCTTGAACTCTGAAAAGGCGCGGAATTTTATCTTGTTTTCAAAGTGTGATTGAAATGTTAAGTTTGTCTAATTTAAACAAGCCATTAATCTTTTGCGTTGCATAGTAAAAACAAAAACATTTTACTTGGATATTTGTTATTTCTCTTCTTTATCTGTTTTGATGAAAAACATCGGTTAACTTAATCAACAAAGATACAATATAACCTGATTTCTACGATTCAATTGAATCTGACTTCTACAGACACACGATTCCTGATCTACGGACACACGATTTAATTGATTCTGACTTCTCCGGACACAGTTTATAACATGACTTTTACGGACACACGATTCATTTATCATCTGATTTTTACGGAAACACGGTTTAAATAAAACCTGATTTCTACGAATACATGGATCACTTATAACATGACTTCAACGTGCACACGGTTCAATTGAATCTGACTTCTACGGACACACGGTTTAATTGATTCTGACTTCTACGGACACACGATTCAATTGATTCTGACTTCTACGTGCACACGATTCAATTGATTCTGACTTCTACGGACACATGATTCAATTGATTCTGACTTCTACAGACACACGATTCAATTGAATCTGACTTCAATAGACACACGGTTTAATTAATACTGACTTCTACGGACACACGATTCAATTGAATCTGACTTCTACGGACACACGGTTTAATTGATACTGACTTCTACGGACACACGATTCAATTGATTCTTACTTCTACGGACACACGGTTGCATTTTTGTCTACAGCTCAAAATAAATTTTGATCAATGCATAAACAATCCCGTCTCCGCGTTTGTTTGTTTTTTGTTTTTTGTTATTGTTTTTTTTTCGGGTTTGGGGGAGGATAACACTGAACATGAATTCTTAATACACAGGAAGATCATATGATTGGTTCTTTTTATGGTTGACCAATTGAAGAAGAGGGAAGTGAAAACTTTCTACTACCTCAGCAAAACAGATAGTTACGGAAGAGTGGTTTGACCCACTTCGTACTTTAACTTCGTTAACCATTCTAGCACGACGGTGACCTGACCTTTTTGATAATGTATATGGCGATGAGTAGCACAGATTGGATATGTGCGCTAAATTGGGGAGTTGATGATAGGCGTGGTGCTCCACCCCAGACGCAAAAATAATCTCCTTGTTCTAGCGTTAGTGAAAAGGGGGGACTCTCTTGCTGTCCGGCTGATACCGACAATAGGTCACTCCGTCGAAATTACTTTTACTATACGGCGATAGGTAAGAGTGTGAATGCATGCTTTTTCCAAAGACGTTAATATGAAATGAATATAAGTCGCCTTGCCCTGAATTCGAACCCGGTTCGTTGTTTTTATGCTAATAACAATTACAATTACGCCGCATTACACCTCCATTAATTAATTAATGGTGTTACATAATCTATGCGGTTGCATAAGATTATTGTCAATCCCTGTATTTCTAAAGGGATGGCCCTTTTCATATCACGGGCGGGACTTTCCATGTACAATAGTACAGAAAGCCCGCGAAATACGTGAAGTCACGTGGGACCTGGTTGGGTCCTCAGTTTCAGTTTGGACGTCGGGCAGAGAAGATGTCCTGCCTTAACTGGAACTCACTGCATACGCGCGCTATGTTTAGTTACATTAAATGTTTAGTTAAGTAAATAAAAGCTTACGAAAATAACACGGTTTTGTGATTAATGAATGTCTTGGTAACAAGACTGATCTAGAAGAAGAAATGAGTTAAGTGCGACCGACCACCAAGACGAAGTCCAGACGCTAGAAGAGACGCTAGAAGAAGAATAGAAGCAAGTAAGAAAAGAGGTATACAACAATGGACTCTCTCGTCGATTCATCCAATGAACAACATACACAGTGTTTTGTTTAAAGTGGTGAGGGCTTTGTGTTGGACCATCCCGCACTTTTTGGCACAGTCGATAGGAAAGAATTGGTACACAAAGAATGTCACAAACCCAATCAACGACTGATCTTAGATTTCCAAATTCTGAGTTTTCCTTCTCCTAGACTAGTTACCCATCCAAGGTTAAAGAGCTCAGTCTCTCTTACTATTTAACCCCTAGCTGGAGGGAGAATATATGGATTCATACCTTTCCCAAGGTATTAGCGTCTTGGGAAATGCAAACAGCCTTGTCTAGGATTTGAACTGGGGTCGACGAGTCCATTTCGTACGACTCTAACCATTATGCCACGCGCATCCATTACTGTTTATTGTAAACACGTTTTAAGTGTGAGAAAACTAAATCTGGAAGGAGGAATTGTCTAGACATCAAAGAATAAACATAAAAACAGAAGCTAAAAAAAAAACAAGCAAAAAAAGAAAAAAAACAAGCAAAAAAAAAACAAGCAAAAAAAACAAGCAAAAAAACAAGCAAAAATAACAAGCAAAAAAAGCAACAAAAAAGTTAAAAAAAAAAAAAAAAAAAAAACAAGCAAAAAAACAGGCAAAAAAAAAACAAAAAAAATAACAAGCAAAAAAGCAAAAAAAAAACAAGCAAAAAAACAAGAAAAAAAAACAAGAAAAAAAACAAGCAAAGAGAAACAAATAAAAAAACAAGCAAAAAAACAAGCAAAAAAAAACAAGCAAAAAAAAACTCAAAAAAAAGTTTGAAAAAAACAAACAAAAAAAAAACAAGCAAAAAAAAAACAAGCAAAAAAAAAACAAGCAAAAAAAAAAAAAAAAACAAAAAAAAAATGTTTTACTCACGATTTGCCAATGTTGTTGTTTGCGTCGTTGCTGTCGTTGTTGGCAACTCGGTTTTTTGCTGCGGAGTTACAACTGGACGCCATCTTGTCGCTAAGGTGTCGTCTGCTGTCGTAAACGTTGGGGGCCTCGACGACCCAGTTAGTTGCCATTGGTAACACGGATCCTGGGAATGCGTCACTATAACGCATCTGCGTTGGTGCTCACTCCAAATGAAACCAGAATCACAGGAATGGTTGCGGTGTAACAATCGACCCCAGTGGCAAAGATAATATTTGCCACATTGTCTTCTGTCCTTTTTATATCTCAGTCCCACATTTCTATAGCAAGGATTCTCCTGTGACATAAAAATATGAAAATGGACATCTTTAAGATTGGTTGGTTGGTTGGTTGGTTCGGTTTTACAACATGTCAACCCTTCTTGGGTTATTTTATGCCGAAGACGTTTTGTTTTATGCATTCTTGATAGGCATTCAATTATTTTTTAAACTCATTTTTATCCATTTTTTTCCTATTTAATCCATAGAGGGTACCCTAATAGGTACTACCACTCCGGGTCAGAGTGTACCTGGGAGAAATGGTGATGAAGGGGTACTCCACACTTCCCAGATCTCCAAACTTGGAACATCACCATAAGATGTAGTTTAGCTTCATACCAAGGAACGCGTTATTACATTAAATATACCAAACTCCTCCGCACGAGCAGGATGCGACACAAGGTCAATTTCTTAAGCGGAGTTTAACAGGTTTGAATTCAGAGTTTTCCTTCTCCTAGACTGGTGACCTAGCCACGGTTAAAGAGCCCAATCTGCCCTACTATTTACCCATAGCTGGAGGGAGAATAGTTGGATGCATACTTTTCCCAAGGGTGTTAGTGCTATGTGAAATGCAAACAGCCTTGTCCAGGATTTGAACTCGCGTCGACGAGTCCATTTTCTACGACTCTAACCATTACACCACGCGCCTCCATTACATTCACTTTTAGATTCATAACCTTGAGAGGCTAAACTTGCAAATCGTCGTCAAAATCAAAACGGAAAATTTTGACGACGATTTGCAGTACATCAAACTAAATTTTGAAAATCCGATTCAAAATACTTTTTTTTTTTCTTTTTTTTTTTTTTTTTTTTTTTTTGGTAAGGCAGGTTAGTAATTTTTTATTTCATTTATTTAACGAAATTTGAAATATTTTCTAAACTGCATATAAATATTTAGCGATTCGTTAAATAAATGAAATAAAACAATTACTAACCTGACTTACCAAAAAACAAAAGTAAAGTATTTTGAATCGGATTTTCAAAATTTAGTTTGATGTGTCGTCAAAATTTCGGTTTTAATTTTGACGACGATTTTCAAGTTTTGCCCGTTGAGAAAGGTATGAACCCGCTCCTCTCTAGCTATGGGTTAAATTATTATTATTAGTCACTGTTCTTCTAAAAGGATGTCTTTGGCAGTAAATAACCCAATTTTGACATTCGATTAAATAAAGAAACTAAACAAAACTAAATTAGAATATGTAACGTAATTTTTAGTATTTTGGTGTACTAATTTGGCTCTCAAGAAAAATAACTTACACACATCTGTGAGTTTTCTTTCGAGCAACTACAAAAGCTCTCAGTGTCCATTTCCACAAATTGGACGCATCTTCGCCGGTTCTTCGACCACAGTGTCCCTCCTCTGCATCGGTGGCTGCCAATCGGTCGTCCCCAGAAGCATGTGTAATACACAGAACAGTCGGTTGAATCTTCGACCGTTCTTGTTCCCACCTGACTATGACACTGGGCTTCGGCTCTTGCTCTACCTTCTCTGCGCAAACTTAAGGAGAATAACATTGTCAGCAGAAAGATCGTTCCTCTCATCATTAATTTCTCCTTTCTTAGAAATCCAGACATCTTTTGCAGGAATCTGGAAAATTGTTTGATTCTGTTAAAAAAATCAATGCAAAAGTTGAAGAATAGCCACCTAAAGGCGGGGTTAGAACACACTAACTCTATCCCCTCAGAGGAATAAGACCCCCCCCCCAACAGAAAGAATTTGTTCGAATCAATACAACTGCGTGTTTTAATACGAAAATATCATAAAATATGTTCTTAATAACAATTAAGTTGATTTCAAATAATGCGCAAGCACAATTAAGAACACATTTTATGATAATTTCGTGTTAAAACATTCAGAACAAATTATTTTTGAGTATTAAAACATTCAGTTGTATTGATTCGAACAAATTCGAATTTACCGTGTAGATTTACGGTGAAATGAAAATGGCCGACTAAAACAGACGGCTTCCTCAAAGTGAAAGAAACAAGGAGAGGTTACTCTCATTTATGTAGCTAATGTTCGGATTACCGAAATGGTACATACCGTAACGCGATGGTGAGCAAGTTTACCTCACAGGTCAGTTGATCTAGTGAGTTCAACCTTCAGTGGTGATTCCACTTATTGGGGCCTTGAGCCAGACTATGTTGATTTAATAGATAACTAAAATATTGAAGAAATTGGTGAAAAACATGACGAACAAAATATTTCCTTATTACAGATTCGAAAATAATAAAAAGGCATTTTAAAAATGAAATTAATGTGTTATATAATGGAAATGTTTTTATCATTTACTTAGCCAATCTGAGAAAAATGTTAGTTTTAAAGGAAAATTACGATTTTGAAAATGAAGGAACTTAGTTTTTTTATGTAGAACAAGTTACGATGTTGCGATTTTTAGGCAATAGAAAAGTTGTGATTTTGAAATAATGTTGCGATTTTTTTAGGCAATGGAGTAGCTGCGATTTTAAAGTAATGTATATTTTGAAGCGATTGAAAAGTTGCGATTTTGGGATAATGTTAAAGTTGTAATTTTGAAAAGATGGCAAATTTGCGATTTTGAAGCGGCTGAAATGGGATTTTAAAGAAATAGAAAAAATGCGATTTTAATGTAGTGGAAATGTTGCGATTTTGAAGTAGTGGAAATGTTGCGATTTTGAAGTAATGGAAAACGTTACGATTTTGAAGTAGTGGAAATGTTGCGATTTTGAAGTGTCTGAAATGGGATTTTTGAAGAGATTTAGAAGTTGCGAATTTATAACGAAGGAATAATTACGATGTATGCCCATATCCATCATTGATTCTTTTGTAAAAAAAAAAAAAATCTTCCTAATTGCTAAACTGGTAACAACTGTGAGAATTCTTTAGTAATTAATAATTTTTTAAAAGTATTATTTAAACTAGCTAATATATGCACCCTCCGGATGCAAGTATTTAAGTTTTAATATAATAAAATATTATATTAAATTAGAAAGACTAATGAAACTAAATAAGAATGCAGATAAAAAAGATTTGAAACAGAGGGGGTATAATATGAAAAATAGAACAACTGAAATTTACTCTTCCATCACTCCCATCTTTCATTGCTAAATTTTAGTTAAATTAGAAAGCAAAGAATAAAATTACAATTATTTCTTCTTGTTAATGGATTTCTTTGAAGATTTATTCCCGATATTTTTGCTCATACTCGTTAAGATAAAACCAAACAATTAGAAATCAATAATACTAAGCACATATTTATTAAAATGAAATTTTCAATATCAATATGCCTTCCGTTTACACTGTAAAAGCGCTATAAATACAATTGCATGTTATTAGTATGTAGATATGGCACTATTAAAAATGTAAAACAATTTTATTAATAATTGAGGTTTAAATAAAAAATAAAATAATGGAGAATGTGACGTAAATAACTAAGGGAATTGTGACTTGAGTAGTGATATAGTTTCGGTTACAGACTGAAAAACACTCAATCTCCATTATAATAAGTTGTGCAGTGATTTGATTATTGCAAGTATAATGTTCTTTCGGATGCAACAAATCCAACTCTTGAAAAAAATATCCTTTGGCTGATTGATAACCGACTTTGTCTTTAAGAACTTTCAAAAACAGGAAACCATTTTGCTAAAACAAATATCATTTCTTTTGACAAATGTTTAATTCCCCAATGCACCTGCTATGAAAATGCACTGGAGAATGATTTTTATTATAAAATGCATTGGAAATGATTTTTGCTATGAAAATGCACTGGAGAATGATTTTTATTATAAAATGCATTGGAAATGATTTTTACAATAAAAATGTATTGGAATGATTTTTACCATTGCATTGGAATGATTTTTTACAATAAAAATGCATTGGAAATGATTTTTACAATAAAAATGCATTGGAAATGAAAATGATTTTTACAATAAAAATGCATTGGAAATGATTTTTACAATAAAAATGCATGATTTTACAATAAAAATGCATTGGAAATGATTTTTACAATAAAAATGCATTGGAAATGATTTTTACAATAAAAATGCATTGGAATGATTTTTAAAATAAAACATGGAATTAACAGGAGTTAGAAACGGAAATACATGAACACAACATGGAATTTCTAACAACACTGTGTTAATACATTTATACACACAAGAAAATACATTTGTAATAATTGTTGTTGCAAACGATAGTATTTTCTGCGAGAAATGTCAATTATATAAATACAATGAATACAATTCCACTTAACTGAGTGCTTGGAATGTTTATGGTAAGTATCGTACTTACGACGGTCCTTCTTTATCTCTGCTACTCTCTGTTGAATTATAGGGAGCGACGATATTTACGTCCGACCCCGAAAGATGCTGGTACAAAAGAGGAAGATTTATATCTTCAATTGATCCTGCCAAAATTTGCGGGTCTGTGATTGGTTGGTTTGAAAAGAGGCACGTCGACCAAGGGAGATAACCCACTACCTTTTTATAATTTACATATTCTTTTATTTGAGTTCTAATATTCGAATTCACTTATGTATATTTCTGCGAATTTATTCATTATATTATCGAAACAGAAAGTGTTGAGTGTTGTTCTATGTAAATGTAAATTTTAAAAAGTTTCTTTAAGAATATCTCTTAGCATTCAGTATTCATTTATACTTTGGTTTGTTAATATCGACAGTTCACTACCTGTTTTTAGTCTGTGTCTTTTAGTATTTGATTTTAAAGTCTTTTTTTAATAGATCGTCCCAATTCTGATAGAGAAAGATAGTCATCTGGGATATTTACTTCGACGAAAACATTAAACGAATTTCTGTTGGCTATTGGAAAAATTAGGGATTAATTATCTGCCCTTGGAACCAGGGGGTGAATTGGCCAATACCGTAGATTGGCGCCCAAATTGATTTCCATGACTAGTCACTTGTAGTGTTGAGCACACGGCAGCAAGATGTATAAATCCAGTCTCTCCCAAACTTAAAGGACTCGGCAGATAAGTCTTGCAGCAAACGTCGTTAAGTTTGCAGTTTGTACCTTTCTGAATATATGTTTTATCTTCATTTGTTTCTTGTCTTCTTCATCCGAATTTGATTATTTCGTTTCTTCTTCCCAGTGAAAAAGTAATTGTTATAAACTGTTATAATAGCATTGTCAATAATGCCGAATTATAATCTCATCTAATTAGTCGGTAGATGTTCCTAGTTCGATAAACTCAGCAGTTCCCTTATCCAAGACTAACTCATGATATTTATAGATTTGTATTTCTCCCGTAATTCTGTATTGTTACTTTCTCCGAGAATTGATACGATATCTTTAGACGTCCAGGTATCACGGAATGTTTTTGACGCTTTTAGACTAAAAGTAATGTTCACTTCTTTTTTTTTTTTTTAAACGAAATAGAGTCAACGAATCATTTTGTTTAAAAACTATATTCATATAATAGACTCTCTTTCTTTTAATATTCTAAAGCAACTGGTGGATTTCTCGTTCTTGCATGTTCATTTAAATATCAACAACGGTGACATTTAAGTTGAAAAGGGAGATAACTCTATTTGCTAAAAAGAAATGCATCAAACTTGTGCGCCGTCTGTTACTAAACTTCTTCTTCTTCTTCTTCTTCTCCCTCATTCTTCTCTTCTTCTTCTTCTTCTTCTTCTTCTTCTTCTCTTCTCTCTTTCTCTTCTTCTTCTTCTTCTTCTTCTTCTCTTCTTCTTCTTCTTCTTCTTCTTCTTCTTCTTCCTCTTCTTCTTCTTCTTCTTCTTCTCTTCTTCTTCTTCTTCCTCATTTCTTCTTCTTCTTCTTCTTCTTCTTCTTCTTCTTCTCCCTCATTTCTTCTTCTTCTTCTTCTTCTTCTTCTTCTTCTTCTTCTTCTCCCTCATTTCTTCTTCTTCTTCTTCTTCTTCTTTTTCTTCTTCTTCTTCTTCTTCTCCCTCATTTCTTCTTCTTCTTCTTCTTCTTCTTCTTCTTCTCCCTCATCTTCTTCTTCTTCTTCTTCTTCTTCTTCTTCTTCTTCTTCTCCCTCATTTCTTCTTCTTCTTCTTCTTCTTCTTCTTCTTCTTCTTCTTCTTCTTCTCTTCTTTTCTTCTTCTTCTTCTTCTTCTTTCTCCCTCATTTCTTCTTCTTCTTCTTCTTCTTTCTCCCTCATTCTTCTTCTTCTTCTTCTTCTTCTTCTTCTTCTTCTTCTTCTTCTTCTTCTTCTTCTTCTTCTTCTTCTTCTTCTTCTTCTTCTCTTCTTTTCTTCTTCTTCTTCTTCTTCTCCCTCATTTCTTCTCCTTCTTCTCATTTCTTCTCTTCTTCTCGTGATGTTCAAAGATATTTACACTGAATTGTGGGCTTGGTTGATATTGTGTCGAGTCGTGCCATGCGGAGGGTGGCCGCTTGGTAAATCTCCGAGTGGAACTGCGATGAACGACAAAGATGGTTTAATTAACCACACGACCAGAACTTAATCTTCAATTGGATCTCATGAGTGATGTCGTTGTTATAATTGGTTGAAAGTGCTGTGTCAATATGGCTTTTGAACATTGGAATGGAGTCGCTTTGAAACATCAAAGAAAATCACGTTCTTTGATGTCTTTATTACATCAACGCTATTTACAAGGTAACATTTTTGAAAAGGCAAAAAAGAAAGAAAAAATATGGGAAATCGGTTCGTGGTGCGGATCATTTGAACAGCCTTCGATTTGAGGCCAAAGAATTACCGTATTTGACGGCATATAGGACGCACTTTTTTCCAAAATTTTGGCTAAAAAAATGGACCATATTATCTTTAGGCGCCCCTTTTTGATCTCGATTAAGAAAGGACATGTTTTTCATTTACACCGTCAATATCCGGTTGTTTGTTAGGGGTTATGGTTAGAGTTAGGGCTTAGGAGTTAGGGTTAGGGGTTAGTTTTATTTTTAAAAATTTTAAAAAAAATCGTCTGTTAAAACAACCGGATATTGACGGTGTAAATGAAAAACATGTCCTTTTTTAATCGAGATCAAAAAGGGGTGCCTAAAGGTCATATGGTCCCAAAAAATTACCCTGCGTCTTATACATCGTAGGTGAAGTTTGAGACCTCCCGTAGGAGGTTTTATTATTATTATTATTATTATTATTATTATTATTATTATTATTATTTCCTGCTATTGAGATGTCTTGTGTATGCTTATTGCTTGCCTGTACTGCCAAATTGTTTTTATACAGCTATGTTTCTGCTTGTGTAATGCACAGCTAGACTGTTTTCAACAATATATGCTTAAATACTCTAAAAACTTTTTTTTCCTGAATCTGACCTGCTGAAATGGGGTGCGTCTTATATGCCCGTGCGTCTTAAGTAGTTCTTCCATTCAAAGAGGACTGCTTCCTCAATCTACTATAATAAAACGCCACGTTTCTCTATATATTTGTCAGCAATAGAATTTATGAGCAGAGAAATAAATACTTAAAGTTACTTCCTTTGAGCACATTATTTACAAGAGTAAACTTTTGAAGAGCGATTAGCAAGTTAGTTTAACTATCGTTGGGATAACTTTCCTGTATCTTAATTAAATATGGTCACACATGGTTAGTCAAAAGGATCCCTAAATTGAATGTTGTCATATATGGCTGGCGACATGTCCCCTAAATGAAATATGATCCCATACGTCCGGTCACATATGACTCTTCATATGACCTCTAAATTAAATGTGATCACATATGGCAGATCATAGCTATTCAAATGACCCATACATGAAATATGGTCAGATATGGTTGGTCACATGATCCCTAAATTAAATATGGTCCCATATGACTGGTGACATGTCCCCTAAATCAAATATGAGTACATGTGGCTGGTCACATGTCCCCTAAATAAAACATAGTCATACATGACCGGTCACATGACCCCTAAAGCAATTTGGTCGCATATAGCTAGTTACATGGAAACGCGCGTGGTGCAATGGTTAAAGTCATGGGAAATGGACTCGTCGCCCCGAGTTCAAATCCTGGACGTGGTAATTGCATTTCACTTAGCGCTAATACCCTTGGGAAAGGTATGAATCCTACTATCCCTCCAGCTATGGGTAAATAGTAGGGCAGACTGGGATCTTTAACCATGGCTAGGAAACCAGTCTAAGTTGGTTAGGCTACCAGTCTAGGAGAAGGAAAACTCTGAATTTAAACCTGTTGAACTCCGCTTAAGAAATTGACCTTGTGGCACATCCTGCTCGTGCGGAGGGGTTGGGTAAATAAATATAGCTAGTTCCATGGCCCTTAATTAAATGTGATAAAAATTGTTGATCACATGACACCTAAATTAAATATGGTTGTTGTCCTCGGGCCAGGTCGTATTTTGCTTTTATAATGACCAGTATTTCGTCGTTTTTTTTTTGCTTTTTTTTTAACTATGACTAAAATAAAAAAAATTTATGACAATATGGGTCTCCATGATAAGATAAGATTCTTAGTCACCCCAAAAAGAAGATTACCACCCACTGAACCACATTGTGATTAGTAAATATGACCACAAAGATAAGTAAACATTACACATTCTTTATTATAACTAAATAATTTCAGCGTAGATTATTGCATATCGTATTAAAGTTTTTTGTTTTACATTAAACAAAATAAAATTTCTAAAAATAGTCAAAAAATACCATCCGAGGTAATATTTGGATTTAACTGGTTGGTTGATTGATTGATTGATTGATATTTACGGCATGTCAACCCGTCCTAGGTTATTCTTTGTCTAAAGCAGAGTTTTTCAACCTTTTTCATCTCACGGCACATTGAGCTGGGCAATAAATTGATCGAGGTACACCATCAGTATATATGCATATAATTATTTTATCATTTAAATTTTAAAAGAAAATTGGTTGGTTGGTTGGGTTTTACGGCATGTCAATCCCTTGGGTTATTTTATGCCGAATACTTCAATTGGGAAAAAAATGTTTAATGCCAACAAAGTTTTGAAATAATTTCATTTTTAATGGATAATACAATTTTGTTTATAAACTCATGTTTTCTATTTAACCCATAGATGGGACCCTAACAGGTACTACCACTCCGGGTCAGAGTGGACCAGGGAGCAATGGTGATGAATGGGGTGCTCCACATTCCCCAAACCTCCAAAACTGGAACCTCACCATCAGATAGAGTTTAACGTCATTCCCAGGACATGTAGACCCGCAGCCACCGCCTTCTAGCACCCATATGATAAAAATGGGTTGGGGCTTGCCATAAGGGCAATAGGGTTGGGGCAATCATATAGGTGCTAGGGCTTGACGTGACCAGCCGATTGATCGAAGGGGGCCTCTCCGATTTAAAAAGAAAAGGAACAGAGAAAATGTGCTACAAGCGTGGCATAAATTAAAACAATAATATTAAAGTAATAGAATAAAAGTATAAGAGGATGATCAACCGTCCTCGACACTCACGGCACAAACCACGGAAGCTTCACGGTACACTAGTGTGCCGCGGCACACCGGTTGAAAAACTCTGGTCTAAAGGTTAGGGAATCGCGTTCCTTATATTTTTATATTTACATTTTTTTGTGTAGTTGTCTCTTAAGGTTTTTTGCACAAATACTTGCACACGAACAGAAAGGACCTCAAATGCAAATCTGTTAAAACCTGTTGAATCACCACGAGGCTGAAAATGACAGTTTCATCATCACCAATGAGGAGACGTGGTGTCACCACAAGCTTGAACCAAAAGTAGGTCGCCTCCATTGGTGCGGATTTTTACGAGCGCAGTATACAGGCTATTGTTCATTAGGTACCACCAACTTGTGAAATTCCACCCCCCCCCTATATTTAACACAATGAAACTTGCATAAAGGTTAATATTATCTTGAAAATATTTTGTCCATTCAAAAGAAGAACCATTAAACAAACTCCTGATGATTTTTTTTTGATTTTTTCAGCTCACGGCAATAATGAAAATTATAAACAAAAAACAATGTTTACATTTTTGCACCGTTAAATCAACTGAAATTTAACGTAGCCAAAAATAAGTTATGACTAGAGGCTTTTTTTTTAAATTCTATGAAAAATCAATTGATGGTCCGATTTTCACGAAAATTTCCAAAATTGCTTACCTTTTGATGAAAATATGTCTGAAATAGTTTTTTCCCAAAATATATTAGGGGAAATATTTTTTACAGGGTCTACCCCCTCCCCATTTTATTTTATGAAATATGAAAAAATTAACCGACAAAAAACGATTTTTACTTTTTTCTATAAAAGTCTGAATAATTATATCAGAAGATTTTCATAAGTTTCTAGGCGATAGTAAAAGAACTATGAATACAGAATTCTGCTAAAAAATATCAATAAAGAAATTGACCCTGTTGTAAAAAAAGGGGACTGTTTTACTTATTTTTCAAGACAACGGTGAGTAATTTTTTTCCGCAGTCGGATAATTTTATATTTGAATTAACTGTTTTTTTTATGGCAACTCTTTATTTTCGTTATTTCTTTTTTGCGAGATTTTAAAAGAAAAAGTTCAAAAATATTTACTTCATATTCCTTCAATATGACCTAAACTGATCATGTGACCTATTTTGGTGGTACCTATTGTTTATCGCAAACGAAAATGCATAACCAATAATGGTGTGCTGATTTATGCCGCGAATGTGGAGTTAACAAGAGTTAAAAATAGGAATGACATGAACACAACATGGAATTTCAAATAACATTTGTATTGATACGTTTATACATACCAAGAAAATACATTAGTAATAATTGTTGTTGCAAACGATAATACTGCCTGCGGGAAATGTCAATTATATAAATATAATGAATACAATTCCACTTAACTGAGTGCTTGGAATGTTTATGGTAAGTTATCGTACATACGACGGCCTTTTTCCTATATCTACTGAATTAGAGAGCGACGTTATTTACGTCCGACCTCAAGAGATGCTGGATCTAAAAGAGGAAGATTCCTTATCTTCAATTTTTGGCGCCGAAAACTGCGGGTCTGTGATTGGCTGGTTTGAAAAGAGGCATGTCAACCAAGGGAGATAACCCACCTACCTTAGATAAATTTCTTATAATGGTGACTTTGTGGGAAAAGTATTTGGGAGTTGAAAACTTGCCCTATCCAAAGATGTCATTATGTTCCGTGTATCTGTTGTAGTCTCCATGGAAATGAATAGGAAACACTCCTTGTACAAGACTATCACCTGTATTTTCTACATTTGATGAATTACCGTATATACTCGTGCAATAAATGACTTTTAAAAAAAACAATTTTTTACTTCAAAAACAAGGATTCGTTCACTACATGGTACATAGCCAGATGTAAGGGGTCGTTCATTACATACAATATATGCTAAAACACCTCTTTTGGGGCTAAAATTTCAGGGTTGTTCATTACATGCCATATATGCTAACTCTTTTGGATCTAAACATTACGGGTCGTTCATTACATAAAGTCGTTCATTACATGCAATATATGCTAAAACACTTCTTTTAGGGATAAAATTAGGGGTTGTTCATTACATGCAATATATGCTAAAATACCTCATTTGGATCTAAAAATTAGGATTCGTTCATTACACAAAGTCGGCATTACATACAATATATGCTAAAACACTTCTTTTGAGGCTAAAAATTAGGGGTCGTTCATTGCATAAAGTTGGTCATTACATGCAATATATGCTAAAACACCTCTATGGGGGTTAAAAATATGGGGTCACTCATTACATAAAGACGTTCATTACATGCAATATATGCTAAAATACCTCTTTTCGGGCTAAAAATTAGGGCTGGTTTATTACACAAAGTCGTTCATTTCATGCAATATATGCTGAAACACATCTTTTGGGGCTAAAAATTGGGGGTCGTTGATTACACAAAGTCGTTCATTACTATCGGTATATAAAGTATTGACCGTAAATCCTGAATGTGTCATCTAGATTTCAAAACCAAAGCTAGAAATAACAGAAAATCGGATTTGAAAATATCAAATTTGTTCATAAGTTGTAAATAGGATCAATCACTAGGGATTATCACTAAACATTATAGAAGCAATTCATTGAGGAAACCAAGAGAAGGAAAACTCTGAATTCAAACCTGTTAAACTCCACTTAAGAAATTGGGCATGTGTTGCCTCCTGCTTATGCGGAGGGGTTAGTAAATATATATATATACAAGATCCTACCCAAAATTTGAACATGAAAAAAATTACTTACCTTAATACCTAGTTTCCACTGCTTCCTTCAAAGTATTGTTTTGCCTTCTATTTGTGCACTGGTTTACAAAAGGTATTGCTAATAAAAAGATTTTGGCAAATCTCTATTCTACATTTATTTCAGACTTGTGGTTTAGAGTTTCATCTTGTATAAGGCATGTACCTCAAAACTCCCTTACAAACACTCATATCAATATACATGCATCAAGGAAAACACAGTTCAAACAATTTTGAAGAGAAAATCAAGAACTTGATAAATACTTATTTTAAGATTATAAGAACCTGGTTGGTTTGTTTTGTTTTACGGCATATCAACCTCAGTGGGTCATTTAATGCCGATAAAGTTTTGAAATAAATTTATTCTTAATGGATAATACGATTTTTTTATAAATACATTTTTCTATTTAACCCATAGATGGGACCCTAACAGGTACTACCACTCCGGGTCAGAGTGGACCAGGGAGCAATGGTGATGAAGGGGTGCTCCACATTCCACAAACCTCCAAAACTGGAACCTCACCATCAGATAGTTTAACGTCATTCCCAGGACATGAAGACCCTCAGCCATCACCTTCTAGCACCCATATGATAAAAAGGGTTGGGGCTTGCCATAAGGGCAATAGGGTTGGGAAAATCATATAGGTGCTAGGGCTTGACGTGACCAGCCGATTGATCGTAGGGTAAGAACCTGGAAAGAATTGATTGATTTTAACGACATGTCAACCCACCAAGGGTTATTTTATACCTAGAGAGTTGCATCCATTGTACATTCATATTTACATTTTTTGTGTAGTTGCTTCTGAAGAGGTTTTTTTTTTTTACACACGGTCCTATCAAATATGAATCATTTTTAAACTGGTTGGTTTACCTCAGTCGGTAGGACGTCAGACTAGGAACCACAAGGATCAGAGTTCAATACCGGTCCTCGCCAACTCAGCATATGAGTAGCACAGGGATCTGTGTGGTAAAGTGGGGAGCTGATGGTAGGTGTGGCGCTCCACCTCAGACGCCCAAAACAATCTCCTTGGTCTAGAGCTATTGAAAAGGGGATAGACTCTCTCGCTGATACTGACTTTAGGCCACCCCGACAACTTTACTTTTAATTATTTGACCCATAAAAGGGACCCTAATAGGTACTACCACTCTGAGTCAAAGTGGACCTGGGAGTAATGGAAATGAAGGGATACTAAACATTCCCCAGAACTAGAACAAATGCAGTTTAGTGTAATACCCAAGACACCCCTTTTGGGGGGATTTATTATCCCCCTCTGCAGAGGATGCAATCAGTATTATTTTAATCCCTGCCAACAGGGCAAACTGAAAAGGAGATGGGTGCCTCCAGGCTATAAATAGAAAGTCACAGAAATTATATTAAGGAAAATATTGTTATGCCAATGATTCTACAAAGGTGAAGGTTATTACTATTTTTATTTTGCAGCTCTTTTGGTAAATGGTCCTTAAAATTGTAGATATTGTTTGCCTTAAATTTTTATTTTTTGACATTTGCACTGGATGACCTTTTTATATATTATATAATTTAGAATATTATATTATATAATTAATTTTACAATATTATATTTATATATAATATAGAATCTTATATAATATAATTAATTTAACAATATTATATTATATATAATATAGAATCTTATATAATATAATTAATTTAACAATATTATATTATATATAATATAGAATCTTATATAATATAATTAATTTTAGAATATCTATAATTATAGAATATTATATATATATAATATAGAATATTATTATATATAATATAGATATTATATTATATATATATTATATATAATATAGATATATAATATATATATATAATATAGAATATTATATTATATATATATTATATATAATATAGAATTTATATTATATATATATAGATTATATAATATATATTATATAGAATATAGAATATTATATATAATATAGAATATTATATATATATATATTATATTATATAGAATATAGAATATATATTATATATAATATAGAATATTATATTATATATAATATAGAATATTATATATAATATATATATATATAATATAATATAATATATATATATAATATAGAATATTATATAATATAATATAGAATATTATATAATATAATATAGAATATTATATAATATAATATAAAATATTATATTATATAATTAATTTTAGAATATCATATAATATAATATAGAATTTTATATTGCTCTTTTGATAAATGACCCTTAAAATTGTAGATATTGTTCACCTAAGATTTTTATTTTTTGACATTTCCACTGGATGACCTTTTTAATTAACTTTTTTTCTACTGCCATAATCCTCAACAACTTTGGACTCAGAATTCTTTGTTTTCCTTTTATAAGTTTATTTTTGTCCACAAAGTACTTGACTTTATTTTAAGCTCTTAATAAAATTCTTTTCTGAATGGAGATATTCATCCTTTACCCCTGTAATCCCATTTCCATTCACCTATAACAACAGTCGTTTTTCTGTTGCTAAATGTAAATTCAAGTAAAACATAAACAAATCAATTTGAACTGAACATCGAAGCAATAACAATTATCTTAATAAAAAGAAAAAAAAAAAAAGGATTGTGCACTCAAATCTCGACAATAATTTCTATCATTTCCGTTTGAAAATAATACAAATCTTTGTGTTGTCATGAATTTTATCTCACCAACAACAATCGTTTGACAATGTCCGCTAAGATCTCCTTGATCCGATCCTTGGATTTCTTTTATACACACCAATAAAAATGTCTGTAATAAAAATTATGAAGGGGTGCTCCATATTCCCCAAACCTCCAAAACTGGAACCTCACAATCAGATAGAGTTTAACGTAATTTCCAGGACATGAAGACCCTCAGCCACCGGTTTCTAGCACCCATTCGATAAAAAGGGTTGGGGCTTGCCATAAGGGCAATAGGGTTGGCTCACAGCAGAGAATCAAACTGCGATAGTTGAAAACACAACTACTACTACTACAATAGAGGTACTACAACTCCAAGTCAGAGTGGACCTGGGAGTAATGCCGATAAAGGGGTACTCCACACTCTTTAGCACATATATAATAAAAAGGGTTGGGAGTTTGCCATAAGGGTAATAGAGATGGGACAATCATATAGGGGCTAGGGCTTGGCGTGACCAGCCGATTGATTGTAGGGAGTCTCTCCGACCACATGTCTAGCCTAAATAAGGGACAAAGTGGGCTGTTGCATGTCATGGACTGCTCAGCCACTAAGATACCATCCTTAAGCATCACGGGTCACCACCCATGGCCAACAAGTAGGGCCCTGTTGCAGAGATTTTACCTCTTTGTAGAGGTGCAGTCAGTGTATTGTTTGATTTGGTTTGGTTTGTTTTATGGCATATCAACCTCGGTGAGTCATTTAATGCTAACAAAGTTTTGAAATAAATTTATTCTTAATGGACACTCAATTTTTTTTATAAACACATTTTACTATTTAACCCATAGATGGGACCCTAACTGGTACTACCACTCCGGGTCAGAGTGGACCAGGGAGCAATGGTGATGAAGGGGTGCTCTACATTCCCCAAACCTCCAAAACTGAAACCTCACAATCAGAGTTTAACGTCATTTCCAGGACATGAAGACCCTCAGCCACCGGTTTCTAGCACCCATTCGATAAAAAGGGTTGGGGCTTGCCATAAGGGCAATAGGGTTGGGAAAATCATATAGGTGCTAGGGCTTGACGTGACCAGCCGACAGGGCGGAGTATTTAAGTTGTCTGAGGTTCCAACATCAAGCATTTTCATTATTCCACACCTTTTTACTGATATCTTCATCTTTTTATTGTTTTATCAACAACAGTTTTGATTCTTGGCCTTCAAATTAAATTGCTGGAACTTATAAATGAAAATACTTTCAGATCAGATAAAACTAATGTTTCTTTTTCATGTCAACTTGCTAGTCCTAATGATTGACTGATTGACTGGTTTTTATGGCATGTCAACATGTCTGGGGTTATTTCGTGCCTAGAGGCTAAAGGATTACATACATTATATGTTTATATTTTATTTACATTTTTTGTGTACCTTCTTAAGGTTTTATACACAATTATATGATATCAAGTATTCCTATCTGATACAAATAATTTTCAAATAGATCTATTTGACCACAGAATGGACCAGTGAGTAATGGCAATGAAAGTGTTATGGTAATTTACCACACATGCATGAACTCTTCCAACTATAAATAGCAGCAGGTTCTGCACTTAAGTGAGAGTTAATATTTCAGTGGATAGCTGATAAGACAGCCTCGCGTGTAACCATCACATTTGTATATGTTTGTACTACTGTTCTTTGTTAATATATTTGTTTAACTCATTTCCTCTCTTGTTTTTTTTATTGTGGTCCCTAACCAGGCCACAACAGAAAGGATACTCCACAATCCCCAGAGCTGCAGAACTAGAGCTTCACTATCAGATACAGTTTAGTGTCATATCCAGGACAATCGGGGAGGGGGGGATCTTACCAGTCAGCATATTCTAAGCCCTGTTAATAGGGCAACTGCCAGCCATAAGGCAAATAGCAATAAAATGGGTAATTTATGAGGAAGTGCGTCCCGGTTTCCTGCCTCAGAAATTGCTACCTGGTGACTATTAAAATAACGTCCCCAGCTATGTCGTCTCGGTGGTGTTACTTGAAAGAAAACAACCAACTTAGGGCGTTAAATGTATTTTAGAGGGGGGGGGGCTTCTCTTTCTTTGTCGTAATTCTTATTTATTTATCATAATTTGTTTAGAAATTTATTTATAGAAATTTGTCGTAATTCTTGTTTATTTATAGAAATTTGTCGTAATTCTTGTTTAGATATGAAGATGGATATCTATCTATCTATCTCAATTTGTTCATTTTTTACTTTGTTTATATATATCTATCCACCCATCTCCATTTGTTCATATAAAAAAAAGAGAACCCCCCCCTCTAAAATACATTTAACGCCCTAAGTTGGTTGTTTTCTTTCAAGTAACACGGCAGAGACGACATAGCTGGGGACGTTATTTTAATAGTCACCGGGTAGCAATTTCTGAGGCAGGAGACCGGGACGCACTTCCTCATAAATTACCATAAAATGAAACACACTGTTATCAGTTATTTTGTTAGAGGTTTTGAATGTTATGATAAGAAACAAATAATAAAAGCCATTTCTCTGAATTTTTTAGATAAGGCTTGATAATTTAGATTATTTGGATTATTCGGACTATTGTCCTCATCTTTATTGTTATCTACACAACGTTTCAGCTAATGTATCCTCCGGCCTTCTTCCAGTATTTCTTGTCGGACTTGGGAACCCTCTATTCAAATTTAGGAGCCCTCATATCGTAATCAGGAGCCTTCATGGAATTTCAAACCGAACCCTTTATTCAATCCACAGGGGTAACGGAATGAGAACAGTCTACCCCCATGGATTAATTAAAAGGTTCGGTTTGAAGTTCCGTGAAAGCTCATTACAACATGAAGGCTACCGAGTTCGATGACAAGGTTCTAGAGTTCGACAAGAAGGTGCCCGAGTCTGACAAGCAATGCCTGAAGAAGGCAGGAGGACACATCGGATGAAACATTGTGTAGATAACAATAAAGATGAAGACAATAGTCCAAATAATCCAAATAACACAAAATAAAAACCATTTCTTGTAATTGTATTTATGAATACACAGAAAACTATTTGAGAAATTTTTAACTACAGCAAACATTTTAGTAGTTTAATAAAAATGACGTTATTGTTTCTAAAAGAAATTGATTTAATGGGCAACATTGTGAGGATTTCTTTCAAGATTGTTGTTGTTGTATATCTTTATTGGTAGCTGATTTTATTATCTCTGATTCACATTTAACATTAAATACAAAAGACTTTTAAGTTTTTTTAATAGTAAAAAGTAACAGCTTATATTTTAGTATATTGAAACCAGGTAAAAAGTTGTGCTCATAGAAATCTCACTTTTACTAATTCTTTTACATTGGAAAATTCTAATTTCAAAATCTTATCAGAAAAAAAAATGCTCATCTATTAATTATAAAATATCTACACATAAAATCAAAATAATAACCTCATAGAAAATGCATGCAAATTATATTGTAGGGAGACAATAAGTAATTGTCTCCTTTTGATTTAGGGGACATGTCCTTTGGATGCCTTTTAGTCATATAAGAATCCCATAATTGTCTCTGTTCTTTGAACAATTAAGACATGCCATTTTATCCCTGTTTGTTGAACAGTATAGACTTTGTCTCCTCTACCGAGAATAGACTTTGACTCTCAACTCATCAGTTATCAGAAAGCCCACACGGCTCTGATCAAACTCAAATAAGACCGTTACCATTTTTGTACCCCTTTCATATACTGCTTGTTCATAGAACAATATGTGCACATATTCATGGAACTTCGAACCAAACCCTTTATTCAATCCACTGAGGGTAACAGAATGAGAACAGTCTACTCTCATGGATTGAATAAAAGGTTTGGTTTGAAGTTCCATGAAGGCTCCTGAGTTCGACAAGAAGGTGCCCGAGTCTGACAAGCTAGACCTGAAGAAGGCAGGAGGACACATCGGCTGAAACATTGTGTAGATAACAATAAAGATGAGGACAATAGTCCGAATAATCCAAACAACACAAAATAAAAGCCATTTCTTGAAATTATATTTATGAATACACAAAAAACTATTTGAGATTTTGGGACACTATTTGAGATTTTGGGACACGTTTGTGTATGCTTGTTAATACTTGTTGTATGTTTTATTATGTATATAGTAAATGATTCTCTATGTGTAAACAAGCTTATATTGTCTTTCCTTCCATTTATTCAGTGTTAGTGTATCATGGATATACTAATGCAAATATTGAACCATGGTGAATGGAGACTCGACTAAATATCCTCACTAACACAAACCACCCCAATAATATGTTCCCGAGCCCTTTCTTTAAAAACAACTCTCAAAATAAATATAAAAGACACTAGTTTATCAATTATGAAGAAACTTTAATACAATTTGTTGTGTCCCCAAACAAAAGGAGACATTCTCTAGTATGAATAGGTGTTGTTTGTTGTTGTTGTTGTTGTTGTTGTTGTTGTCAGGAGGATAACCTGTACGTTGGATGTAAAGTTGGTATTATTTTGAAGGATCTCTTGATCCACCACAGAACACAGCTTCTTCCATCTGGCCGCCTGCAGCACTGATACTGGCCCCATGAATCTGTATCTCCTGTTGTAGCAATGAAATGGCCTTCAGCTTACAGCTCAATATTTGACTTACCTTTTCTATGAAATCTGTGAAGCTCTGAGAAATTCAAAAAGAGAAAAGACAATTTAGGATGATAAAAACATTCGCATCAGCAAAAAATCAGTAGAAATTTATATTGCTTGAGTCTTAATTTTGGTTTGTTTTGTTTTACGGCATATCAACTTCGGTGGGTCATTTAATGCCAACTAAGTTTTGGATTTGTAGCAGAAGTTTGGTAGAGAAAAAAATGTATATATGTATAGATTTTAACTATTGTTCAATTACTCATATTTTTCAGTACAATCCGACTTCTTTAAGGAAATGTAAAATCCTGGATGGTCTTATTTTTGTGAAAAGTTTTTTTCAAATTATTTGCTTGGTAGTATTTTGTTTGCACTAGATCAAATGGTTGGTTGGTTTATTGATTTTAACGGCATATCAACCCGTCTGGGGTTATGTCATGCCTAACGGTTAGGAAGTGATATATATTGTGTATTTATATTTATACTTTTTAGTAATTGGTTTTAACAATGTGTTAGCACCATTGGGGATCATGTTGTATGGTATTGATTAAGTTCATGTCTATAATCTATGGTATAATTTTATTTCTCTCAAAAAGGACAGAATGTCCTCCATGTTGACATTTTCAAATAGATCTTTCATATTGTTTGCATTAAAATAACAGTTTCTGATGTGAGCAAAAAACCTGCATTCCATGTATAAGTGTTTAACAGTCAAAGATTTTTGACATGTTTCACATTGTGGTTGTTGTTCTTGTTTGAGTATATAGGAGTGCATTAGTCTTGTGTAACCAATGCATAATCTGGACACTAGATCAAAGTCTACACATTCTAGCAGTATTTTTTTTTTTTTTTTTTTTTTTAATATTTTTAAAAATTTATGTTGATTTAAAGTCAGAACATTTTCTTATGTTCTGAATCAACATAAATTTCAAAAAATATATTTTTTTGTTGTTGTAAAAGATGTAAAAAAATTTGTTTGACATACCTCATAGATCAGTACAGTAAATATGAATTAACAAACACAAAACACAGAACAATAAGTTACAAAACAATTAACTAGACAACTTACAAGAAATAGAGGAGGGTCAAATGTGGTATAGCTCACTCCGAATATTAATCAGCTTATTAATCAACTGTTGAAGTCCTTAATCGTAGACTATTTAATGCTATGAGCCAGGCCATCTAGTAGAGTGCTGAAGGGGTGCTAGCTACTCTACAACAATTACATTAAGATTTAACTCTTTGCCTACTTTAAGCTGCTTACAAAAACAAAAAAAATGTTTCATTGTAAATCTCTCTTGGCATGTACATAATAGAATTGCAAGAATGACCAGTTGAAAAAAAAAACTCTTTTGTCTCAATTGAATATCAAAAAATATTGGTCTGAATTTTTTAGATGAGGCTTGGTAATTTGTATTATTTGGATTTTTCAGACTGTTGTCCTCATCTATATTGTAATATGCACATTTCAGCCGATGTGCCCTCCAGCCTATTTCAGGTTCCGAGTTAGATGAGAAGTTTTCTGAATTCAACAAGAAACACCTGAAGAAGGCAGGAGAGCACATCATCCGAAACCTTGTGTATATAATGATAAAGATGAGGACAACAGTCCAAAAAATCCAAATAATACTGAATATCAAAAGTTCTACATAAATTTTAAAGTTATACCAGAAATTTCACAAGCATAAGATTAACTGCAAGAAAGAACTGCAATTTATCTCAATTTTGAAATGAGGATTTTCATTCATCTATAACAGGGATCACCAAACTACAACCCACAGGCTGGATCTAGCCCATGAAGACATTTTATCAGGCCTGCCAATGGTATTTGAATGTTGCGTTCTTTGATAATGTTTTGAAAATAAATATGTTGGTTAAATTTGTTTTTGTGCATCTTACGCCACTCATTCATGAATATAACATGGAAAAATGAATTTTGTTTTACATTTTTTTCCTCAGAGCTTTCATTCTGGCTAGCAAGTATTGTGATCCCTGATCTATAATAAGTAAAAAGTAAAGTTGCCGGGGTGGCCTAATGTCGGTATCAGCCATACAGCGAGGGAGTCTATCCCCTTTACACTAGCGCTAGACCAAGAAGATTATTTTAGCATCTGAGGTGGAGCACCACACCTACCATCAGCTCCTCACTTTACCGAATCCCTATGCTACTCATACCTGTGCTACTCATACGCTGAGTTGGTGATGGCCGGTATTGAACCAAGAACCTTGTGATTCCTAGGCGAACACTCTACCGACTGAGCTAAACTGGCCCCAAATCGGTGGTACAATGACGGTTGTTGCCGACAGTTAGATCGCTGACTAACTTCAACAATGATAGGGTCGTCGTGCAGAGTCGGGCAGCATCACTAGCTACCATCACAACGGTAAACCGGAGACATGGACATGCGGAGCGTGTTTGTGTGAAGCGAGCCTCTGTAGAGTATCATAAAATGCTACAAAAATTATAGCTTTATACTTCTGGACTTCGTCATTCAAGAGTAATTTGTATTTTCTATATATTCAGTAATGACATTCACAGTCAAGAGCTCAAAACATTAACTACTAAGCTAGCACATAGAATATTCAGTATCAAATTTCAGATAGAAGTATGAATAACTGTCACTATTGTTAATTGTTTATAGTACATCCTTGTTTGATGACAGACACCCACTTCTTCTAAACGAGATATAGCTTACTTTAAAAACTTTTAACTACACAATTTTGTAATACCCAATGGCCTACTTACAAAAATGACATAATGTTAAAAACATACAAAAAAGGCACACCCAGTAAAATGATTATCGGTATGGGAAATGGAATCAGCAACCCGGGTTCAATTCCTGGACAAGGCAGTTCGTATTTCACTTTGTGCTAATGCCCTTAGGAAAAGCATGAAACCATCTGTTCACCCCCCAGCTATGGATAAATAGCAGGGCAGAATGTTTTTTTTTTTTTTAATTTTCTTTTATCATTTTTGGTTAGACAACCAGTCTAAGAGAAGGAAAACTCGTAGAAAGTTGACCTTGTATCACATCCTACCAGTAGTGGTGGTTGGGGGTAGGTAAATGCATACATTGCTGATATAATCTTGAATTAATAGGATAATAGCAGAAACACCCACAATTGCTCGGGATAAAAGATTTGGAAGATTCTCTTCCCAGGCATTCATGCTTTTTTGTTTCGTTTTTTTTGTTTTTATTTTTAATTGGATGAAGCTGTATGCCTTTCATTTCATGCTAACGCCCTTGGGAAAGGCACAAATCCATCTGTTCTCTCCCCAGCTATGGATTTTTTAGTCATGGTTAAGCAACCCGTCTAGGAGAAGGAAAACTCTAAAATTCCCAAACTGCTTTACTGTGCTTAAAGATTGACCTTATGTCACATCCTGCCCATGACAGAGGGGTGGGTAAATATATCCATACAATATTACTTAGGGTACAATGGCTGACTTGGGAATATGCTAATGTCAATTAATTAAAATCAAATTAAGACAAAGATTCCATATATTCAACTTCAGAAATAAAATCACACTAAAAATGTTACATAATTTGTGGGTAGCCTACAAATTATGTTTGTAAGTGTAGTTAGATTTTGAATTGAAGTTCGTTGAAGATTCAAAATCGGAAGGGATTATATTATTGACAGGTAATGACCTTTACTTGACCCCCTCACCCGACTTCCGCCAATGGGAAGGCATGAGAACAGAAATTAAGTTAGATTTCAGCCGTTAGTCAGAAGGAGCAGACGCAGGCGTCCTTCGCGCCTAAGATGCCGACTTCTCACCACACGGTTAGAGACCCTTTTGGGCTGTGGGTTTTGAATAGAGAATAGACATCTTCAAAAACAACAAAGTCTTGTTTATTTATTACAAACAAGAAATGAGCACAGACGACCCAGCTCAGAAGAAGGAAGAATCAGCCCAGCGGAAGATGGACAGTGACAAGTGAGAACAAGTAACAATCCATCTCATGTCCTGTCTGCTCTCTCCCCATTGTATACCCAGCAGAGATGAATGGGGATATCACAAAAATAATAAACAATGAATTCACTAAGTGGTTATCCAATCTTTTTTATAGGAATGCCCTGTTGACAGGGCTTAGAATACACTGACTGTATCTCTTGTAGAAAAGTAGTGTCCTCACCCAGAGTGGTAGTACCTATTAGAGTCCCATCTATGGGTCAAATAGAACTGTTCAATCATTTACTAAGGATTATTGTTATTAGTTACTTGAAACCATACAACTGTGTGCAAGTTATTTGTATTAGATAGGAATACATGATATCATAGAACAGTGTGCAAAAAAAAATCTTCAGAAACAACTACACCAAAAATATAAATATGAACCTACAATGAATGTGATTATCTAACTTCTAGGCATAAAATAACCCTAGACAAGTTGACATGCCATTTAAAATCAATCAATCTTTCATCGGTTGACTTGTCTCTTCAGTTTAGACATCATTAAGAAATGACTGATATGCATTCAGTTAAATTATTGTCACATAATCATGTTTTCAGATCTAACTGGGAGTATCACACATGTTTTCAGATCTGACTGGGAGTATCACACATGTTTTCACATCTGACTGGGAGTGTCTCTACCTAATTTTTAAAATTCTTACATGGAATATTGTCAACCATTAATTTTGACTAGTATTTCATTTCATCTTAATTTTCAATTGCTTTTTTTTATATCACAACCCACTTAGTCCATCAATCTATGACAATGAGGTAACAGCACAGACCAACACTGATACTAAAGTTGTTTTGGCGCAAGTGGGTTGAATAAGAAACTAAAAATTAAGATGAAAGAAAATACTAGTCAAAATGAATGACTGACTGGGAGTTGTAATGGTCGCTAAATTGACATGTTAGTTATAACTTATTTTTATATAGTTATTTTTTGTTTATCAATGTAACTACCACCACAAGATCTAGTCTTAGAGTAATTTAGTGGGTTTTATTAATTCCATTTTGTGCTGACCATTAATTACTGTGGTCTATAGAATCCTAAGTGGAAATGGGTAAATGGAGCTTATATATGAATCCTACTTGAAAGAGTGTTTGTACCAATTTCATCACAATATCATAACTTATTTAGAAGGCCTTTGGATTTATATTTTGTTCTTTCAAAGAAGTTTTTTTCTCAGAGAAAAGCAATTTTCTCTCTGAATTTATTTCTTCTCTTTTAAAAAAATTTAAAGTTAGATAATAAAGAAGTGAAATAGATAAGGTAATATAATAAGAATTATATTTTGAGTATATATAATGTAATATAAATTAATAATTTTTAACTATCCCAAAACAATTTCCATAGGATGGACTATTTGTATTTTCAAGTTTTCTACTTGATTTCCCTTCATTAAAAGCGAATACAATGGAAAACAAAATTAACTTATTTTTTGCTTTTCCTTTTCAGGAATACAACAAAAAAAACTCAGGAAAATTTTCTTAGGTAAGATTGTTCCATTTTTACTTTCCACAACTATGATTAATAGACTTACCCAAATTCTATCTATGAATCTATTTTTTAAAGCTTTCTTTAATGACAAATAGAATTCTTTCTATTCTTTTTATAAATCTACTTTTTTAATTCAATTTTCTTTTTATTCTCGTAATCTTTTCATTATTTTTTAAGTGAATAAATGCAATACAAAATTAACTTTTTTTTCTCAAGGTTTTTTATCTTGGAAAGAAAAGTTTTCTGTTGCTAGTATAAATAATAATATATACTTTATTCAACAATGCTTCTAAAAACAAACATCCAAAATCTTATTTGTTGTTATCTTTTTATTGAATGTTATTTGTTTCTTCTTTGTTTTCATCCTGATTGTTAAAATGAACTTGATAACATCAGTATGATGCATCCAGCATTGTTTGTACGCAAAAAAATTTTCCCAATATCTTTCACTCTTTTTAAAGGGACTAATTAAACTCATTAATAATAGGGAAATCCTTTTTTCAGTGTTTCTTGCAAACTAATTAGAAAATCTTTATTTATAAGTTTAAAACTTCTAATGAAATAAAACTGCAGCATTTATGAAGTACAAATTAAAATTTTTCCTTTTTAATTAATAAATAATAAAGAAAATTCAGTTAAATCGAACTTAACGGACCTAAATTCCACCATCGTATGTTGCCCCGCCAAAAGAAAAAAAATACCAAAAATCAGGGAATTAACCAAATTTAATGAAATTTTCAGTGTTGATATATTAATGAATAAAAGATATAATGCACCAATTATTTTATTCAAAAACTTTTAGATTTTTTCAGCTCAGTTAATTTGAACCATGTATCTTTGAGACGTAACACAGATTCTCAAAGATACATGGTTCAAAGTTACCGGACCTAAAAAAAATGTTAACGTTTTTAAATAAAATATCTGGTGTATTATATCTTTTATTCATTAATATATCAACACTGACGATTTCATTAAATTCGGTTAATTCCCTGATTTTTGGTATTTTTTTTTCTTTTGGCGGGGCAACATATGATGGTGGAATTTAGGTCCATTAAGTTCAATTTAACCGAAAATTCAATGATGAATTTTAAAAATTCCTGTCTTACCTTTTGTCCTGATTTGGCCAACAACAACAGTTTCATTTCTTGTTTACACAACATAGTCATAGTGGCCAATTGTTTTTCATGGGCCTGAATCAAACGTTCACTGTGAAATAAATATCATAAGTTAAAGGTCAACAAATAAAAGAAATTTGGTTTGTGGAATCAAAGCAAAAATCATTAAGAGATTCTAAACTTTGCACCTTAAGTTTTAGTCTCTAAAATTACATAAAATAAAACCAACTCAACTACATGTAATGTAATTGAGAGTTATCTCCCCTACTTTATGATTACCTCCCCTTTGGAGAACTCTCTAGTGAATACTAGACTATATAAACTCTCAGTAAGTGTACCAACTATTCCAAGTAGAATAAAGATTTCCAAAGTCTATCGGTTTTATCGTTTGTCATTACACCAATAAGAATGGAGTACTCTCTAGTGAATACTAGACTATATAAACTCTGTGTAAGTTTACCAATTATTCTAAGTAGAATAAAGCTTTTCAAAGTCTATCGGTTTTATTGTTTGTCATTACAATTACATTATTATATTACATTATTTCTCTATTATAAAACTCCCTTTTTTTAAAATAAAAGTTCTTGGCCTCAAACAGTATTTACCTAACTCTGTGTAATAAGTAATTTAGAGTTACCTCCCCTACTTTATGATTACTTCCCCTTTGGAGAACTCTCTAGAGAATACTAGACTATATAAACTCTCAGTAAGTGTACCAATTATTCTAAGTAGAATAAAGCTTTTCCAAAGTCTATCAGTGTTATCATTTGTCATTACAGTAGATAAATTTCTTTGCATACATTTTGGTATTTGGTGAAAAGCTTGAAATAAAGTTATAAACTAAATAAATTTCCACCAAATGAGTTTGGAAATTTAACTGACCCATGTCTTCATGCATAACATGTCACATTGTGCTGTAATGGTTGGCCTCACAGATCATTACAACTATGTAGAAAAGTTGTTCTTACAGGGCACTCCTTATTTGAGGGTGGGGCAGTCTTACCCCTTTGCAGGTGATACAGTTGGAGGTGCATGGTGTAACGGTTAGAGTCGTATGAAATGGACTCGTCGACCCAAGTTCAAATCCTGGACAAAGCTACAGTTCACATAGTGCTAATACCTTTGAGAAAGGTATGAATCCAACTATTCTCCCTCCAGCTATGGGAAGGGCAGACTGGGCTCTTTAACCTTGGTTACGCAACCAGTCTAGGAGAAGGAAAACTCTGAATTCAAACCTATTAAATCACATAGTACTAATACCCTTGGGAAAGGTACAAATTCAACTATTCTCCCTTCAGTTATAGGTAAATAGTAGGGCAGACTGGGCCCTTTAACCTTGGTTATGCATCCAGTCTAGGAGAAGGTAAACTCTGAATTCAAACCTGTTAAATCCACTTGGTGTGGTCACTCCTAGAATAGGCTCAGTCCTAATTAGTGATCTATCTCACTAATATTAATTTTTTTTTTTGACAGTAAGGATATTCTAGCTCTCACTGACACGGCAGCAAGAGTCTGTATAGAATTCAATTGAAATAAGAGAACTTTCATTTGCCTCTTTTATGCCTTTCTTTAGCATATGTACATGAATTAAAGAAGAGAGAAGTAATTTATAGGAATATTCATTAAATTCAATATATTTAAAATATATTAAAATATCATATATTAATTAATATATGATTAAACAAAAGATATATATTCTACTATATATAATACTTATATTAGATATATATCAATAACAGTAATACTATATATTAATACATTAGATATTAAAATGAGATATTATATATAATATAATATTATAACCCACAAAATTATATAATATATCAATATATAATATATAATAATAATATAATATATATAATATATAATATATATATCAATATATAATATATAATATATATATATAATATATCATTTTAATATATAAGATATTAGATATATTAGATATATATTATCTATTCTATACACATATAAAGGGCAGTTGTGTGGATGTGTATGTCTGGAGGAAACTTTGAAAATAAAACAATTAACAACAAAGTAAATATATATACCCATTAAATATCACCAGGGCTTGGATTTTGAGCAAAAATAATGAAGATTTGAGTTATATTTGGGAAGATATTTAAAAATTCCAATTTGAAAAGTAACAGAAGGGAAAGTCATTTGCATTCTTTTTTTTTTTTTTTTTTGTATGTTTTTTCGCTTTGAAATATAATATTGATTGATTGAATTAATTGCATCATTTATATCTTTTTTTTTTTTTTTGTTAAATTGTAAATCATTGAATGGAAATTTCTTACTATATTGTTATATATTTCTGTGGGGGTTTTTATGGGGCAACCAGCGAGGATCTCACTCGCGATAAGTAATAATGGATCTGCGAGACTAACTTTTTAAAAATACCCCCTTTACCCAGGCGATGCCGGGTAGCCACATCTAGTATTATATATAATACTTATATTAGATATATTAGAGAAATATATATCAATATATCAATTACAGTAATATTATATATTAATATATTAAAATATTTAAATTCATTAAATTCAATTGAAATGAGAGAACTTTCATTTGCCTCTTTTATGCCTTTCTTTAGAATATGTAGATGAATTAAAGAAGAGAGAAGTAATTCATAGGAATATTCACAAACATCAAAGAAAGAAAAACAGGTCATAAATGCAATGACCTGTTTTAATCAGCTTCATTTATTTTATCATTTGGTGGAAAATTGGAATTCTTCCAAGCTGTAAGTGGTTGCACCACTTGGACTTTTATGAAATGACTGGAGAAAAAAGCGAGATGGGAATGACACAAGAGTGCTGCATGCTGTTTAGAACAAATCCTGGAAACAGCATATTTAGGTGAAACTTAGGTTCACAGTGTCTGACTCAATTTAGGTTAAGTATATATATATATATATATATATATATATATAAGCACTTTATGAATAAATGATATATTGACAAAATGCCTCATCATGGCTGATGGAAAGGTAAGTAGGTACATGGCCACTTGGGTAAACCACTTTCCCATAAATACATTATCAACGTATACATATGCAAGTCCATATATATATATATATATATATATATAATATATAATGAATAGTGAATGAAAAAATGAGAAAAGTATTTGCATGGAAAGGTGCTCAATGCTAATAAAGCAGAGCAGTTTTATAATTTCACGACTGGTTTTTGACATCTCAACCACTTCTCATCTGATGATTGGACTACCAAGAAACTTGAAGTTATGAGTGTGAAATCATAATATCAACATTAATTATATATATATATATATATATATTCAAATGCCTGGAGAAAAAGCGAGATGGGAACTACACAAGGATGCTGCTTGCTGTTTTGAACAAATATTGGAAACAGCACCCTACAAAACAGCAGTTGTATAGCCACTTACCTCCCATCTCATAAACCATCCAAGTAAGACCAGCAAGATATACAAGATGTGTCAAAAAGTACAAAAAATCTTGATACTTTTTTGACACACCTTATATATATATATATATATATATATATATATATGAATATGATATATTGAAAAAACAAAGGATGTTTACAAATGCATGGGCTCATCAGGAGAGAATGTGCAAATCTCCTGATGCGCCCATGCATTTGTAAACATCCTTTGTTTTTTCAATATATCATATTCACACTGTCGGATTAATTTCCATTTTATTTTCACATATATATATATATATATATATATATATATATATATGTATATATATACATACATATACATATGCTCCCACTCGGTTGAGCTCTGTAGAAGGGACATTAATTGAAATTGCACCGCTTGGCGTATAGCTGAACTTCGACTTGTTTACAAATGTCTAAGAGGCCTCTGGTGTTAATAAAATCATTCCACGTAGGAATGTATCAATTAATTGTTCACTTAAAATTAACAGCCACTAATAGCCGCATGGGTAAGAGATTTGACAAACGAAAATTCAGTCAGGTTTCGATCCCGGCTAGAGGTAGCTGTTAAAAGTAAAGCCACACTGATGAGAAGTAAACTTTTAAACATGTATGTGGATAACATATATATATATATATATATATATATATTGAGGAAGCCTTATGTCTTGGTCAGCCATTTTCATTTCACCATAAATCTACACTGAAAATTCAAATTTGTTTGAATCAATACAACTGCATTTAACACAAAAATGTCATAAAATGTGTTCTTAATTGTGCTTGCGCATTATTTTAGATGAACTTCATTGTTATTAAGAACACATTTTTTATGATATTTTTGTGTTAAAACATGCAGGTTGTATTGATTCAAACAAATTCAAATTTTCAGGGTAGATTTACGGTGAAATGAAAATGGCCAACCAAAACATAAGGCTTCCTCAAAGTGAAAGAAACAAGGGGAGGTTACTCTCATTTAAGTAGCTAATGTTCAGATTACCAACCAACCTACCCTACTGGGCACTGCTGGAGAATTATGGTCACATTCTTAAGCAACATTCTCTAATGGACCAACAAAAACTTCCATTCATTAGCTCTGTGTGGACACTGGATACCCTCTAGATAGGGACAGATAGCAAGTGAGGGTCAAGGGAATTCATGCTGTTGGCACATCTTGATGATGATGCAGGCACGTGGTGTAATGATTACCGTCATATGAAATGGGCACAGCGAGACGTGTTCGAATCCTGGACGTGGCTATTTGCATTTCACATAGTGCTAATACCCTTGGGAAAGGTATGAATCCAACTATTCTCCCTTCAGCTATGTGTAAGTAGTAGGACAGACTGGGTTCTTTAACCTTGGTATGGCAACCAGTCTAGGAGAAGGAAAACTCTGAATTCAAACCAAAGGAGCTCTCTTCTCATTAGTCAAAAAACTACTTTAAGAGGTCCTCCCCACCCCAAAAAAAAGAGGGATATTAAATAAATTTTGTTTTTGTTTTTCAAAAGACCAAACTCTCAAGTTTATTTATTTCCTTGTAATATGCAAGTGGAAGTGTCGTAAATAAGACATGTTTTACGACACTCATTTGCAACATCTGTATTCATTTACAGCACTTCCCCAGATTACAGCAGTCAGCCATATTCTGAGTCGCACATTACACATGCCATTTAATACTTCTTATATTTTGTTGAATAAAACTTGGATAAACTTATCTCTGAGTCTTAGTCTTTATTCCTGAATTTGTGATTTAACTGAAAAATATAATTCTCTATTCAACCAATTCTTTTTAAGCTGCACATCGGTTGGTTCTGTTATTAATTAACTAGAAATTAAAGGACGACAACTATTTATATTTTTATGTCTTTTTAGTCAATGGGTGACTTTTTTTCAAGTTTAAAATCGACATAACTTGGCCAATTTTTAGAATTGGAAGCTCATATTTGAGGGAATTGTCTAACTTTAACTTAGTGCACACCTGTAAAAAATTTCAGAAAAATTGAAGTGGGTGGGTGACAATTTTACTTTTTTCTGGATAATTTGACATGGAATTACTCTAATTGAATAAAATACATATTTTTATAACATCACCTCTATTAATAATGGAGATTTGCTTCCAGTTTTTGTCTGTAACAAAAACTACATCACTGCTTACGTCACTATACCCAAAATCATCATAACATAGAATAAATACACTCAAAATTTGAGCATGCAACATTAGACATTCCTCATTGTTTTTTAAAACAAATTTTAATAGATACAACCCCAGTATCATATATTTATATATAGTTTGTTTTATTTTAATAGATATTCAAAGTTAATAGAACTTAGTTTCGATTTCAAATTGTTTTATTTTTTTTACTCCTTTAATAAATTTGATGATTTCATGATTTATGGTTCAAACTCTCCGACATTTAATTTTTAACTTCCACCTCCTCAAGCAATATCTTTCAAAAATTTATTTTTACATCGCCGGAGGGCGTTTTTTTATTTTGCTAGTATACATAATGTAAATAATAGAACACCTTAACTATATAATACATATATTTACTTACATAACGAATTAGATACCTTAAGGAACAAAAAATAAGATAAACAAAACATAATTATCTATCTGTAATACATGTTCTTCTTAGAAAATACAGAGTCGCTTGAAACACGCAGTGTGCACCAGGCCAATCTATGACTGTAAGTCCTTTCATCTAAACAGCACGGTACCTCTATTTATATCAGATGGAAATCAACCATTTTCATTTTCTGGTATTCAGTGTTCCAACTCGAGTGTTAGCAGTGACACTTTATTCATATACTAGAAGTGGCTACCCTGTGTTGCCTGAGTAGAGGGAGGATAATAAAAATTACTCTTCGCAGATCCATTGATTGTTTTGGTCTTTAAATTTTGTTTTATCATTTAATCATGTTTAATCATAATTCAGAGTGTCTGCTCACTTTTTGTCCTGATGTCCAACCTGGTCAGATCAACGCAAGGTCTTTTTTACGTAGGGATTTTAATGGGACATCCTGCAAGGATCCAACTTATGTAATAATAAAAATAATAATCATTTTCCTTTAATTAAACTATCCTTCAAATTTTCTAAAATTACTTCACAATATATTTCTAAAAATTGCAGACACAACAGAAATTTGGTGTGATAACAGGAAAAACAATAAATAAACAAATAAAATAAAATAAACATAAATTACTTAAAATAAAAGAAATCTCCGCTCCTTAAAATTCTACACAACGATATGGAAACCAAAAGAAAAAAAATCCCATTAAATTGGCTGTATAAGACAAAAACCACAATTAATCAACAGGTGTGGGGGGAAAGGCTTCTCCTCTCTCTTCTTGAGATAAAAGAAAAAAAAAACAAAAAAAAAAACAAACCAACATTCAATTTAAGAAAAAATAAAACTTTTGTAAGGTTCTCGAAAAAAAAAAAATTTTTTAATAAAAATCACTAATAATGAATGTGTGAGACTAACTTTTTGCACACTCCTACCTAGACAATGCCGGGTAGTCGCTTCTAGTTTGTAAATAAAACTGAGGGGAAAATAACTGGTATAGATGCTCTTAGTGTAATGGTAATCATCATAGAAAATGGAAAAAGTGACCGGTGTTCAAATTCTGACCGAGGCTGTTTGTACTTTACTTTGTGCTAATGCCCTTGGTAAAGGCATGAATAAATTTCTTCCCCCCACCCCAACAGCTATAGGTAAATAGTAGGGCAGAGTTGGTTCTTTAGTCATGGTACGGCCTAATAATATATACGGCCCCATATGTCACCATAAGCAGGCAGAATTCTAACAGGCCTATTCGTTTTATAGTCAATTTATGTCTGTTTTGAAAAATCTTAAAGCACAAACATTTGGCTAGATGGAACCATAAGTTCTTCTCAAGAAACACTGTTTCTCTGTAGTATATTACTATCATTGCCTACCATGACCAGGGAATACATTTCACATTGAAAAGGTTTAATTTTTTCTGATATAACCTGAAATCATAGATAAATTGTTGGTGTGTTTGTTTTGTATAACTGCATAATTTTTTAAACTATTTTTTGTTTGTTTGTTTACAATCTTTTATTATTACATTTCTAAAGAAAAAAGACAAATTTGTATATTTTTAACATTTTTTTCAAAACGGTCATAAATTGACAATAAAATGAATAGGAATTGTATTTTGATAGAAAGGAAGAAGAAGAAGAAGAAGAGAGGAACAAAAAGGAAAGGAAGGATAGAAGAAGACGAAGAAGACAAAGAAAAAGAGAGGAATAAAAAGGGAAGGGGGGATAGAAGAAGAGAAGAAGAAGAAGAGAGGAACAAAAAGGAAAGGGAGAAGAAGAAGAAGAAGAAGATTATTATCATTATTATTCAGAATCAATAAATGGAGATTGAACAACAATAAACTTACCAAACTTCTTTCGTGTTCAATGCCTCTTGCCGATTTTCTGACATTGACATGCCACTAAGCAAGAATGGCACTGGATAAACAACATGTCTGGGGTGTGGGGATTTTGCCAAAGTTGGGGAGGGCATGTTATGTACAGGTTGGGGATCAATAGGGAAAAAACCAGTTTTTGGACTGCTCGGAGACCAAGCATTGACTGGAGTCTGACCAATGGCTTCAGATGTATTGTTAGCCTGAGAAACAGTTTCTCTATGAGAATGTGAAGGTGGACTAGGATTTGAAATTACTTCTGGATCATTAGTCCTGTTTGTATTGGAATGTTTTGTGTTATAAAGGAGAGGCTCAACTTCAAAGCTATCATTTGGTGGGTAAACTGCTCCCTCCATAGAGCTTTCTTGACTAGATGGTTGACTATTGTTATTGTCTGTCACCTTTGTAGAGATGGATGACATCTTCTGTAGGAATTGGAAAAGACTCTGTTTCATGGCTGCTATATCACTAACACATAAATCGGGGACAGGTTCAGGAGAACGGGGACAGGCTCCAGCCTGTGTCATACCAGTTTCTTTAGCTTCTTTTCTGTCTCTCGTGCTGTTTGTAACGGTTGAGGGTGAGTGAACCGACTCAAGATGATGATGCTTACTGTCTGGGGAAGAAACGTGTTCCATCTCAAGAAAAGTTTTTCTGGAATCAAAACCAACAGTGTTGGCTTCTCTCGATGAAGATTTCTCTTGGTTATTCGGAATAACTGGAGCGGATTCTCTCAAACTCGAGAGTAGTTCTTCAGCTACCGTCAACTTATTCGTGTATGCACCAGTTGTGAGTTGACTCTGACTAAAGTTGCTCATACTCGTAACTGCTGTTGGGTCCGAACTGTTAAGAACAGTCATCATGGTTGGTACAGTCGAGGATGTTGTTGCAGTGGTGGGGCTATTTCCCGCAGCTAATACTTCGTCTTTTCTGCTGTAATCTCTGGAAATCTTTCTAAAATGCTTTTTCTCTTCTGGAATGGTAGACCGATGAGGTCTATTTGGTAGTGTTGTGGAGTGGTGTCTGGGTGGGACAGAATTTGGGCTTTTCGATTCTGTATGAGAAACATTAATGTGCGGTTCAGTGACTCTGGTGAAACCTTTCTCCCAAATGTCTCTCATGTGCATTTGCTCTCTTTTTGATGCAGCACACCTGGTATTATCAGCGGGGGTTGATTTTATGCAGGGTGGAGATGGGGGCAGAGGAAAGATCGTCTTCAGTTCTGAATCGTTTGCTGTTCGCTGGTTTGGGAAATGACCAGCAGTTGCAGCGGCTGCCGCCAGATTTTGACTCGCTGGTATTCTCAGAATATTATCAGGACTCCCAATTGGATAATCAGAGTCCATACTGTTGCTAGAATGTTCCTCTGGCTGGTCAAAATGGCTGGGCATCAAATCTGATGACAATTGTCTTTTAATTTTGCAATCATCCCTTGGGTTGGCCAGTGCACTTGGCATGAGGCCTGGATCAGAATGGTTACGAACTCTAGTTAAAGGTGTACGACTCTTTTTTCCACTTAAGTGCTCAAAAGAAGGCATAGAGCTACCATACTGTGTTCTCACATCACAGGGAGAGATTCTAGGGGGGCTGAGATAGGCTCCCCCTTCAAACTGAATTAATCGAGCCTCACTAGACAATTCATCATCATCTTTATTGGTCTTGTTCAGATCATTCAAGTTATAATTAAAGTCTGAGGTAAGAGGCTCATCGCCCTCAGACAATTGAATATTGTCCATTTTCATCTCAGAATAAGCGTCAGCTTGGTAGTTATCAAAATCTGTTTCCAGTGGCAGACCTCCTTCCATGTGTCGAGTAGTAGGCAGGTTTTCAGATGTGGGAATGCATTTAGAGACAGTGATTTTGTCAGGCAAAATATTGAACTTGCTGCTGACTTTTCGAGGCATTCGATGGCCTGTATTGGGCTTTCATTAGGATCCGGAAATGCTGTTGCAGCCGTGTCAGCTGACGGATTATAGTCAGAACACTGTCGACGGATTGGTGTTGATGTACAAAGAATGTTTGAGTGATGGAAGTAAGAGGGAGAAACTCCGGTTCCTGTGACATTCTTGTTAGCAGATGGATTTTCCGTGGATTTCCTTCTCATTACACGGGGACTTCCTGTATCAGGACGGATTTCCTTGACCCTGAAGAACATATACAAAAGACATATTATATTAATAATATAATGATAATAATAATGATAATGATAATCATGAAATTTATTGTGTACAGTGCTCAGGTGCATCACAACTCATCAAAATCTCATGTCTAGTACATAAAATAATGTGCTAGTGTCAGGAACATGAATAGCATACAGTAATAATATTCATATATATGTGTGCGCCTGCGTGCATATGTGTGTGGATGGGGGTATCAGGTATAGTATTGGCGAATTACAGGAAACATGGAGTTTTGAAAGATGCAGTGTTTCGGCAGCCTACAATAAATGCAGGCAGTTTATTCCATGCCTCGACAACTTTGAGCGGGAAAAAATATTTCCAAAAGTCATATGAGCTATGCTGTTTTCTGACTTTGTAGGCATACCCACGTGTGTGTTAGAAACATGGAGAACTATTTAATCTTTAAATATTCAAAATAATAGTATTATAATGTTGAATATATAACAATAAAGATGAGGACAACGGTCCAAAAAATCTAAATGATACAAATTATCAAACCTCATCAAAAAAATTCAGACAAATAATACAAGATAATAGGTCGTTAAATTAATCATTGGTAGGATTCAGATTAACAACTAATACAAAGGTTTAGTTAAATGTTAATCTGAATTATATTTTAAAACTTTTAAACTAGCACAGAACTCAAAAAAAGGCACACAATAAGGATCTAACTCACTACATTCATTAATAGTCTACCAAGACTCTATGCTAAGTGTTTTATGTTTTTCTTAAAATTTAATAAATTTCATATTTACTAAAGTAAGCATTTATTTATCAAAGTAAGCATTAAATTAATTAAATAACTTCATTTAATTTTTAAAGAACAAAATAAATCTTTAAAATTTACAATTTTATTTTAAAAGAATAAAATAAGATCTATATAATTTGTTTCATATAATATTTTTTCATATGCAGGACACTGTAATAATAATCTTTAAACTCTCAATTATGCTATACCTATGGAATATTATTCATCATGCCTAAAATAAATTTGGGTGTAATATTTATGTATTATAACTTACCTATCTGCATATCGAAGTGTGTTTAGGGTACATTCAGTTGCACCCTGGTTAGGAGAGATATTGGCAATCATACATGTCTTGGATTTACCGGTGAAAGAATCTTTCAAGATGTGAGTCAACTTGCTCTGACGGAATGGTGTAAAGCTACTTTCTTGATCTAAACTACGGATGCACTCTTTTAACTGAAAAAAAAAAAAAAAAAAACAATTTGAGCGCCGAAAGAAAATAGCACCATAAAAAGTTCTGCAAGGATATCGCATTATGAAGTTTTCTGAAAGATGACAAGTAATAAAACAATCTGATAAATATTTTGTTCCAGAATGTTTATATCAAGTTTTTTTTAATAAAAATTTTATTTTTATTTAATAAATCAAACTTTTTTCTAATCTTAATTTAAGGACGTATTCAGTCATCTAAGCATACAATAAGAGTAATTAGTTTGTGACACAATTATTTTATTAGTCAATCAGTGACCATTCAATCGTAGTCAGTTAAATATTCAGTGTAAGTGATCAAAATGATCTATTCAAGAATTTATATAGTGTCTTTGAGGTGATCAATCAAAATTCTTTTTTGAATGTGCTATAGCCATAAAATGAATTTATGAAAATGTATAAGTAAAACAGAAGCCATCTAAATAATAGATACTTTTAATTATATAAGAATAAAAAGTATTACTTTTTAAATCAGAATAGAAATTAACTAATTTCAAGTATCACTAAACCAAGGGAAATAACTCAACCAGGGGAAAGCAAAATGAATCAGTTATCGGTTATCTCCCCTACTTCTAAACTAGCGCTGGATTTTAGAATACGTTTAACGTAAAGTAGGTAATTACCCAACACGTCCACCACGTGTAGGATATGACACAAGGTCGCAAATATGCGGCATCCAGCAAAGATCGAACTTTTCACTAGCTATTTACTAGCTTGCAAACCATTACACCACGATGGGACCTCCTACATTTAAGGTAAAATGTGAGCTTTATGAAAAGGTATAAGTAAAAAAGTAGAGTTGGCCGAGTGGTCTATTATCGGTATCAGCGAGGGAGTCTATCCTCTTTTCACTGGCACTTGACCAGGGAAATTGTTTTTTGCGTCTGAGGTGGAACGCCACACCAACCATCAGCTTCCCACTTTACCACACAGACACAAGCCATGCTACTCATATGCTGAGTTTGCGAGGGCTGGTATCAAACGTGGAACATTGTGGTTCCTAGACAGATGCTCTACCGAAAGGTATAAACAACAGATTTGATAGACTATACAATTTTTTTTGTACCTCTGCAGAGGAGTATGACTCCCCCAAATGGAGCCACCTGTTGGCCGTGGGTGGCGACCCATGATGTTTAAGGATGGAGTCTTGGTCGATGAGCAGTCCATGACCTGCAACACTCCACTTAGACCCTTACTTAGGCTAGACGGGTAGTCGGAGAGGCTAACTCCGATCAATCGATTAGTCATGTCAAGCCCTAGCATCTATATGATTGCCCCCAACCCTATTGCCCTTATGGCAAACCCCAACCCTTTTTATCATATGGGTGCTAGAAGGTGGTGGCTGGGGTCTTCATATCCTGGGAATGATGTTAAACTCTATCTGATGTGAGGTTCCATTCTGGAGGTCTGGGGAATGTGGAGCACCTCTTCATCACCATTGCTCCCTGGTCACTCTGACCTGGAGTGGTAGTACCTGTTAGGGTCCCATCTATGGGTTAAATAGAAAAATGTGTTTATAAAAAAATTGAGTATCCATTAAGAATGAATTCATTTCAAAACTTTGTCGGCATTAAATAACCCACTGAGGTTGATATGCCATAAAACAAAACAAACAAAACAAACAACTAAAAAGAAAAAGATTACATATGCAAAATACAAGAATGCTTCTTTGGTTATTTCCTATAAGTCTAACATAAACAAAGGGGAACACTCTTTACTGATAAATTATTTATTTATTTATTGATCTACTAAAAAAGAAGACGGGGTTAAGGATAAGGTTTAGGGTTAGTTTAATGGGAAAATAAATAAATAATTTATCAGTCAAGAGTGGTTCCCCTTTGTTTATGTTAGAGTTATAGGAAATAACCCTTTTTTTCTTTAGAAATTCCAGAGAATTATTTGTAGACAAATAGATTTGGTATAAAATAAAACATAAATAGAATGAATTATTTTTTACTGGTTTTTAAATAAATCAATAATTAGGAATTTTAATCTAGTTTTGAATATTCAAACATTTTGTTAACTCAGTCTCAATTAAATTCAATACTTCAAAAGTTGCATGGTTAAAAAATGATGAAAACTTTAAATAAATTGAAAAATATAGATTTAATTGCAAAGAGACTTTATAGAATAAATACTACTTACAGCAAGAAGACTTTGATTGATTTCAGCTCCTTCTTTTCGTGATTGTCTATCTGAATCTTTGACATCGGACGCACGTTCATTGCCAGCCAAATCAATGAAAGTGATCCTTTAACAATTCAAGCATAAAGAAATATTCTTCATTTTTAAAATATAATTTCATTTTTATAAAATATTCATTGTAAGAACACGGGAGAAAAAAAGTAAAAGAATTTATTGATAAATGTCTGACTAAGTCTGAACTTGATGCTCTAGTGTACATGTGGTTCCCTCTTAAAGATAAGTCACTACTATTTACTATAGAAATTGCTAAATACATTGTATTTATTTTATTTTCTACACTTAATACATTTTATTTACAGGGACAGGTAAAAATACATTTTTATGTCGTTTTTTTTTTTTCGTTTTTAAAAGACTTATAATTGCCCAAATTCCAGACTTATGCCCCCCACCCTTCCTTGCTTCCACTAGTCATCTTCTGCCAAAAAGAAAACTAAAAAATTTAGTCATAAATGTCAGTCCAAGTCTGAACTTGATGCTTTAGTGTAATGTGGACTTATACTAAGTTAAAACTTAGATATCTCACGAGCAACACAACTGGCACACTTAACAGGTACATCCCGGTTGTTGGGAGAGAAGTGTGAGTAAACACCAGCACAACAACATCAAAAAAACACAGGAGCTGGAAAGGATCAAACGAGCCAGCCACCATCCACACTGAGAGTAGTAGATTGTGCACAGCAGTGTGGAGAGGGGTATCTGCTGCTTGGGCAACAGCACATCCTCCTTACCAACCCACCCAGGCTTCGTAGTTCCAAAAGAAACAATTTGGACACTACGCCATCATCTTTCGCAGATGGAAGGATGCCAACAACAGCACAAGAAGTTGTCCCCCTTGATTACAGACGCTTTATATTATCAAGGTGGACAACTTCTCATCCTGTTACAATTCATAGAATAGTTAAATTACAACTTGATATTAGGTCATCGATACGTATATAAAGAGCAGTTGTGTGTATGTATGTATGTATGTCCGGAGGAAACTACGAAAATAAAACGATTAATGACAGAGTAAATATATATACACATTCACTATCACCAAAGTTTGCTTTTTTGTGCAAAAATAATGAAGATTTTATTTATATTTGGGAAAAAAATTCCTGACATCCCACCAGGTCTTTTTATGTGGGGATTTTTATGGGGCATCCAATGATGATCTAACTCGTGATTAGTAATAGTGGATCTGCAAGACTAACTTTTTTGTATCCCCCGCTACCCAGGCGATTTTTTGTAAAATTATCCTAAAATATTTGTTCTTTTGCCACACATCTAATGCAATATGTAAACAAATCTTTTAAAGTTGATCATTTTTCTACTACTACTACTCTATAGTATAATATTTTGATAGGTATTTACCGCACACCACACATGTGTGTCAGGCACAAGGCCTTATTAATGTGAGCCCACCCACAAGCCGAGACTCATAGGTGGCGGGTGCAAAAAAATGCATTGATCCCGTCAGCATTCCCCCTCAAGGGGGGTGCCTCAGGCACGGGGCAATAAACGCAGCCCTGCCCTTTAAATCAAGGGGGCAGGTGTTGCCTGGGGGGATGGCCCCTGGGTTTAACGCTGTTAATCCTTTCACAGGTCCAGGGCCAAAGCCAACCAGACACCCGCCCCAAATGACTGGGTTTTTTTTCAATTTTTTATCAAAATTTATTAAAAAAATCTTTTTTTTTCGAATGAAACCAAGTTCCTTATCGTAGAGTTAGAATTGATATAAATATCTAAGATTTTTCTGTCCTGGGCGTTGAATTCATAGGTAAAAATTGGTTATATTTATATCAAAGAAAAAAAAAGATAATTTACGTATTAAATACGATAACTTGAATAAGTTGTCTCCCTTGCATCTGTTAAAATGCGTGGGATTTTTCCATCTGGATGCCCTAAAACTTAAATTTTAGGCTATCTGCCACTTCTCCTTTTCATGATTGTCTATCTGAATTTTACTGAAATTTATACATTTGTTATTTGTGGTTTTAAACTGAGAACAAAGACTTTAATCACAATTATACACATTTCTTTGGAACAGCTATGACTTATTTTATTTAAGAGAAAAATAAAATTTATTTAGCTATGTGTATCAAAATTTAAATATCCTTTGTTTTAAAACATAAAAGATAAATGTAACTCTGAAAACTATACTTATAGGTCTATCAATATCTGATTGATGAATTTATTTATTTGTTTGTTATGCCTCCTAGGGCATCTTCCCTTTTTTTCTATCTTCTAACATCAACCTTTTACAAAACAAAACAAAAAAGAATGTTGCAGGATGACTTTTGTGAGCTAGGACTACTAATGGAAGGAGGAGGAAGAAATAACAAAGGCTTAAAAAATAGTGATGACCCAAAAGAGGATGAACGATGGTTTGACCGTAGCGTGACCCCGAACAGAGAATTGAGTGGCAAGCCGGGTGTTGACCACAAGCAGAAGTCGGGTGTTGACCAGAAGTCACGTGGTGACGTGGAACAAAAAAGAAAGGGATCGAGCTCTTTTTTGCCTGCGGCGGTCGTAGGGTACGGACCTGACCTTGGGTCCCTCATGAGAGCACAGTAATCTAGTAGTGTTCTCTCTCTCTTTCTCTCTGCCTTTCTTCCTCTCTGGTACGAGCCCACTATACGAGCACAATAATAAAGGCTGGCAGTTGTGACAACGTGTTTCTCGTGTTATAATTTCTATCGGTGCCATTTTAGCACAGTGAATTTGGAGGCACGTGGACGAGACCCGCTGCATAGTATACACCGCCGCTGCCGCCTTACGGTTATAGTTTTAGTACCAAGAAAGAAAAGGACTATGGTACAAGAAGCTTTGCATAGAACATGTCTACTGTTAATATAATATCTATCTACAGATCAAATTTTGTTAAGTAATTCATTCGATAATTCACAAAAAAGCCTACTTAAATTATTCTTCTTACAATTTTTTCTGAAATCAACCTCATCTCAAAATTTTGTTCACTATTGTTATTTTTGATCTGATTAGGCAATTTGTACCAAAAATATATATTACTATTAGCAAAAGAATCCAATAGACTTAGGGTTATTTCCTATAACTCTAACATAAACTAAGGGGAACCACTCTTGACTGATATATTATTTATTTATTCATTGATCTACTAGGAAAAAAGAAGACGGGGTTAGGGTTAGGGTTTAGGGTTAGAGTTTAGGGTTAGTTTAATGGGAAAATAAATAAATAATTTATTAGTCAAGAGTGGTTCCCCTTTGTTTATGTTGGAGTTATAGGAAATAACCAGACTTAGTTTTTGAAATCTTCCTTGACAGTAATTTTATAGTTTGAGAAGAAACATTAAAAATGTGTCTACTATAATGAGTAATTCCATTTGTCATAACCAACCAATTCCAAGTGTCAAAGAGTATATTTCATAAAGCATTTGAAATATGATACTACGCATGCTGCACGAATGCAATTGGGTGCACGTAAGTGAGTAAGTGCGTGTGTATATATAAAGGTGTATTAGTTAGTTATATAAATAAGTAGTATAAGATTATGGTTAGCCCCATATAAGTACATGTATGTGTATACATGTATATCTGTGGGTGAGTATATATGTGTGCGTGTGTATATATGTGTATACATAAGTTTATGTAGGTATAGGTATCAATAGGAAGTCAGGATGACCATTAAAATAAGGTAGAGTCAAAATGTCTGGCTTTAGGCAAAGTTGGAAGTTAGTTGGAGATCAAGATGGCAATAAATCTGACCAATGTTGGTGGTCTCTTCTTAAACAAAAGCTTTTAAAAATCACACAGGGATTGACAAAATCTCGAATGAATGAGAGTTATAAACGAGAATTAAGGAATAGGGGACAGGAAAAATTTGAAGGAGTTAGTCAGTTAGAAGTTGGGAACCAGACGAGTCAGTTGGAATCCAGCAGTTAACCGGCACAGTTAGAAACTGGGACTTGGAGAGTGCAGATCGACTTGTAACAGAGACCAGTAGACCAAAGTAGAAGTACTGACAGTGGACAGGGAGGGGGCCTCCCCCTCTCGACTCAACAGTACATGATAGAAGATAAGATAAGATAGGAAGAATGACCAAGTAAGAGAAGAATGAATGCAAGTCCTATACCATCTCTCTGTCTATTTTTTGAATGTTCACCTTACTCCGTCTTTGTCTTTGTTGCACTCTCTCTCTCTCTCTCTCTCTCTCTCTCTCTCTCTCTCTCTCTTTGAATGTTCACCTTACTCTGTCTTTGTCTTTGTTGCACTCTCTCTCTCTCTTTTTATTATTAATTGTTTCCCTTTTGGCAGGGTTGCCCCGAGGACATTATGATTATGGACACAAGTGAGGGAGCAGTTTAAGAATTGCAGACGACACGCCAGCCAGCGAGATGAGCAAGACGAGATAAGCAGAAATATGCAGATAAAGGTGCAACGAACCCTCGGCCCGCCATAGGGTTACAGAAATAAACATGGAAATATTTAGATTGAGAGACTCCAACAGAGTTATATCACCAAGAATAAAATTATATAGGAAAAAGAATTTCATGAGTGAAATCTATAATGCCTAAAAGTTAAGATTTCTACTAAGAAAATAGAAGAAAAAATTAGAAATTAAAAATACTCACCGACCAACATATTCATCCATGGAATCACGTAACTGCAGTTGTAAGATTGCATGAGAGCGAGAAGAATCGGGATTGGCACCAGTAGAGCCTTTACTTCGAGAAGCATTGCCGATATCTAAAACCTAAAGAATAAATAAAGATCAGTTGAAAGGATTTGAGAAAAATAAAAACATTTTTTGTTGTAAAATAAATCTTTTTTTTGGTTATTTCCTATAACTCCAACCTAAAAAAAGGGGAACCACCCTGAATGAATTTTATAAATTATTTATCTATTTATTGATCTACTAGGAAAAAAGAAGTTAGGGTTAGGGTTAGAGGTTAGGGTTAGGGTTAGTTTAATGGGAAAATAATGGGTAGATTAATTAACAGATAAAATTAATTCAGAGTGGTTCCCCTTTTTTATAGGTTGGAGTTATAGGAAATAACCCTTTTTTTTTTAGTAGAAATATTTCTTTTGTTTCCACTGAAATTTGTCTTGAACTTCTATACAAAATATCTAAACTTTTGTTATTTGTTTGATTTTAAAATTGTAAATAATTCTTCAATTCAACTGAATATAAGTCATACAATATTTTCTGTTATTTTTATTAATTTTAATCAGGTGAGTCAAAAGTTTTGCAATATTTCAGTAACATGAGGCACATTTAAGCAGCTCCAGATGCTTTTGCTGAGGTTGTGAATATAATATGAGGTTGATATATTCTAAATATAAATTATCTTCAAGAGTAACTTGGATTGAAATGTCTTATAACTTTACTATATAAAATTAAATTTACTTTGCTGCTGCTGATGAATATTATTTTGATAAAAGTTTTGAAAATGTTGTTTCATTCTTACTTGGTTTTCTCACCACCTGGATTTTCACAAAGAAATGTAATTTATTGCAGATTGAAAAGAGAGAAGACTTAAAACTGAAGTTGAATCAAAGTTTCAAAGTTCAACTTGACAAGCTGATAAACACCAAACTCATTAGTCAGGATTTATATTTTCTTCTACATTTTCTGCAGCAAATAATGAACTCACGAAGAAATGTAATTTATTGCAGATTGAAAAGAGAGGAAAAAGATCTTTTACCTGCATTAAGGAGCTGACATCTGGAACTTGTGTTTCTGTCAGTCCAGAAATACAGACCTTATGACTGCTATCTTCTCGAGCATGCAACCTAATGATAAAAGGGCAAGATCTTTAATTTATGAACACTGAAATAACTCACATTAGCTGATCGTAATTTACATTTTACATAAATTTGTTTAAGTACAAGGATTGCTTCAAAATCAATGCCTCCTATACTATTATATTGGCCCACAACATCAAAAGTGGATGTTGGTGACATGGCAGTAGAGGTTAAACTTTCCTCTCATTAACCCATTTTTATTTTTGGCTTGCTACAGATAACAGCTGAGTGGCAGCCTGGCAAAATGGTGTCTGATTGAAATTGTATACAAGGGCAGAGGTATGCCATTGAATTCCTCCATGTGGAAAAAACAAAACTGCACCAATTGGTATTCATCAAAACTTGTTTAACATTGACAAAAACTAAACAATGAATGTGAACACAGTTAGGTGGTGGGTAATTTGTTTCAGTAGCAGTAGTGAAAGTCACATCTAGTTTACCTTGTACAGCTGCCAATCATTATAAAATGGAGAACAGCTCGGTCAGGTCATCTACATGAATTGGTGGATTACAAGCCAGGAACTATATTCAAAGCTGAATATTGGTTTTAATACTTTGGAAACAGTACTGGCAGTATAGGATATTGTAATGCTTGTACCTGGTGTATCTCATAGATGCTCACACAAGAATAGACAAACCACTAAATGCAAGTCAGAAATCATCAATAACTTAAAATTGGGTGACTTTAAAAAATTTTGATAACATTTTTGGATTCCTTGGGCAAAAATGCTTTTATAAACCAATTTTTAGTAGTAGGGAAGATCTAGAACTCATTTTACAGACAAAAATAGATTACAAAATGTCGCCATTTTTTGCCAACCCCACCAAATTTGGAGAGCTAAAAATCAACATAACTCCACCAATTTTTGGAATTGGAAGCTCAAATTTTGAGGATTGTCTAACGTTAACATAGTCCACACCTGGGGAAAAAAATCAGAAAAGTTGAAGGGGGTGAGTGACAATTTTACTTTTTTCTGGATGATTTGACATGGAATTAACCTATTATTTTGTATTAACCGACAAAAAACGATTTTTACTTTTTTTCTGTAAAGATAAGAGTCTGAATAATTATATCAGAAGATTTTTATAAGTTTCAATGCAAGAGCTTTTTAGTAAACGAACCATGAATACAGAATTCTGGTAAAAAAAAATATCAATAAAGAAATTAACCCTTTTGTAAAAAAAAAACGGACTGTTTTACTTATTTTTCAAGATAACAGTGAGTAATTTTTCCCTAATCAGATAATTTGATCTTTGAATTAACTGTTTTTCTTTGTAACAACTCTTTATGCTTGTTATTTTTTTTGCAAGATTTTTTTTTTAAAGTTAAAAATATTTATGTTTCTTCCTTCAATATGGCCTAAACTGATCATGTGACCTATTTTGGTGGTACCTAAAATAAACAATCCACATGAAAAAAACACAATGTTATTTAATTGGTTTTATGACATGTCAACTCTTGTCATGTTATTTAATGCCAAAGTATGTCTTTCTTTTTTCTTTATATTAGTATATTATAAGTAATTATATGGTTTCAAATAACTAATAATAATCATTTGTAAACAATTGTCACTTCAAGTAACTATTACAGTTCCAATACCATCGAGGCCATTTTTTTTTTACACATTGTTTTGATGATATTGGGAGATAAATATAGCTTTGACAAGTGAAGGGAGAGAAAAATATATTTTATGTGCAAAAGAAAGACTTTTACGAACTCTATTCAACAATATAATGGGTTTAAACTAGCAGTAAAAAATTATTGTATAAAATATAAAATAGGCCGGAATAGTGTTGCAAACTGATAATACAAATAATTTGTACACAGTTATATGATTTTAAGAATTCATATCTAATACTAATAATTTGCACATAGTTATATGGTTTCAAGTATTCTTATTTAATATTAAGAATTTTGATTTTAAGAATTCATATCTAATACTAATAATTTGCATATAGTTATATGGTTTCAAATATTCATGTTTATTACTAATAATTTGCCCACAGTTATATGGTTTCAAGTATTCTTATTTAATACTAATAATTTGTCCACAGTTATATGGTTTCAAGTATTCATACCTAATACTAATAATTTGCATATAGTTATATGGTTTCAAATATTCATGTTTATTACTAATAATTTGCACATAGTTATATGGTTTCAAGTATTCCTGTCTAATATTAATAATTTGCACACAATTATATGGTTTCAAGTACTCTTACCTAATACTAATAATTTGCCCACAGTTATATGGTTTCAAGTATTCATATCTAATACTAATAATTTGGACACAGTGACATGGTTTCAAGTAACTTCCTATTTAAAAGAATTAATCCTTTGTTCATGCACAGTTATATGGTTTCAAATATTCCTATCTTATATTGATAATCTTTAAACAGATCTATTTGACCCTAAGAGAGACTACCACTCTAAGTCAGGGTGGACCTGGAAGTAATGGCAACAAATGGGTGACACAATACTCCCCAAATTTCCAGTACTGGAGCCGCACCACCAGATCCAGTTTAGTGTAAAACACAATGTATACATATATATATATATATATATATATATATATATATAGGGCCAGGTTAGCTCAGTCGGTAGAGTGTTCGGTGAGAAACCACAAGGTTCCTAGTCCGATACTGGCCCTCGCCAACTCAGCGTATGAGTAGCACTGGATTTGTGCGGTAAAGTAAGGAGCTGATGGTAGGTGTGGCACTCCACCTCAGACGCTAAAATAATCTCCTCTGTCTAGAGCTAGTGAAAAGGGGATAGACTCCCTCGCTTTCTGGCTGATACCAACTTTAGGCCACCCCGACGACTTTACTTTTTATTTTTACTTTTATATATATATATATGGGTAATTCCATGTCAAATCATCAAGGCCATGTCACCCACCCCCTTCAATTTTTCTGAAATTTTGTACAGGTGTAGACTAAGTTAAAGTTAGACAATCCCCCAAATTTGAGCTTCAAATTCGAAAACTTTGACGAGTTTTGTCGATTTTAAACTCGAAAAATTTGAGGGGGTGGCGAAAAAAACGGAACCTTTTTGTAATCTATTTTTGTCTATAAAATGTGTTCTAGAGCTCCCCTACTCCTAAAAATTGCTTTATAGAAGCTTTTAGGCCTGGGGAATTCAGAAATGTTATCAAAATACCCTTTTTACATTATTAATGATTTCTGATTTTTTCAATGCAAGATCAATAAGTGAAAAAATCACAATGTGGCACTACATATAGTTTTTCTTTTCCTTTAAATTATTATTTAGCAATTAACAAGCGAAGTTACAACATCAGTTGTTATTTTTTTTAAATAATCAGGAGTTTGTTTAATGTTCCTTCTTTCAAATGAAAAAAATTTTTCAAGATAATATTAATTTTTATGCAAGTTTCATTGTGTTAAATATAGGGGGGGGTAAATTTCACAGGGAAAATTGGTGGTACCTAGGATATTGTTATCATTTTTGTTACCTTCCAATTTTCAATTCTAAAATGAAATGTGGTGCTGATATTGACGTTTGTATATTGTCAGAATTTTGCAGGCAATCATTGATACATGGGAAATATATTGTTTGTATATTATTTTAAATATATCCAACCACCAACATAATCTATCGAACTCTGATAGTTATTTTGCTCCATATAGTGCTTATTCAATGGCTGAACGGAAAAACTCAAAACGTAAAAGTGACAAATTTTAACTGATGTCGTAACTTTGCTTGTAATATTAAATATCACCGGTTCTTGTATTTGTGCAAAAATTTTGAAGATTTGATTTATATTTGAAGATATTTAAAAATTAAAATATACATAGAAATAGCATTGAAATTTTACTTAAAAAATGTCCAGCATTTGTAAATCTCAAAAGTAAACAAATCAGTACATTAGCCCCCCTTTAATAATTAACAACAAAGTAAATATATATACACATTAAATATCACCAGTTCTTGCTTTTTGTGCAAAAATTATGAAAGTAAACAAATCAATACATCAGTCCCCCTTTACCCAGGTGATGCTGGGTAGCCACTTCTAGTACAGTATATATTTTAATTATTTATATTTTGTGTTTATGAAGTTTAAAAGATGAAACCCTTGCTAAGTCATTATGAATCATTCTTTTATTATGGATCATTTTTTCTTTTGATCAAACTTTCTTTCAGTTCTTATATTTCAAATGAAATTTGTATGTACAAGTCCAAACAAGAAAGCTATTAATAACATAACACATTCTCTCAGAAAAAAACAAACACTAAGGTATCAAATTTATGCCAATAAAAATGTTAACAATATAATGTCAAGCAGAAGTCATATTGTTTCACTCCTAGCTGCCTAAATCATAGGCAGAATTCTGTACAAATGACTTATGTCCTAAAAAAAATAAAAAGGAATAATTCTTTTCTACAATTGTTTCTATAATTCACCACACACCACACACACACACACACCACACACACACACAGTGGTGAAAATAAGTATTTCATCCCCTGCTGGTTTTCTGAGTTTGCCACATTACAAAAATAGGAACGGTCTATAATTTTCAGGGTAGGTCTGTCTTGAAAGTGAGAGATAGAATATAGAAAAAAATTCTAGAAAATCAATTTTTTTTTTGAACATTTATTTGTGTCTTTTATACAGGTAATGAGTACTTGGTTATGAGTAATAATTGAGTAACAGGACTGGTCTATATGCCTCCTGGTCACATAACCGGTCTGTGGGGTCTGAATCATTGCTGGTTGGTAGGGGGTGAAATATTTATTTTTTCAATAAAAAACAAATGTTAAAAAATAAATGTGATTTTCTAGAATTTTTTTCTATATTCTATCACTCACTTTCAAGACAGACCTATCCTGGAAATCATAAACTGTTCTTATTTTTGTAAGGTGGCAAACTCAGAAAATCACAAGGGCTGAAATAGTTTTTTTCCCCACTTTATACAACTGCCAAAAGATAATACAAGCCATTCTTAGTAAGTTTTATCCTCATTGACTACTCCCAACATTTGTCCCCCCAACAAACTTAGTTTTGACCAACAAATAACTATTTAATTATGTGCCAATGTATAAATCATTGCTCTGTCATCATATTCAGAAAGTTGTAATCCATATCACAATACAATGAGAATAGTTTAATATCAAGTTTACAAAAGCATGTCACCATGATGCAAATATAATTGTGTGTGTCTGTGAAAGTAGTTCTACCTCTGCACTTTCTCACCTCTTTTTGCCATTGAGCAGATCAAACAGTTGGCCACAGTAAATTTCATAATAACTCAGCCAAACATGGAAGCCACTTCCATAACTTTCATTCTCAATAATGGAGAAAATATCTTCAGCTGCCAACAGATACAGACCAGGAGTGTCTCCAGACCCCATCATAGTAAATGTTTTACCTGCTCCTGTTTGACCATAAGCAAAAATAGTTGCCTGACCCCTACAATAAAAAAAAAGAAAACAAGAAATTAATGTCATTTTTCAACTATGAAATTTAATCTGAGAGTAATTCAAGAAAGATAGTGATATACATCTATATTCCTGTATATGTATAGTTGTATAGATATATAAACTTTTAAAATGTACACAAATTACTCACGGATATTATAAAGTGAAATACTGACTTCAGATATCTTGCATCATATTTTTATATCATCATTAAACAATATTGTTTTAAGAATAAAAATAACTTTGATTTTTCAATAATATAAATTTTTCAGACGATAGGCAGGATCTGTTGTTATATACCTACTTCATACCGGGTATATAATAGGGAGAGAGGAGATGAGTTCTTATTGGTTATCCCCTTCAAAGTAATCCCCCTGGAGTCTAATACACTTCCCCATCCTTCTCTGCCACGCTTGCATGCACTCCTGGAAGGATTCTTTCGGGGTTCTCCATAGCACTGTTGTCAAAGCCTTTTTGATGTCGTGCACATCCTCAAAACAGGTTCCCTTGATGACCCCCTTCAGCTTGGGCAAGAGGAAAAAATCACATGGAGCCAGGTCGTGTGATTTGGGAGGTTGCTCCAGCACAGTGCTGTTCTTTTGGGCCGGGAACTCTCGGATACTCAGGGCAGTGTGGGCAGATGCATTGTCATGGTGAAGCACCCACGAGTTGTCCTGCCACATCTCTCGCACTGAACGAAGCAAACGCAGCAGTATCTCTTTGTAGACGATGCCCCTCACATTGATGAATGCGATCAACCCTGGAACTTTTCTGACATACCCCATATAAATCTTCAGTCGGTTACATTGTTTAGACAGTACAATGTGTAAATTAATAATATTTAAAACAAACCAAAGGGACTGGGTTATAGTTTAATGTACAAAAGATGTTAATATGATGTCAAAAGAATTGGAGAACTACTTGCTTTTCAAAAACCCATTCAACCAATGGTTTTGCTGCTTGTTGATACACTTCTTCATTGCTATAACATTCTCCAAATGCGTCATCAAAGTAAAACTTGTGCTGAAATGAAAAGGAAAACTTTTTGCTCATCTTCCTAAGTAAAATTTTCAAAATTCAAAATTAGTAGAAATACAGAACTTAGGGTATTCATAATTCCTTTTTATCTATCATCTCTAACAGTTCTACCTACTTCACAAAATTGACGTCATTCTAAAAACAAATACTATCAACTTATATATTTATTTTGACTAGCTAAAAAAACCATCTGGGCAGTGTAATTTTTTTTTAATATTGCCTGAGAGGGGTGGGAAAATTAAACAAATAAGATAAAACTTTTGATATTTTAAAAAATCAAATACTTACTTAAAAAGCATCATATTCACTCCACTCCACTCCACTGACATATTGTTTTGTTTTACAAAAGTAGGGACTCCTAAAACGTTTCTAAAAATTCTGATTTAATTATTCAGGCACTTATCTTTAGAGAAAAATTAAAAAATCATACAAGTAAAATATATTGTTTGGATTTCATAAAATTAAATAAGGTCGACCTAGTAAAAAAAGATATTTCCCCTAATATATTTTAGGAAAAAACTATTTTAAACATAAATTTATCTAAAGGTGAATAAGTATCAAAATTTTAGTGAAAATTTGACAATTAATTGATTTTTCATAAAATTTTAATATTTCTATGGTGTGATGATACTGACAATAAATTAAATATTCAATAATAAACTTAGTTAATTCCTGAAATGACTGTGATGTAAACAGTGACGTAGTTTTGGTTACAGACAAATAGAGACCGAATCTCTATTATTAATAGATTGGTGAAAGAGTTTAAAATAAAGAAGTAAATTCATAAAACAAAGAAGAATTTAGTTGTTACCTGCAAGATGTATGAGGTAAGATCTACAGTTAGTTTCATTTCATTTACTATCACAGTATGGCCATCTTCGACTTCAACAACATCCACTGCATTCTTTCTACACAATGGTCGCTTACGCACACACACTTTAATCCTCTCGTCTCTCATGTCTCGTGTGCTACCTGTTCTGCCTTTCTTCTTAGTTTTGGGAATTCCATAGTTGTAGCCAGCTTGATATTTCACTTTCTCAATAAAAACAGGGCTTTGTGGAGAACCACGTGAGTTGTCAACATAAGCGGAAGATGTAGTCGTATCTTGATTATTCCGAAGGTAATTTATATCGGCAGATGATACGGGAGCTGAGTGTGGTAAGACAGGAGAACAGGGAGATCTAGCATCTTTCTGGAGTGGTGGTGGAGTCCGTGGGGCAGAGGGAAATTCCTTCTTGACTGTATCACCAGGGCTATGGATTCTCTTGCGTCCATTTCTTTGGCGTGAAGGACCACTGGCAAGATGGCTTGAAGGATTCAGGACAGAGCGTAACAAGTTAATCAGCTCATACAGTCGGCGTCTCTCTTCGGTTGTATTGAGTCCCAATACACCATAGTCTCGGGGAGTCAATTTAAGTAAAGACTCAGCTTTAGATATTCCATGATTCAGGAATGTCTCATAATATTTCTCCAAGTGCACTTCTAGCAAACAGTCATACAGGGTACCCATCTTTTAGATGCACTGTAAGCAAAATATTTAAAAATTTAATTAGTGTTATGTTTTTACATACAGATAAAAATACGGAAGAATGAAATGATAATGAAAGACCAGGTTGCTGGAAAATTAACAAGGTTTTATTCAACACAGGGTAGAGAATGCTTCTACCCTAAAAGGGATTTAATTAGCCCAACCGTGGTCAGCTGCGTCCACACAGTCCAAACCCCAGTCCAAAAGTAACATGGCGGAAACCCCATTTCTGAGTTTCCCATCAGTCCCCTACTGATCAAAGGGGAGCAAATCTATTTTTGTTAGGTCTTCCTAACAGTAAGAGAGATTTAAATAAATTTAGAGCACGCATGAAATCTAAACTAATGAAATATAAAATTCTCTTTTCTTTTGCTCTATGTCATAGTCCAACTTGTCACTGGGGCTTAGAATACATTGAATGTATCCCCTGCAGAGGGGTACACCATACAACCCACCCACCCCAAAAAAGCTGTCCTGTGTATGACACTAAACTACATTTGATGGTGAGGCTCCAGTTCTGGAGATCTGGGAAGTGGGAAGTACCCCTTTATTGCAATTACTCCCAGGTGCACTCTGACCTGGAGTGGTAGTACCTATTAGGTCCCATGGGTCAAACAGATCTGTTTTAAAAATAATTCATATTAGATAGAATACTTGATACCAGATAATTATAAATTATTTGTATTAAAAATAGTTACTTGAAGCTATGATTGTTTACTAAGGATTATTATTATTAGTTAGTTGAAACTATATGTGTGTAAAATATTTCTATTAGATAGGAATACTTAATATCACATAACTATGTGCAAAAAAAAACCTCTTAAGAAACATCTACAGGAAAAAAGTTAATGTTAACATACAATGAATGCAATTCCTAACCTCTAGGCATAGAATAACCCTAGATGAGTTGGCATGCTGTTAAAATCAATCAATCAACTATGTCATAGTTAAAATAATATGTATAAGTATTAGACAAAGGAAAAAAAAATGAAAATAGAATTTTAACATGCATATAAAGTAAACAAAATTGTGTTGAATTTGACAACTAGTGATGATGATGAGTTGTTAAAACATGAACTGCCTCATATTAGAATTTACTAAGCTTTTGTTTAGTCTGACTCACAGGACACAGGTTGTTTATGGTACTGCTTTTTCTAAGTTGTCACATAATTAAAAAATGAACACATTCATTTACTCTTGTTATAACAGAAATAGATATCTCTCTTGATTCACAAATTTTACGGACCATGTGACCTTTAGGCACCCCTTTCGCAATCTCGACTCACAAGGACACTTTTCTCATTTATACACCATCAAAATCCGGTTGTTTGTTAGGGTTGTTAGGGGTCAGGGGTTAGTTTTATAATTTTTTTTTAAACTCTAAAAATCTTCTGTTAACAATTAACCGGATTTTGTGTAAATGGAAAAAATGTCCCCACGAATCGAGATCACAAAAGGGTGCCTAAAGGTCATATGGTCCAATTTTACTAACTCACACCAACAAAACAAATTTTTTTAAAATAAAACACTTTGGAACAGAACCTAAGTTACTGGGAAATGTAACATCAAACAGATGTTGACCCGACAGTAGCTCTAAATGAAATGAACAAAACAAGTGTTCTGCACATAGGCTCCACACAATCTTCCGGGTGAAAAATAAAATTTATAAACAATTTAAGGTAGTTTCCTATAAGTCCAACCTAAAAATTGCAATGAAATTATAATTGCACATTGTTTGAAATGAAGTTAGAGTGCTCAAAATAAAACTATTACAATTTTCATGTAAAGACAGTGTCCCTGGAAATAAAACTCTGGTGTATTGATTTGTTTAATTTTGAGACATTTTTAAGTAGAATTTCAATGCTATTTCTATGTATATTTTTATTCTAAATATCTTCAAATATAAATCAAATCTACATAATTTTTGCACAAAAAGCAAGAACTGGTGATATTTAATGTGTATATATATTTACTTTTCATTAATTGTTTTATTTTTGCAGTTTCATCCGAACATACATACACACAACTGTCCTTATATATATATATATATATAAGTTTTAAATAAAATAACTGATGCATTATAAAATTCATTCATTGATAAATCAATACTGAAAATTTCATTAAAATCAGATAATTCCCTGATTTTTGGTAATTTTCTTTCAATCGAGAACGTTAAATCTATTTTGTAAAAACGGACAGTAACTCACGGCGGCCATCTTAAGATATATTTGATCAAAATTGACTGAAAAAATAGTTTAAATGTATTAAAAATAAATTACGTGTTATATTATTTTGCTTTTTTTACTGATGCTCATTATGTTACTACTTTTCGACTTAGACAAAAATCTGACCTTAAATAATCGATTTAATTAATTTTAATTTGTTTTTAAAATGAAAAGCAGACGAAAAAATGGGTATTCCTAGTATACAATGTGACCAAAGCAGTACTTACTGTGGTTGGTATTATTGTGGTAGTTAGTGTGCTGACACACTGTGCATTGCTTGAAAACCACACAGAGGAATGTGCAACATAGTCTAATTTGGGAACTAAGGCTTTACTAGTTCGAACTGGACCATAACGATGTGGAAGCAACCAAAAACATTTGTTATACAAAAGGCGGAGGTGCAGTTGGTCACAGTATAGTAACCAGATGGTTCAAGGAATTTTGTTCAGGTTGAAAGGACCTCGATGATCAGGCCAGATTTGGTTAGGCCTAAAACTGTGAATTTCAAGGCCATGGTCCAAACTATAGATTGTTTTTTTTGTTTTTTTTTGTTTTGTTTTGTTTTACGGCATATAAACCTCAGTGGGTCATTTAATGCCGATAAAGTTTTGAAATAAATCAATTCTTAATGGATAATACAATTTTTTTATAAATACATTTTTCTATTTAACCCATAGATGGGACCCTAACAGGTACTACCACTCCGGGTCAGAGTGGACCAGGAAGCAATGGTGATGAAGGGGTGCTCCACATTCCCCAAACCTCCAAAACTGGAACCTCACCATCAGATAGAGTTTAACGTCATTCCCAGGACATGTAGACCCTCAGTCACCGCCTTCTAGCACCCATAGGATAAAAAGGGGTTGGAGCTTGCCATAAAGGCAATAGGGTTGGGGAAATCATATAGGTGCTAGGGCTTTACGTGACCAGCCAATTGATCGGAGGGGGCCACTCCAACCGCCCGTCTAGCCCAAGATAGGGCCAAAGTGGAGTATTGCATGTCATGAACTGCTCATCCACCTGGGCTCTATCCTTAAGCATCACGGGTCGCCACCCACTGCCAACAGGTGCAGTCGGTGCATTCTAACGCCCCAGCCGACAGGGCGGTTGTGAGTAGTACTCTGAGAGTATCAGGTAATCTTACCTCACAATCCAGTGTGGTTTGTCACCCTCATGACCTTAGCAAAAGCATCCAGAGCTTCCAAATGGTCAAAAAAGTTACCAAAATATTGCAAAACTTTTGACTCACACTTCTATATGTTTAATCAGTTATCATTTGTTATTCATGTTAGAAAACATAGAAATGATATTTATTTTTTATTGCTTACATATAGGTTCCTGGTTCGATACTGGCCCTCGCCAACTCAGTGTATGAGTGGCACAGGGATCTGTGCGGTAAAGTGAGGAGCTGATGGTAGGTGTGGTGCTCCATTTCAGATACTAAAAAAAAATCTCCTTGGTCTAGCGCTAGTGAAAAGAGGATAGACTCTATCGCTGTCTGGCTGATACCAACTTTAGGCCACCCCGACAACTTTACTTTTTTACTTACATATACATTTAGAAACTGGTTTAGCTTAGTCAGTAGAGCATCTGCCTAGGAACCACAAGTTTCTGTGTTCAATACTGGCCCTGACCAAATCAGCACATGTATAGCACAGCTTGGATCTGTATGCTAAAGTGGGGAGGTGATAGTGTGTGTGGCGCTCCACCTCAGACACAAAAACAATTCCTTGGTATAGCACTAGTGAAAAGGGGATAGATTCCCTTTCTGTCCGATTGATACTGACAATAGGCCACTCCACTGAATTTACTACCAATCTTCTATGCATATATAAAGATCAGTTGTGTGTATTTATGTCCTGAGGAAACTACAAGATTAAAGCAATTAACATATATATACACATTCACTATCACCAGAGCTTGCTTTTAGTGCAAAAATAATTAAGATTTTATTTATATCTGGGAAGATATTTGAAAATTAGAATTTGAATGGTAAGAGAAGGGAAAACCATTGGTTTTACTACCAATCTTCTATGCATATATAAAGGGCAGTTGTGTGTATGTATGTCCTGAGGAAACTACAAGAATAAAGCAATTAACAACAATATATAATTAAGTAAATATATATACACAATCACTATCATCAGAGCTTGCTTTCAGTGCAAAAATAATTAAAATTTTATTTATATCTAGGAAGATATTTGAAAATTAGAATTTGAATGGTAAGAGAAGGGAAAGCCATTGGTTTTACTACCAATCTTCTATGCATATATAAAGGGCAGTTGTGTGTATGTATGTCCTGAGGAAACTACAAGAATAAAACAATTAACAATATATAATTATGTAAATATATATACACATTCACTATCACCAGAGCTTGCTTTTAGTGCAAAAATAATTAAGATTTTATTTATATCTGGGAAGATATTTGAAAATTAGAATTTGAATGGTAAGAGAAGGGAAAGTTACTGGTGGCATTCGTGATTAAAACATAAATCAATTATGTAAGACCAAAACAATCAATGTATCTGCGAGACTAACTTTTTATTACCCTACTCTCTACCCAGGCAATGCTGGGTAGCCGCTTCTAGTATATAATAATAAATGGGCTTTGATTTTCATCAATAGATTTATTTTATATCTTCAATGTCAAAACTGCCTAGGAATGCTATTAAATAAAACAAAACAAAAGAATAATCAGACTGGAGATTGAGTTTGAATGAAAGTACCATGCAAACAACTGATTTCTGGAATATGTGAATATAAAAGCAGCAATTGTAGAGTTTATAGCCAGGAAAACAAGAGGAGAGGGAGGAGGGGGAGGAGGAGGAGGAGGAGAGGGTGGAGAGGAGGAGGAGGCCTACCCTAAAGATTTACTGCCCAACTTGCTGACAATAAGGAGAGGGTAGCATGTCCACTTATGATTTATTGGCAGGTGAAGATGCAAAGAATTAAATCCTCCAAAACTATCATCAGATCATCAAGCTAAATATAGAATTAATCCTGGGGAAATGAAAACACAGCTAAAATCACCTGAAAGTAATTGGTTTCACTTGAAGAACTTGAATCCGCAAGACAAAAGAAGAGAGGGGGGAGGAGAGTAGAGTGTGAGGGGTGAGGGGGTTCTTTTTGGTTGGAGGAGTAAAGCTTTCTACAAGAGGCTTTTGACTGACTGGTTCTCAAATAAAAATACACACCAGATACAATAAAGGATTTGCTTACGTCTCAATTGACTGAATTGTAATCAATATCAGTTTGACAAAGTAGATCTTCTTCTTGACAGCTAGTTTAGTCTAAAAGAAGTTTTAATTCTTGCTGTCATCTGAGGGGGGTCCTTTTTTTAGAAGCTAAAATCAGCTGAATATTAGTCATTAAAAAGCAACAATATCTTTTTTCTTTAGCGGGTAATTCCATGTCAAATCATCCAGGCCATATCACCCACCCCCTTCAATTTTTTTCAACTATCTTTTTGGTACAAATAATGTTCAATATATGTGAAATAATAATAGAAAAAAAAATTTGTCATAGATGCAGTGCCATATCGGGATAGTGATCTTGCTATGAAAAAATCAGAAATCATCAATAACTTAAAATTGGTTGATTTTAAGATTTTTTAATAGCATTTTTGGATTCCATGGGCAAAAATGCTTGTATAAATTTTTAGGAGTAGGGAAGATCTAGAACTCATTTTACAGACAGAAAAAGTCGCCTTTTTTCGCCAACCCCACCAAATTTGGAGAGATAATATCAACATAACTCCGCCAATTTTTGGAATTGGAAGCTCCTGGAAAAAAATAACTGAAAAAAATTTCAGAAAAATTGGAGGGGATGGGTGACAATTTTACTTTTTTCTGATGATTTGACATGGAATTACCCTAGTTCTTTTTAAAATATGCATATATGGACAGATATACACAGATATATCGACATTATTTTTTGTTTGTAATATCAAAAATTCTAAATGACCAAGTTACTGAAATTTTATGTGAAAAAGTTTGTTAGAAGTTAGTACTATTTTGATTATTCAGACTATTGCCCTCATCTTTAATGTTATCTGTACAACATTTCAGCTGATGTGCCTGCCGGCCTTCTTCAAGTATTTCTTGTCAGACTCAAGAGTCTTCTCGAACTTGGGAACCTTCTTGTCATAATCGGGAGCCATCACGGAACTTTGAACACAACCCTTTATTCAATCCATGGGAGTATCCTGTTCTCATTCCGTTAACCATAGCTGGGGTACAGGTGTTAAGTTGCATTCATTATTATTCTATGTTACTGTCGCCCTTGACCAGGATTGAACCTGCAGCCTAGAGATAACTGTCACTTAGAACTGTCTTAACCCAATGCCTTTATCCATTACACTATATGTCCAAAACTAATTATCAAGCCTCATCTCAAAAATTCAGAGAAATAGTATTAGAAGTTGGCTGTTATTTCTTTTACTCAACATTTTAAGTTCTGAAAATGAGAAGTGAAACTTGCTGAAAATAATCTTCAATATAAAAATAATATACAGCTTTAATTTTCATTGAAAGATCAAGTATTATGAATACTAGCAAACAAACAGATCTGATGCCATTCTTTTTTTTTATTATTATTGCTTATTAACAATCTTCCTCTAGAGCAGGGGTCACCAAACTACGACCGGCAAAGGCATTTTATCAGGCCCGCCGATGGTACTTGAATTTGTTTGTTAAAATATACAGAATGCGAGACATTCTGACAGCATTTAAATTTAAATATCATGTTAAACTTAGTAAATCTTCAATGGAATCAACCCATCGAACGAAATTGACTGATAAACATTTGAAAGCAATTTCTCTTGATTGGGTGTAGCAATTCCAAACCAAACATTGACGATATCTTGAAAGGCAAACTTCAGTTTCACAAATCTCACTAAACCTTTCTGCTAATGTTGCATTCTTTGATGTTTTGAAAATAAATATGTTGTTAAATTTGTTTTTGTGCACCTTACACCACTCATCATGAATATAACATGGAAAGATAAATTTTGTTTTACATCTTTTTCTCAAAGCTTTCATTCTGGCTAGCAAGTATTGATCACAATAATAATGTGGCCTGCACTCATTATTTTTTCAATTATCCGGCCCACCGTGAAAATGTTGTGATCCCTGCTCTCGAGTAAACTTGTTCAAATGCAAATTAATATGAGAGGATGAACTTTATCAACAATTAAAACTGATTTCACAATCAAATTTATATTATAGTAATAGACAAGGATAACAGAGAGAGTAAGCTAAAATAGTTTATTTGGAAGAATGTTGAATTGAAAATTTCAATATTTGTAATGCATTTGAATGAAACAATTGAAATAATATTAGACTAAACATCTAAATAATGAAATAATAATGAAATTTATTGTGTACAGTGCTCAGGTGCACCACAACTCATCAAAGTGTCATGTCTAGTACATAGAATAATGTATTAGTGACAGGAACATGAAGAGCATACAGTAATAATATACATGTATGTGTGCGCGTGCGTGCATATGTGTGTGGATGGGGGAATCAGGTATAGTGTTGGCAGATTACAGGAAGCATGGAGACTTTGAAAGATGCAGTGTTTCGGCAGCATACAACAGATGCAGGCAGTTTATTCCATGCCTTGGCAATTCTGAGCGTGAAAAAAAAGGTATTCCAGTTCAATTCAAGGCTTTGGTATCAATATTAAGTTTTATTTCATGTTAATATTTTTAGTGGGTTAATCTGAGTCTTTCAATAGTTGTAATGTATTTCAATAAAATAATTCAGAAATATTATACTGAACATCTAAATGTCTCCCAGTTCAATCCCAGTTTTTGCCATTAATATTGAATCTTATCTTAATAGGTGGTCTCTATTGATTCTTTCAATAGTTGTAATGTATTTGAATTTAAGAAATGTACACATTTGCCAGTCATGAGTTAAAATAATTCACCTGGTAATAGACTGAATACCTAAATTGTCTAAGTCCAGTACAATATTTCCCATGAAAGATATAGATCAAGTTTGAAAAATCCATTTTCTCAGATGATAATAACTGTAACTTAAATGAATTAAGTTCAAAATGATCAACATATGCCAACTGATTTTGCCTTATTTAAACAAACAAAATTTTTTCAAATCTCTTCTATTTTAGAACTATTTTGAACTGAGAAAGTTATTTAACAATAAAACTATGAAAAAGATCTCCACTATTATTATTAATTTTAAAATCCTGTGTAATGTATTTTGAAGCAAGGTTATATTAAAGGATTTAAGCATGATAATTGAGTGATATTTATACACTCTAGGGATGATGATGATGATGATGATATTATTATTATTATTATTATTATTATTATAATGATAATAATAATAATACTATCATTATACTATTATTAATCGATAATAATAATAATATTACTATCATTATTACATTATTATCATCATCATCATCATATTCCTAGAATGATATTGCTCAATTACAATGCCTAAATCCTTTAATATTCATTCAAACCTTTGATAATGAATACATTCAAATAATCTAGAATATTTTAAATTAACTTCTCAAAACTAAAGGAAAATATTAAACTATATATTTTTTCTTAGTTTAATATGTGTGTGTGTGTGTGTGTGTGTATTATAAGAATAAAGAGTAAAATGAAAAAATCTTAATCCTTAAGACAAAACTATCATGAGAGTTTAAAGTTGTCGTTAATGAAGTGTAAAATATATTCATTTTCAATGAATATAAATATAAATAATATATATCTATTTTCAAGTAAAAACATTTTTTCGAAAAGTATAAAAATGAAAGTTGTACATGAAAGAACAATCTCAAATGAATTGAGTTCAAAATGACCAACATATGCCAACTAATTTTGCCTTATTCAAACAAACAGAAAAAAATGAGTGTAATTATACACTAGGTAGACATTTACACCACAGAAATACAATAAGCGCATAAATGTAATTGATTGTATAGTAACAATCTACTTTGAAAATTGTAATTTGTAATCTTGACTTATACTTGAACATTTACTACTAAAACTAAAGGCAAACTTATTGTTGTCTCAACTACTAAGCTGACATGTAGATAAAACTATAGTATACCAAGAAAAATGTTCATGTTGTCAAGAAAATCATGCTTTGATTTCAAAAGTAACAGAATGTAAAAGTGTCAAAAATCAGGAGAAAAAATAATAATAATGAAATTGATTGTGTACAGTGCTCAGGTGCACCACAACTTATCAAAGTCTCATGTCTAGTACATAAAATAATGTATTAGTGTCAGGAACATGAATAGCATACTGTAATAATATACATGTATTTGTGCACGTGCGTGCATATGTGTGTGGATGGGGGTATCAGGTATAGTGTTAGCGGATTACAGGAAGCATGGAGGCTTTGAAAGATGCAGTGTTTCGGCAGCCTACAACGGATGCAGGCAGTTTATTCCATGCCTCGGCAACTCTGAGCGTGAAAAAATGTTTCCGAAAGTCATGTAAGCTATGCTGTTTTCTGACTTTGTAGGCATGCCCACATGTGTTAGAAACATGGAGATCAAAAAGGTTCTCAAGGTCACTGTTGTTAAGATGATTAATGACCTTATGAAAGGATTAAGGATTTTCCTTATTAAGGAAAAATAAACAGCAGATGATATGTTAAGATTTTTGTCTCATTTTTTTTGTAAATTCAACAGCAAATTTTTCAGCAAATTTTACTAGCAATCAAATGTTATGGTTCTAGTATTCACCTGTTTATTCTTACCTGATTTAACAACCCAATAACCTTTATTACCTCAATATCTTTTCATATTTCAATTTGTTTTATTACTGTTATTATCTTCACCATTCCTATCATTGTTGTTTGCCAGCAGTAAAATTTCATCTTTTTAACATCTGTGTATTATAGTACAAAAGTTTTAAGATGTACATTATCATTTTTTTTTTCAAATATAGTAAGAAAATTAGCAAAATAGAAAAATTTATAAAACGAAATTTCTCACAGTATAATTTTTTGTTTCATCTAAAACACACACAACAAAATTTAATTTGTTTTATCATGAGTATCAATCACTGTTGTAATAATCTTAAAATTCGTTTTTAATTTTAAAAATCCTTCTTCTGTTTTTATTTTAACCTGAAATTTAAAACTTGATCTATATTTATTGTTGCAAATAAAAATTTAAGATTCTATATTTTTATTTATATGAATCTATTTATTTTTCATTCTTCTTCTTTAAGATCTAACATTTATTTTTCCTTATATCATTTAATAGGGATAAAAGCATTTCTGAGATTTTGAAATAAAAATCAAAGCCAAAAATGAAATTTCATATGTTCTTCATTAAAAGCTAATAAAGAAGAATAGAATTGTCCATAGATAATGACAAATGATTTGAACAGGATCAAAAGGAAAACAAGTTGTTCTTCATCTTTTTTAAATAGTCTTCAAATAACTGAGACTCTTCACAAATTAATTATAATTCTTATTTAGACTAGCAAAAAAACACCCTCCGTGTAGTGCAAAAATTTTATTTTTGAAAGATATTGTCTGAGGGAGGTGGGAGCTAAAAATTTAATGTCAGAGGGTTTGTATCATAAATAAGTAAAATTATCAAATTTATTAAAGGAGTAATGAGAATAAAACAATTTTAAATGGAAACTTAGTTCTGTCCTCCTCAAATAAAAAATAAAAAAAGTGTTGCATGCATCATTATTGATTAAATAATTATTTTGAATATTTTATACATAAACTTTACACGAAATCATAGTTATTTATTTATTTATTTATTTATTTATTTGTAAACTTTTAGTTAACCTCTTGAAACTGAAAAAATGATTATTTAATGTTTGTAAATAATTTTCTTATAAAACTCTATATGTTAGATAACTTTAAATATATATTAATAAAACAAACTATATATAAATATATAATACCGGGAATGTATTCATTAAAACTTGTTTTAAAAAAACAATTAGGCTGTCTAAGGAGGCATACTCAAATTTTGAGTGTATATAGTACAAGGTTGTTCTTTATTCTATGTATTGATGATTTTGGGTAATGTGATGTAAGCAGTGACATAGTTTCGGTTACAGACAAATTGATACTGAATCTCCATTATTAATAGATAATGTTTACATTTCATATTTCAGCAATAATCAGAAACGCTGTTATTTGTTTTGTTTTCAAATTAATACAGAAGTATAATTGTACCATAATTATTTTAACTAGCAAAAATATGCACCCTCCGGGTGCAAGTATTTAAGTTTTAATATGATAAAATATTATATTAAATTAGAAAGGCTAATGAAACTAAATAAGAATGCAGATAAAAAGATTTGAAACAGGGGGTATAATAAAAAAAATAGAACAACTGAAACTTACTCTTCTATCACACTCGTCTTTCATTGTGAATTTGTACATCTCATTCTCCAGGAATTATTATTATTATTATTATTATTATTATTATTTAATTCCATTCGAGTTTTTCACACCTGTCGTTTTTTCCTAATTCAACTATTTAGTTAAAATAGGAAGTAAAGAATAAATTACAGTTATTTCTTCTTCTTAATGGATTTCTTTTAAGATTTATCCCCAAGATTTTTGCTCATATTCATATGCAAATTAGCCTTCCCATTCACACTGTAAACCGCTATTTTGTTGTATATATAAATACAATTGCATGTTATCAGTATGTAGATAAGATCAATATTATTAATAATGTAAAACAATTTTATTAATAACTGAGGTTTAAATGAAAATAAAATCATGGAGAATGTGACATAAATCAACAAAGGAAATTGTGACTTGAGTAGTGATATAGTTTCGGTTACAGACAGACAAACACACAATCTCCATTATAATAAGAGATACAAGCCAAACACTGCACTTATAAATATTTAATATATGATGTGATATAAATATTTAACCCTCATAGTGCCTAACAACAGATATATTTTTATGACTGCAAAAATATTAACTGTTTGTAATAATGATACAATGTACATGTCAAGTTGAATTCTAAAATCTAGTTGGTTAAAAAATTACATTATATCAAATTTTATTAGGCAAGTCAATGTTTTCACAATAAAATTGGTATTAATCAACCAATATTGGTAAAAATTCAGGATATACTTATATTTATTTTTTGATAATAATAATAATAATGAAATTTATTGCGTACAGTGCTCAGGTGCACCACAACTCATCAAAGACTTATGTACAGTACATAGAATAATGTACAAATGTCAGGAACATGAATAGTGTACAGTAATAATATACATGTATGTGTGCACGTGCGTATATATGTGTGTAGTGGGGAGTATCAGGTATAGCAATATAATATAATATGATATAAGTAAAAAAGTAAAGTAAAGTCATCGGGGCAGCCTAAAGTCGGTATCAGCCAGTCAACGAGGGAGTCTATCCCCTTTTCAATAGCGCTAGACCAAGGAGATTGTTTTGGTGTCTGAGGTGGAGCGCCACATCTACCATCAGCTCCATACTTTACCGCACAGATCCCTGTGCTACTCATACGCTGAGTTGGCGAGGACCGGTATCGAACTAGGAACCTTGTGGTTTCTAGCCGAACGCTCTACCGACTGAGCTAACCCGGCCCCTTAATATAATATATATAAGCAATAAATTGGGTATAGTATAATATTTAAGCTGCTAGAAATACCACAAGTTGAATAATTCAATCTAAACCTTTATATTTAAAGTAAAACTATTAATTTTCCACAAGATAATTATACTAATATGCAAATGATGGCTTTACCACCAAGATATTCTACTACTAGCAACAAAATTAAACAGATTCATGATCACATTTTTAGTAATGACACAAAGTCCAATAATATAAGATATATTAGCTATTTTTATTGCCTATACACTAAAATCAAAAGAGAACAATGCAATCAAACAATGACTAAAGTAAAAGACTATAAGAAAATTGGTTAGTAAATCTTAGTAGTTATTTATATTTATAGTGCATGACAACAGATATACCGTTTTACAATGTAATCAAACAAAGCACACAAGAAACAATATCTTGTAACTATCAAATCTGTATATATAATTATTATGCAATAAAATCACAAGCTACTACAAATAAAGAAAAAAACTCTATTCTTACAAATTCAGGAGTTTCTTAAAATCTTTATATGTTACTTTTCTATTTCTGCACTGAGATATAAAGCATCTATCCATTGGTTTATATTAATTACTTTGTAACAAATGACGACATTCATCCATCCATGCATATCAATTACCTTGTGACAAATAGCTACAAGGTGTGTCATAAAAGTGCCGAGATTGAAGCTGTATTCACCAAGATAGAAATGAACAATTAATGGAACGTTAATTTTTTCAGAATACAAGGTGTGTCAAAAAGGACCAAGTTTAAAACTGTATTTACCAAGTTAGAAATGAAAAATGAATGGAACGTTATTTTTTCAGAATACAAGGTGTGTCAAAAAGTACCAAGTTTAAAGCTGTATTTACCAAGTTAGAAATGAAAAATGAATGGAACGTTGTTATTTCTTCAGAATACAAGGTGTGTCAAAAAGTACCAATTTTAAAGCTGTATTTACCAAGTTAGAAATGAAAAATGAATGGAACGTTGTTATTTTTTCAGAATACAAGGTGTGTCTAAAAGTACCAAGTTTAAAGCTGTATTTACCAAGTTAGAAATGAAAAAATGAATGAAACGTTGTTATTTTTTCAGAATACAAGGTGTGTCAAAAAGTACAAAAAATCTCAATACTTTTTTTGACACACCTTGTATATATAATTCTAGAAGATATTCATCCTATAATAACAATAAATAGAAATACAATACAAACTTTATATTAATAATAAAATCAAGAAGATTTGACTATAGAATAAACAAGATATATGAAAAATGTATTCCTTTGTATTGAGACAAATTACAATGCAAATTTTGTGATAAATATCCACAACAAAACAAAAATATGCAAATTATAAAGTCTGAAAAAAAAGTCTGAAATAATAAGCAAATATAATTCACACTCTGACATAAGATTGTTTTGGATTCAATCTTTTGCCTTTCAAAACTTGATATATATTTTTTTTTAAATTAAATAATGATATTATGGTTTAAAAAGTCACAAGTCAAATAAGAAAGTTCTTTTTATTTCTTTTTTTTTTTTTTAAATCTTTTCTATTTGAGAACTATTTTGAACTGAGAAAGTTATTTAACAATAAAACTATGAAAAAGTTACTTTTACTCAGATCTCCACTATTATTATTAATTTTAAAATCCTGTTTAATGTATTTTGAAGGCAAGGTTATATCAAAGGATTTAAGCATGATAACTGAGTGATATCTTATTCATTCTAGGGATATAATAATAATAATAATAATAATAATAATAATATATATTCCTAGAATGTATAAGATATTGCTCAATTACAATGCCTAAATCCTTTAATATTCATTCAAACCTTTGACAATGAATACATTCAAATAATCTAGAATACTTAAAATTAACTCAAAACTAAAGGAAAATATTAAAAAATATTAAACTATATATTTTTCTTAGTTTAATGTGAGTGAGTGAGTGAGTGTGTGTGTGTGTGTGTGTGTGTGTGTGTGTGTGTGTGTGTTATAAGAATAAAGAGTAAAATGAAAAAATCTTCTTAATCCTTAAAACAAAATTATCATGAGACTTTGAAGTTGTCGTTAATGAAGTGTAAAATATATTAATTTTCAAGGAATATGAATATAAATAAAATATATGTATTTTCAAGGGAAAAAATTGCTTCTAAAAGTATAAAAATTAAAGTTTAACGTGAAAGAACAAAAACAAAGTTCTGTAATATTTTGTGTTTTGTTTTATTTCTAGTGTTTTGTTTTTTGGATTTTTTTTTAAATTTAGAATGCAGGGCATTATTAAAATCGTTAACAAAATTTATATTGAATTTATCGATCTTATTGATATCTTGTCTATAATAATAAAGTACAAATAAAAATAAGAACTATTCTTATTGTTGAATGTTTTTGTCTTGGTTGAATAAGAAATTTCCTTACAATAGAAATTTGAAAAACAAAAACAAAAAACATTTCCTTTTTTTTCTTAATTCTTTTTTTTTTTTTTTTTTTTTTCAAATCTTTTCTATTTTAGAATTATAAACTGATAGATCTATTTAACAATAAAACTAAGAAAAAGTTACTTTTACTCAATTTTCCATTATTATTATTATTATCCATTTAAAAAATCCTGTGTAATGTATTTTTAAGGTATTTTATTAGTATTATTAGCAGTAGTAATAATTAACAAAACATACCAAAATAGAGATAATAATCACGAAAAAGACTGCAAACTACGAAGCCAGGTCCGTTTGATTGTGACTGCATCAAACTCTGACCAATTGCTGCGTGAGGTGCCACGAAAACTGGAGAAATGAGCAAAATAAAAGCTTCTTCGAGTTAAGGGAAGAGACGTACGCCATAATGTTGTTAAGGTAAAGTTTCCTTAACAACAGCCGTTACTGAATTTATATATCACATGAAAAATGATTTTTGGATAGACCACTAAAGTTTCTGTGAGAGTACACATTAGCCGTTTGTAACTTTCTGTAAAATCATTAAGTTTCATAAGTGTTAAAAACATGTCATCATCAATTTAAAAGAAATAATCATAACAAATAATAAATATTGCCATACCAACGACAACAACGCAGCCGCCATATTGTTTACTTTTAGCTTCGGATTTAAATGTAAACAACAAGACAAACCGCGAAATTTTACAAAATATTTAGGAATAAAAAATAATTTTTGATTTTTATATTATATATATTTATCTTTTGTATCATAACAAAGCAATTATATTTTACGTATCGGTGTAAAGTAGAAAACAATATCCTATCTCGCAAGATCTCGCGAGACTTGACAAATCAGGTGCCATCTTGAATACAAGCATTGTGTAAGGAATAGAAAAAACAGAATAATTTTGACTTCGTCAAGCCTACGAAAATGGCTGGATTAACGCAATTTTTACCCCAGCCATCGCAGCGAGTTTACGATCGCGAAGATGAAGAAGAAGAACGACAACGACATTATATGCAGCAAGTAGCTGTGAAAAGCGTGCGTTCAGCGCCTCCATACGGACATAGGAAAGGCTGGGTCCCACGTACACAAGAGGATTACGGAGATGGCGGGGCTTTCCCGGAAGTCCATGTGGCTCAATATCCCCTCGGAATGGGCTTTAAAAAATCTAATTCGAATGCTCTAGCTGTACAACTAGATTCGCAGGGGAAAATAAAGTACGATGCGATCGCTAGACAAGGACACGGAAAAGACAAAGTTGTGCACTCAAAATTTCAAGATCTGGTCCCCAAATTACTTGACGATGACGACCCAGATTTGGAAAGACCAAATGATGAAAAACTTAAGGAAACTACAGAAAAAACACGACAGGCACTCGAAAAAATTGTGTCGAGTAAAATGTCAGCTGCGATGCCCGTACGGCACGCAGATAAACTGGCTCCTGCACAATATATCCGCTACACTCCATCACAACAAGGAGTATCTTATAATTCAGGTGCGAAACAAAGAATTATCCGTATGGTCGACGTGCAAAAAGATCCTATGGAACCAGCTCGATTCAAGGTAAACAAAAAAATACCGCGCGGACCCCCCTCCCCACCCGCACCTGTGCTGCATTCACCAAATAGGAAAGTGACAGTCAAAGAGCAGCAAGAATGGAAAATCCCCCCCTGTATATCAAACTGGAAGAATGCTAAAGGATATACGATACCCCTGGACAAACGTCTGGCAGCTGACGGTCGTGGACTCCAAGGTGTGCACATTAACGAGAACTTTGCAAAACTAGCTGAAGCCCTGTACATTGCTGATAGAAAGGCACGTGAAGCTGTTGAGATGAGGGCCCAGATTGAGAAAAAGATGGCCCAGAAGGAGAAAGAAAAGAAGGAGGGCAACCTGAGATTGTTGGCTCAGAAAGCCCGTGAGGAACGAGTCGGCATCCGACGTGAGGACAAAGATGAAGAAGTGGCTGAGAGAGATGAACTTCGAAAAGATCGATCTAAAGACCGACAACGCGAGAAAAACCTCACCAGGCAGCACCAAATAAAAGATCCCGACTTCAGCATGAAAGAGAACGAGATGTTAGCGAAATAATTGCCCTGAATCTTCCAAATACAGGTGTGGCCAATTCCCAAGAAGTGCAGTTCGATCAAAGATTGTTCAACCGTTCCAAAGGTATGGACAGTGGTTTTGGCGACGACGAGGTCTATAACGTCTATGACAAACCTTGGCGCCAAGATCGCACTATTGCAGATTCTATCTACCGACCTTCAAAAATGCCGATAAAGATATGTATGGTGATGACCTTGAGACAATCATGAAGACTAAAAGATTCGAAGCTGAAAAGGGCTTTGCTGGAACGGACAAGTCCCGCAAACGGGATGGACCTGTCCAATTTGAGGAAGATCCTGATCCTTTCGGTTTGGATAAATTCTTGACTGAAGCCAAACACGGAGGACAGAAACGTTCAACTCATGTTGAGTCACGATCCAGTAACAAAGAATACGAACCCAGTCGCAGCAGCAAACAAAGGAGACGTGAATAAAAAAAATGCTAAAAAATCAGTAGAGATTAGGCCAGGGTTGCCGTTGACTTGCAAACAGACATTGGTGATTAGTTCTATTTCTTGAGAAAGAGCGCATCACTTGTGTTATTTTAGTTATAGCTGACTAACACAATTTTAATATTTCCTTATGAGTCGTACATTTATTTATTCAGACTGTTATCTTTGTCTTGGTTGTTTTTTATATTCACAGCATTTCAACCACTGTACCCACAGATCTTCTTCAGGTGTCTGTTGTATTTTGATAATCTTGAACCCTTTATTCAGTTCATGGTAGTAGACTTGTTTATTCTGTGTTTACGTGAGAGGATATCTCCAATATGTAATTCTTGTTATTTCATCATTTTATATTATATATATATATATATATATATATATATATATATATATAATTCATTGTAACACTGCTTTTGGTCATTCTACCCAATATTATTTGACATATAAGCAGTCAAGCAGATAGCTTTTTGATTTAGTGCATTATGGGACACATATTTGCTTTGAATGAGTCCCCTGGAAAATTTATGGGTTCCAACTAAAGCCATCTAACTCCTACCTTGTAACCTATCCTGTGTAATTAATTTCTAAGAAACTATTGAAATGTATTTACAGTTAGCTTAAAATGGTGAAGGAAGAAAAAAGAAAAACACTGGGACACGTGGATATACAATTTTACTGCATCCTTTTAGATTTTTGTGCGTCAGGGATGCAGGACGCGTACCTATCAGCATCTCTGCATATAAGTAAGCAGTCACCTCTGGAGGGATTTAATTTGATAGAATGTGAAGAAGAGCATCTCAAGAATTCTTTCTTTTTTCAAGACCAAAAACAGAAGAATTAACCAATACAAGATATCCCTTGGCATAAACAATGGAATGACAACAGTCTATTCTCATGAATTGAATGACCTGTTCAGTTTAAAATTCTGGGAATATTACAGAATACAATAGGCACCTATCCAAAATGTTGTGAATATAAAAACAACCAAGATTAGGACAACAGTCTGAATAAATCAGTGTATTATGATAATTAATTCAGGTTAAAAGCTGAAGCCTGGCCTCATTTACCAAAACTTTTCTCATTCCCCAATGATACCTGCATCTGAAAAATAAGGTCTAAAATGTTGACTTTGATTACCTTTACTGCGCTTTTAACCTGGACTAAATTCTGACAGAACTCACTAAAGAACTTGTCTTTTGCAGCCAAATTTTACCTACTGAAATAGACAAGCTGTACAGTATGAACTTGTTTTCTAGTAGGCAATGTCTACTTTCACTTTTTTCATTTGTGTATATTACTGTAATGAATCCTCTTCTTTTTTGTATTGTGTTTATATTTGTTGATTCTTTTTATTTTTTTTTTTTTTCATCTTTTTTTTTTTGTCAATTTCACACACTATTTTAATTACCTTTTTTTCTTCTTTTTTTTTTTTTTTTCACAATATTCCTACATTTGCTTTTATATTTGAACTGTTTTACCATTGTAAAAAAAATTGATTTTGTATTTTTATAACATTTTAGCTTAGAACAGAAATATACATAGTTAATTCTAAAAAGATTTGATATTGAAATATTTTCTATGACTGAAAAAGTTTTTCTATACATTTTAACACTCTCTGATAGAATACAATATTTTCAAATTAAGTTTACAAATTGTGCAGATCTATTGGTTAAATTGAACTTAACGGACCTAAATTCCACCATCGTATGTCACCCCGCTGAAATAAAAAAAAAAATACCAAAAATCAAGGAATAACCGAATTTAATGAAATTTTCAGTGTTGATATATTAATGAATAAGATATAATGTACTAATTATTTTATTTAAAAACATATTTTTCTGGTCAGTTAATTTGAACCACTTATCTTTGAGGCATAACACAGATTCTCAAAGATGTGGTTCAAAGTTAACTGACCTGAAAAAATGTAAGTTTTTAAATAAAATAACTGGTGCATTATATCTTTTATTTATTAATATATCAACACTGAAAATTTCATTAAATTCGATTAATTCCCCTTTTTTTTTTTTTTTTTTCAGCAGGGTGACATACGATGGTGGAATTTAGGTCCATTAAGTTCAATTTAATCCTATTGGCTATACTCTAGTAGCAGTTTCATTACAACCATCAAAATATATAAGTACCTTGTACATGGATGTACAGATTTTTTTAATTTAATTTTTCTACTATGTAGAAAAAAATTCCTTGCTTTATACTGTGATAGTACCTGAAGAATTGCAATTCATATACATATATAGGGAGGAGTGCTTTGCATAATGGTTATCGTTATAGGAAATGGAATCCTGGACGAGGCTGTTTGTGTTTCACTTCACATTAATGCCCTTGGGAAAGGCCTGCTCTCAGCTGGGTTCTTTAGCTTTTGTTAAGCTAAGAGAAAGAAAACTTTGAATTCAAACCAGTTTTACTCCGCTTAAAAACTGACCTTGTGTCACATCCTGCCTGTGACAAAGGGGTTGGGTAAATATATACACATAATATTGCCCATAAATCATTGAACAAACAATTTGTTTCTATTTGGGTGGTTTAGGAGTTAAAAAGAAGAAGAATACACAAGAAGAACCAAATTTATTGCAATCAACAGGGAAAGTCAGTTCTGTATTTTTAGTCATATTTTATGGTTCTGAATACTAAAATTTCTGAAAAATGTTGTTTGTTTTTTTATAGATATAGAATTATTATATTTTTAAAAAATGTTTATTCTAAATCACAGAGATTAAAAAAGGTGAATTCTCATTGTTATTTAGAGGAAAGTATTGATCATAAGTATTTGAACAAGCACAAAATCTGTTTCTTATTGTCTAACATTACAGAGACCATTAAGAATTTTGATCAGGAGGTGAGGGATCCAAATTAACTTACTAGTTTGACATCTTCCAAATTGATTCTGAATAAAGAATTTAGAAGGCTAGAAAAATATTATTTTCTTCTTTTTTTTCTTTTCTTTTCTTTTCTTTTTTTTTTTTTTTTGTAACATTCTCCCAAAACCAAACAGTTGGAAGCAAAATTGTCTGTACTATGTGTGTGTTTGTGTGTATGTTGAAAGGATAAATAAAGGAAAGAAAATGTTGAATGGATAAATTTCATTTAATATGAGTTTACTAACACGTGTTTCAGCCAGAGTTTGTTCATGTACACATGTATTCTATTTATTATTTTAAATATAAAATAAAATAATAATAATAGAAAATTATAAAAGAGTGTCTCTCAAATAATTTTTTTTTTTTTAAAATTCTTTTTTCGAACACTTCAAAATTCTCTGTATTTTGACCGTTTTAACTTCAAATATCAACATTTTACTCTGATGAAGGCCGTTATTCTTTGTATGCTTAAATATTTTATAATTTTCTTTTATATTTAAAATAATAATAAATAGAATACATGTGTACATGAACAAACTCCTATCCGAAACACGTGTTAGTAAACTCATATTAAATCAATTTTATCCATTCAACATTTTCTTTCCTTTATTTATTTATCCTTTCAACATATCGTCGGATTCATTTCCATTTTCAACATATATATATATATATATATATATATATATATACACACAGTGATGCTGATAGCTTTTTAATTTAGTGGGTCCTGGGACACAGAGATTTGATTTGAATGAGTCCCTAAGAAATTTGATGGGTCCCAAGTAAAGTTTCTTAATAAATTGTAGAATTTTTATCTATGAACAACTAAAGCCATCTAACCCCTACCTGGTACCCCATACAGTGTAATTCGTATCCAAGAAAATATTGAAATATATTTACAGTTAGCTTGAAATGGTGGGGAAAGAAGAAAAAAAAACACCGGAATGCATGGATACGATTTTTATGTGTCAGTGACGCAGGACGCATACCTATCAGCATCTCTGTATATATATCTCAAGAAATTTGTAGATATCATTTTTTATTAACTTTTTTTTATGTAATATTGTATCTTTTAATTTCTGGATTGTTTGTTGTGATTTTTCTGAACAGTAAGTTTTAGATAAGTCAACTTTTTTTCAGTCTCATATTAATAACTTTGAAATAACTTGAAAATGACGATTCAAAATCCAATTTGGAAAAAAAACTGACTGTCAGGAGCTTAACGACATCTGCAATACCTCATGGTCACTAAGTGAATAGACACAGGTAACATGGCCCGTTCATCTTGCTGGTGTATAATTCTGTCTACATAGTGACCTCATTTTATCAAGTTACTTTTTGTCTATCATCGCAAACTCTAGCCTCCGCCCTGTCGGCTGGGGCATTAGAATGCACCTCTGCAGAGGGATAAGACTCCCCCATGGGGCCACCTGTTGGCCGTGGGTGGCGACCCGTGATGCTTAAGGATAGAGCCCAGGTGGATGAGCACTCCATGACTTGCAATACTCCACTTTGGCCCTATCTTGGGCTAGACGGGCGGTCGGAGAGGCCCCCTCCGATCAATCTGCTGGTCACGTCAAGCCCTAGCACCTATATGATTTTCCCAACCCTATTGCCCTTATGGCAAGCCCCAACCCCTTTTTATCATATGGGTGCTAGAAGGCAGTGGCTGCGGGTCTACATGTCCTGGGAATGACGTTAAACTCTATCTGATGGTGAGGTTCCAGTTTTGGAGGTTTGGGGAATGTGGAGCACCCCTTCATCACCATTGCTCCCTGGTCCACTCTGACCCGGAGTGGTAGTACCTGTTAGGGTCCCATCTATGGGTTAAATAGAAAAATGTATTTATAAAAAAATTGTATTATCCATTAAGAATTGATTTATTTTAAAACTTTATCGGCATTAAATGACCCACTGAGGTTGATATGCCGTAAACCAAACCAAACTCCAGCCTGTTAAAGGTGACCTTTGTAGGATTTGATCATAAAGATGGAAAATGGCCGAACAGATTCACCATCTTTCTGTTTAGTCAAAGTAAGTGTCTGTACTGGAACATCATTTGCATTGACAATTTTGGACCGAGTTACCTGCTCTTCTCAGCCACAATGGCTCTCAAGCCTTTGAAAAGCCATGAATTTCACCTCTCCCCCTTCACATTTTTTTTTTTTAAGTACCTGTCCAAAACAAGACAGGTTTTTTTATTTGCTTAATTATCCCCTTTTTATATTTGCTTAAGTGAATTTGAGAATATTTCTTATAAAATTATCAATATTTTTGAAGTTATATGGTTTTGAAATTTATCCAGTTTTTAATATCCCGAGTATAAGCATTACACACACACACACACAGCACACACAGAATTGAAGGATAAAATGAAAGAAAAATCTAAGTTTATTTGTAATTATGCCAAAAACTGTTTCATTTATATTTCTCACAGCATTAGTTTTGTAAAGTGAAATTTTACTTTCAAATGAACATTTACATTCATTAGAAAAAAAGTCATCTTTTTCTCAGTATCCATTTCAATTTGAAATTTTTAACACAATACAGAAATAAACTGGTGAAAAAGTATTCTTTTATATTTTGAAAATTGTAACTAAAACACACCACAATTGCTAAAAAATAAAAAAGGTACTCGAGACTCATAGAAAACGGGAAACTTTCAGCAAACAAAGCAATTCGCGCTAGTAAATTTAGTTTCAGTGATAGAACGCAAATACTCGGGATTGTAAAAAAATGTTCAGAATGCCTATCCCGTGAATACTCGGGATAATCAGGGAAGAGGTTAAAGAGCACTAAATATATCTGTCTGTTGGAATGTTTTCTATTCAAGCCCTTGGCCTTTGAGACGACACGCATCTACAACAGAAGCTGCCATCAAGGTGATAGGTAAACTGAAACAAAAAAAAAACTGGTTTTCAACATTGTAAAGGGAAATGCTGTCACCATTTCTCTAGTTGGTGGTGTTGTCCAACTCTCTCTTTAGTAGAAAAAGTTATGGGTAATCTGAACATTAGCTACATAAATGAGAGTAACCTCCCCTTGTTTCTTTTCACTTTGAGAAAGTATATTTTTTTGTAAAAGACTTTTCGACAAATTGGGTATACCTATACTATATAGTGAACATGTGGAGACTGTTTGAAAATATATCTTTAATATATTTTCAGTCTCCACATGTTCACTATATTCCTATAAGGGTGTTAACATTTTTAAACCAATTTTTAAAAAAAAAGATGTTAATATATTAAAAAAATATTTTTTACAAAACAAAACACATCTTCCTATGAGAGTACCTGTATATTAGAAAAGTATAGGCATACCCAATTTGTTGAAAAATCCGTGTTTTTACAAAACAAAACATGTCTTCCTCAAAGTGAAAGAAACAAGGGGAGGTTACTCTCATTTATGTAGCTAATGTTCAGATTATCAAGTTGTGTTATCTAATTTTATTTTCTTACTTTTTAAATATGAATTTTTTTATTAGATTAATAAAATATTTGTATTTTAAAAAAAATGAATAATTCATAGAATCACTGGTTTTATTCTCAACATAGTTTCTTGGAGATTAATAAAAAAATCTTTCTTTTTTTCTTTTTTTTTTCTTTTACAAATATTTTCAAACTATCAAATAATGAAAGAATCAAACAAACTGTATCTGACTGTACACAAAGTAGAGAGTTATGCTACTTGTTGCATCATATAAAAACAGCAAATTTATATCTGCACCTTATCAAGTACTGATGAAGAATAGCATTTTTTTTTAAAAGTTAAAAATCAAAGCAGTTATCAGCAGAGTTTTTTAAAAAAATAAAATAAACAGAACTGAAATAAATTAAATTATTAACCTTCAAGAATACTTCAATCAGAAATGCTTTTACATTCTATTTAACAAGGTGTATATTCATCACAAGCATTTTCAGAATCAATTTGGAAGATGTCAAACTAGTAAATTAATTTGGATCCCTCACCTCCTGATCAAAAATCTTAATGGTCTCTGTAATGTTAGACAATAAGAAACAGATTTTGTGCTTGTTGAAATTCTTATGATCAATACTTTTTATATAATTAATAATTATAAAGATGATAGAAAATACTGTTTGTAAGTATTTGAACAAGCTGAAAATCTGGGGGGTTTTATTGCCAAAAATTTCAGGGGCCATTAAGGATTTTGAATGAGAGAGTGGGGGTGGGGTTCAAATTAGTTTGCCAATTCCTCCAAATAACAATGAGAATTCACCTTTTTTAATCTCTGATTTAGAATACATTTTTTTAAAACTAATACACCTGATTGCAGTCCTTATACAAAAAGGTGAAAGGTTGAAATCTCTGTACTGTGTTAGAATAAAAATAAGTCTTATTTAACTCTTTGCCTACCAAATTTCCCCCACGGCTGTACCAAATTTTCTTGGAATTTTTTATTTGTATGATAGGATATTTCAAAGTTCACTATCTATTCACCTCAGAAATCATTCTATTCAAATAAACTCCTATTCTTTCTGCTCAATTATAATGAACTATCCATTAGTGATTTATGGTAGGATCGCAGTGGTGGGAGAGCCGTGTGAGTGGCTTAAAGTAGGCAAACAGTTTAGCAATAAGATACATCTGTACTAATGTCAACAAGAAAACTAATATTACTTGAGAATGATAATTTCAGTGATCATAAAATGATTATTTTTAAATTAGAGAAATATGAATTTTTCTATTCACATATATATATATAATCTACCAAACTTATTGGTAAACCCTTGCAATAAGAAAAAACTGGCAAATATTTTGATGGTAAAAATATACTACCAAACTTCACCTGGGGAAAAAATGAAAGAAAAGAAAAGACCAAGATAGTTGTACCAACTGAAAATAATCGGTTGATACTATAATACTTGGCCAAAAGAAAAAAATTATATATATATGAAAAATATATATATAAAAACCGCTAGGATTATCTAAAGATAAAAAGTGCTCAATACCTAAGTAGAACAAATAATAAAGTTAAACCTAATGAATCACATATACCTACTAACAGTTTCTCTTAGCTCATCAGGGCAAGAATCTGAATCCAACAGTATGAAATTTAACATTTTGAAAAAACTGTGATTGCTGACAGATCTGTTTCGACCAAATCGATAAGTTGGTCTTCATCAGATCTATGTCGCTCTTTGATGAAGACCAACTTATCTCGAAACAGATCTGTTCATATGTTTTTTCAAAATGTAGAACAAATAATAAAGTTAAACCTAATGAGTCAGATATACCTACTAACAGTTTCACTTAGTAGCTCATCAGGGCAAGAATCTGACTCTTTATATATGTATATGTATATATCAAAATCTTTCATAGTTGAGTGTTGACAGCTAAGTATCAATATGCATGTTTATTTTGTACATAATTTTTATATATCACCAGGGTTATTTCCTATAAGTCTAACATGATCAAAGGGGAACCACTCTTGACTGATAAATTATTTATTTATTTTCCCATTAAACTAACCCTAACCCCGTCTTCTTTTTTCCTAGTAGATCAATAAATAATTTATCAGTCAAGAGTGGTTCCCCTTTGATCATGTTAGACTTATAGGAAATAAGCATCACCAGAGTATATTACAAAGTGATGGATAAATTAAGTAATGAGAAAACCCATTGTTATGATAACACGAGACATGCAAGGTATCACCAGGACTATGGAGTCAGAACAAGACCTTTGATTCCAACTCCTCTTTATGTAATTAAGTGACTCCCACTCCTCTTTATGTAATTAAGTGGTTATGGCGTACAAATTTCATAAAACCTATACATACGCTCTTATCTTGAGAAGGCCTATATTATTACATCTGGTTTATATCAAAGAACAAAGATATTCTGGCTTTTATATCATACCTATTCATTCTTTGATATTTTCTAACAAAATTAAAGACAAAATCTTTGAAAGGATATACAAGAAATTACTATAAAAATGTTATAATGTAAGAATTTATACATATATATATAGATGGGCCGGGTTAGCTCAATCGGTAGAGCGTTCGGCTAGAAACCACGAGGTTCCTAGTTCGATACCGGTCCTCGCCAACTCAGCGTATGAGTATCACAGAGATCTGTGCGGTAAAGTAAGGAGCTGATGGTAGGTGTGGCGCTCCACCTCAGATGCTAAAACAATCTCCTTGGTCTAGCGCTATTGAAAAGGGGATAGACTCGCTCGCTGACTGGCTGATACCGACTTTAGGCCGCCCCGTCGACTTTACTTATATATATATATATGGTTATTTTCTATAAGTCTAACATAAACAAAGGGGAACCACTCTTGACTGATAAATTATTTATTTATTGATCTACTAGGAAAAAAGAAGACGGGGTTAGATTTAGGGTTAGTTTAATGGGAAAATAAAAAAATAATTTATCAGCCAAGAGTGGTTCCCCTTTGTTTATGTTAGACTTATAGGAAATAACTATATTTTATATATATATATATATATATATATATACTGTAGTGTGAGATGGTCACTATTTACCAAAGGCAGTATTAATTGGTAGAGTGCTCAATATAAAATAGAGCTGTTATATAATATAATAAGAAATATATAGGTTTTACATATCTATTTATTGGGTGACAAAGGAACTTTCACAACCATATTGGTTTCATGCGATGCATTCATCAGGTGAAGATCACCTGATGAATGCATCGCATGAAACCAATATGGTTGTGAAAGTTCCTTTGTCACCCAATAATAGATATGTAAAACCTATATATTTATCATATATATATATATATATATATATATATATGTGTGTGTGTGTGTGTGAATAAGAAAAAAGTACAGAACAAAAATAAAACTACTTTATAACAAGTTAAAATATAATCTTTTACAAGATATAAAAGACATAACAAAAAAGAAAATTCTATAATGTAAGATTTTTTTACATATATAGTTTTGGAGGATATGTGCTTAATTGAAGTCATACCTAATTTTTGAAAATTAATTAGTTAATAATTAATGAATTTAGGCGGGCATATATGTTCAAATGTAAGGCTAAACGAATCGAGAAAATGTTGTTTAGCCTTACATTAGAACATATATGCCCGCCTAAATTCATTAATTATTAACTAATTAATTTTCAAAATTAGGTATGACTTCAATTAAGCACATATCCTCCAAAAATTGTCAGCTCAAAGCCATATAAAAATAAACACATTTGTTTGTTTACTTAACCTCATATATAGTTTTGCAAATAAAAAGTTACTACAAAAAATAAAATGACTTTAAAATAGAAGTTGATATGAATTTCTTTAAAGGAATTGGAGTCGGTATAGTTTTACCGACTCTGACTCCAGTGATCCCTTGATTGGTTCCATCTCCACAACTCCAGGTATCACTTTAAATAAGCCAAACTCATGTTATATAACAAAAGAAAAATAGTAATTGAAGAACTTTTATTTTGAATATTTGTAAATACTTGCCAATGTGATATGGAGTTTCTTTGCTTAGTATTTTTGGTAATTTATGAGGAAGTGCGTCCCTGTCTCCTGCCTCAGAAATTGCTACCCGGTGATTATTAAGATAACGTCCCCAGCTATGTCATCTCGGTGGTGAAACTTGAAAGAAAACAACCAACTTAGGGCGTTAAATGTATTTTAGAGGGGGGGGGCTTCTCTTTTTTTGTCGTAATTCTTATTTATTTATCATAATTTGTTTAGAAATTTATTTATAGAAATTGTTGTAATTCTTGTTTATTTATAGAAATTTGTCGTAATTCTTGTTTAGATATGAAGATGGATATCTATCTATCTATCTACCTCAATTTGTTCATTTTTTACTTTGTTTATGTATATCTATCCACCCATCTCCATTTGTTCATATAAAAAAAAAGAAGCCCCGCCCCTCTAAAATACATTTAACGCCCTAAGTTGGTTGTTTTCTTTCAAGTAACATCGCCGAGACGACATAGCTGGGGTGTTATTTTAGTAGTCACCGGGTAGCAATTTCTGAGGCAGGAGACCGGGACGCACTTCCTCATAAATTACCATATTTTTTAAAAGTTTCATAGAAATCCAAACACATTCATTAATTTTTTTAATTTTTCACAAGTAAAATAGTGCTTTGAAAGAAGGGGAATAACTCTGTAATTAGCAATTAATAATCATGATAAAAGAAAGGAAGTGTAGTAATCTTTTCATTTCCTTTCATCTTTAAATTATTATTATTATTAGAAGTAGTAGTAGTATTAATTAATTACATTAGTTAGTATATTATATATTTATGATTATAAGCTATATGGTTGTAAACTTCTAAAACTTAGAACATATAATCAGTGAAATTGATCGCCTTGGGTTACCTCCCTTGGTCGATGATAGAAATTTGATCTTAATCAGAGTGAATGCTGACCTCAATTGTTAAGTTTAGAGATTGCTTTATTCTCTCAGTTATTTTAATGGAATTAAGCTAAGAAAAATTTTACTGCATTTATACTGTGTTACTGCATTTAAAAAAAAATCAGATTGTTATGACACAGACTCACTTAAAGGCTTCTTTCTCTTTAATATTTGGACTGGATTGTTTTCAACTGCAGCATTCTTTACTGACTAAAGGGTAATTCCATGTCAAATCATCCAGAAAAAAGTAAAATTGTCACCCACCCTCTTCAATATTTCTGAAATCGCCCCCCACCCCACCCCCACCCCCATTTTTAAAAAAAATTCCTTGGGCAAAAATGTTTCAATTAACCAATTTTTACTAGTAGGGAAGTTTTAGAATCCATTTTAAAGACAAAAATAGATTACAAAATGTTGCCATTTTTCACCCCCCCCCCTCAAATTTGGAGAGCTAAAAGTTGACATAACTCTGCCAATTTTTGGAATTGGAAGCTCAAATTTTGGGGATTGTCCAACTTTAACATAGTCCACACTTGGACAAAATTTCAGAAAAACTGAATTGGGTGGGTGACATGGCCTTGATGATTTGACATGGAATTAACCTAGGACTGTCTATATAACAAAAAATAAAATAAACATTATTAACCTGTAGCAAATAACAGACATTTTTCCTTAGATGCATTTAGCATCTCTACACTGGCTGGTCAGCTTCTCAAATTAGTTGACCAGTTCACATACCTAGGTAGTAATATCTCATCTACAGAAGGTGATGTCAATATATGCATAGGAAATGCATGGGCTGTTATAAACAGATTATCAATCATATGAAAATCTGATCTCTCTGATAAGATAAAGCAAGAATTCTTCCAGGCTGTAGCCTTGTATGTACTACTGTATAGCAGCACTACTTAGATTCTTAATGAAAGTCTTAGAGCAAAAGCTAGATGGGAACTACACAAGGATTCTGCATGCTGTCTTAAACAAATCTTAGAAGCAGCTCCTCCCAAAAAAGCAACTGTACTGCCGCTTACCTCCTATCACACAAACTATCCAACTTAGGCAAATAAGATATGCTGCAGAAACAAGTTTGAACTCGTAAAAAACTGAGCTATGAGACTCTCAGCAAGTCAATCTGAGCCTCCCATGCACTATATAAGTATTGAAGTCAGTTAGTCTACTGTTAGTTTGAATAACAGCAACTAGCTAAACACAACTGAAGCAGTGTCCAAGACAGTTGGTATTTATACAAATCAAGAATGATCCATTCATGCATTTGGGTGATTCCATTCCTTGAGTTCTGATTGGCAGCTTGGTTTCAATGATATTGTGGAGTTTTATAAATACCCTGTCATTCTGCAGTAGAATTGCAACAAGACTGGTTTGTATTAAATTACAACCGCTTGTTGCCGTGTCTTACCAATTCGATAGTAATTGGAACTTAGTTTGATTATTCTTCAATAAGAAAGCTTTATTTGATCCAAAAGGCAGAAAAGATTTAAGCAGCAGAAAGAGAACATGTTCAGCAAGCGGCTCTGTTGCATAATTGTGTGGTGGTGTGGGTTTTTGACAAGCCCTGTAGCAAGAATTCTAAAGGGCCATTGTTTTTCAGATCAGGGGATGGAAAAATACCAGTAACGCTTATGGCCCCAACTGACCCCAGAGGCAGGAACCTCGCAAGTCATGTGATAGAGTTAGTTAGGAAGTCAGTTTCAACCTAAATGGCATGCAGAACAGTCGTGTTCTGCTGAGGTTGGCTCAACCGCGGAGTGAATAAGGATGGGTAGTATTAAAATCTTGTACAAGAAAAACAAAGTCTTGTAGTTAATTAATGCATGACTTAAAAAGAAGCCCTTAGTTAGAAACAGCCAGACAAGAACTTAGAAAAAGAAGAGACAAGATGACGACCGGCCCAAAGAAAGAAGAGGAAACAACCACTAGACAAAGAAGCAAGTAAGTCACAGTCTTAACTCTATCTGTCTGATAGGTACCTGAGGTACCTGAGGATCAAAGTGTAGTATCTGTTCCAGATTCTATGCTTTGACACTTCTTACCTTCTATACCCGGCCTCGGCTGGGGGTCTAGTGTGCTTCGGCCTCTGGACCGGTGAAGTACAGTTAATGGCATCGATCCAGGGGGGCCATCCCCCCAGATCCTTGCAATTTTTATGTGCCCACGTAAAAATGAGACCTTGTGTCCAGCCCTCATAAGTGGGATGAGCAGGCAAATACCCTTACCTTCTATACCCGGCCTTGGCTGGGGGTCCAGTGTGCTTCGGCCTCTGGACCGGTAAAGTACAATTAATAGCATCGATCCAAGGGGGCCATGCCCCCCAGATCGTTGCAATTTTTATGTGCCCACGTAAAAACGAGACCTTGTGTCCAGCCCTCATAAGTGGGATGAGCAGGCAAATACCCTTAACTCTATCTGTCTGTCTGTCTCTTTCTCTCTCTCTCTATCACACACAAACTCTCTTGTTTATATACCTGCAATGGGCTATATAACAGCTCAACCATCTGTGATGGTATGACAAGCCACCAGCCACCTCACACATGGATTTTTCAGATTGATACATAATATATCCCTGAATGAACAAATGAACGACACCCCAGATGCTTTTCAACTGGTATGCAACATAAACCTGAATAAATAAACGAGCAGAGGATGCAACAGAATCAATTGCAGATGCAACAAAAACCATCAAATGCTCCACAAATCCCTATGCAATCAGCACAGCCACAACAACAACAACAACCAGCAGCAGCAGCAGCAGCAACAATATATCCCTGAATGAACAAATGAATGACATCCCAGACACTTTTCAACTGGTATGCAACATAAACCAAACAAGCAATATCCCAAATGACTATAAAAGAGAATAAAATCTTCCTTTATATCTCAAAGGGCCAGTTTAGCTCAGTTGGTAGAGCGTTCGACTAGGAACCACAAGGTTCCAGGTTCGATACCTTCCCTCACTAAGTTAGTATATGAGTAGCACAGGGATCTGTGCTACTCCGCCTCAGACACCAAAAACAATCTCCTTGGTCTAGTATTAGTGAAAAGGGGATAGACTCCCTCGCTGTCTGGCTGATACCGACTTTAGGCCACCATGACAATGATTTTACATCTCAAATATGTCTTGTCTACATAGTTGTGTTAATTCTTATTTTTTTCTAGTTAGCACGAGTTATGATATCCAAGGACAATTACATTCATACAAGGCTTGTCCTCACTTGTTGGTACTATAGCTCCTTGTATAACATATCAACACAACTAGCAAAAATATGGGACCATATGACCTTTAGGCACCCCTTTTTGATCTTGATTAATAAAGGACATGTTTTTTATTTACACCATCAATATCCGGTTGTTTAACAGATGATTTTTAGATTTTTTAAAAAATTATAAAACTAACCCCTAACAAACAACCGGATATTGACGGTGTAAATGAAAAACATGTCCTTTCTTAATCGAGATCAAAAAGGGGTGCCTAAAGGTAATATGGTCCAAAATATGCACAATCTGGGTATAAGTATTTAAGTTTTAATGTAATGAAATATATTGCATTAGAAAGACTTATGGGGCTAATTTAAAAGTTATTTGGTGCTGGTATTTTAGTCCCATATAAAGGCTTGGCTCTTTGTTGTTCTGGACTGAGTGAGCTGAAATGGAAGGCATTCAAAGGAACAAGAAAGGAAAGAGAAAAAGGCAGAAGGTGGCTTTACAACTCAGGATTTATTGAAGGGGGTCACAGTGTCATGTAAGTAAAAAAAAGTAAAGTCATCGGGGTGGCCTTATGTCGGTATCAGCCAAACAGCAAGGGAGTCTATCCCCTTTTCATTAACGCTAGACCGAAGAGATTGTTTTTTGTGTCTGAGGTGGAGCACCACACCTACCATCAGCTCCTCACTTTACCGCACAGATCCCTGTGCTACTCATACGCTGAGTTGGCGAGGGCCGGTATCGAACCAAAAATCTTGCAATTCCTAGTCCAGTGCTCTATCGACTGAGCTAAACCGAAATCCGATCATATGACCTTTAGGCACCCCATTTGCGATCTCGTTTCATAAAGACATTTTTTTCATTTACACCGTCAAAATCCGGTTGTTTGTTAACAGACGATTTTTAGAGGGTTTTTTTTTAATTATAAAACTAACCCCTAACCCTAACCCCTAACCCCTGACAAACAACTGGATTTTGACAGTGTAAATGAAAAAAATGTCCTTGTGAAACAAGATTGCAAAAGGGGTGCCTAAAGAATATATTTTGAGGTGAATAGATAGTGAAATTTGAAATATCCCATCATACAGGTAAAAAATACCAAGAAAATTTGGTACAGGCGTGGGGGGGGGGGGAATTTTGTAGGCAAAGATTTAACCATAAGTTGGTTCAGCAAGTATTTCAACACAGATATTGATGACAAAACTGAAAATATCTCATCTATAAAATAAACAGATATATAACAACAGTTTCAGAATGAAGTTATATTTGAAATAACTAAACTTTACTTGCATTTTCACCTAGCAATGATTCCATGTTTTTTTCAATCAAAATAAGAAATTTAAAAAATAAAACATGTTAGTTGGAGGCATGTGGTCAAATGGTTAAGAGTCGTAGGCTATGGACTCGTCGAACCGAGTTCAAATCCTGGACGAAGCTACAATTCACATAGCACTAACACCAATGGGTAAGGTACGAATCTAACTACTCTCCCTCCAGCTATGGGTAAATAGTTGGGCAGACTGGGCACTTTAACCTTGGTTAGGTAACCAGTCTAGGAGAAGGAAAACTCTGGATTCAAACCTGTTAAAACTCCGCTTGGGGTGGTCACTACTAGAATAGGCTCAGTCCTAATTAGTCATCTTTTTTACTATATTTTTTTAAAATGCTAACTAACATGTAAAAAAGAAAAGGGGAAATTATAAACTTTTCAAAAGTTAAAAAAAATTGTATTGAAAATTTTTTACATTATTTAATTTCCTTACTATTACAACAACAACAAAAAAACAATTTCTAAATTCCAATAAATCTTGCTTTTCTCATTTTAAAGAATGTCTTTAAAACTGTCGAATTTAATAATTTCCACGCACAAGGTGACTTTTAACTTGAATAACCTCCCTTTATAGGAACTCTTTTCGGAAAACATGGCTTCCTTTCGCAGCATCGGTCGTGCGGTGTCTGCTCTAAGGATCTTATCAGTTGCCCAACATGCGAGAAAAGTTCATATAGGCAGGCCATTAGCAGCATGTAAGTTAATTTCAATAATATTTTAAATCTTATGTTCCTTAATAGCACATTATGTTGTAAAAATATATATCTTAATCCTTTGTTGCAACCTGCTACTATGACCTTGGTTGAAGCAAAGAAAAAACGAATATAAAATTCAATTAAACCATTCATTGTTTTGATTTTAGCTATTAAAATAAATAAATAAAGTGTCCCTCATCAAAAGAATTAATTGCTAATTTAAATCAATTACACACAAACTTAGAACATCTGTTTTTAAATTCTTTTTTGACACTTATTACCTATTTATATTAAGTTCTTCATATCCTCTATGCATCCATTTAAATGGAATTCATATATACAAATATTTACTCATTTCTTTGCATCTGAGTGTGAAAAGAATTTAGGGTGACAGTGTAAAGTGAATTTATGAGGATTTATTTACATAGATTTATCAATTTTCACATACTTTTTGCTTTATTTTTAAACCACAGATTTTATATTTCATTTTTGTGTGGGGTCAAATTAAGTACCAGACATAACGCTTGTTTGGTTATAAATAACTGAAGTTTCTTTTTTACATCATGAAATAACTTGAGATTATTGTTTTTAATATCAGTGTTGGTGTTAATTCTAGAATTTTCTAATTCATTATTTATTGTCTGCTTCTTCATGAAAAATGTTGTGTGTAATTTTGTTTCTTTACACCTTGTTCCACCGCAACATTGGATATAAATAAGTTATCCGCTCTTTCGTATTTACAAAAACTACTCTCTACAGGAGACAACAAAATTAAAACTCTTTTTTTTTCCTTTTAAATTATTGACTTAATAAATATTTTTTGTTTATGTTATTTTTCTAGTTATTGAATAATTAATTACTCATAAAGAAAACAATAGAATAATATTTTGTTTTCTTCTATTCCATAAGTTTTACTTGTAAAAGGAAAACTGTTTGTTTACCTTTTCAAATCCCTCTTTACTGACTCGTATAACAAATTGCCCACTTCAATTCAAATTAAGGAACAATTTTTGAAAAACAGCACTTAAAAATGCAACTATATAATAAGAAATTATTGTGTATTGCTATGAACTATTTCATGGAACCGATGGGGGAAGTAAAAATAAAATAAAACATTCGTAAATCTGACCTTATTGGTAGGTATGCTCAATTTCGCGCACCTGCTGATAAGGGGATCGCAGGAAATTTTTCTAAAAAACAACTAGAATAAACAAATATCCGATTTTAATAAAACATTCGGTATATGAAGTAATAGAAGAAAAACTTTTATTGTAAATAAATATTTACTAAATTGAAAAGGCTAATTATTTTTTTCGTTAGTTTTTGTTTCGCGCATTGATCCTCCGTATAAATTTCTTGGTAAGTTTTTTGGTAAATACTAAATATATTTTCTTGATTCTTTAACAAATAAAGAAAATATATTTAGTATTGTAAAATAACGGGTGCAAGAAAAATAAAACATTTATTGCAAAAACACGGACATAAAATGGGGGTTCAGTTTATTTTATGGTAGGAATTTACGAGGAAATTGTTCTTTTTTTACCAAGAAGTCTCACTTTTTATTATATTTCTGATAGAATTTTGTTGTAAATAATTTTTAACATTTTTTTTTTTTTTTTTAATCTTCCCAGCTATTTTTTCAATAATATTAAGAGTTAAATACTAATGCACCAACAAAATTCTAAATTAGTAATTTGTTTTTGTTTCAGACTAAAAATTATTACATGTATGATTCTCCATAGAAAATTATGTTGCTCTAATTCTTCATGTTAAGATGCTATAACTATGTCAACAAAGATTAAGAATTTATCGTAAATTTATTTAAAATGCAAAACATGTACATTATATGTAACAGCAATTTCTTTTTTCTTTTTTTAACACATAAACTTGGAATTTTTCTTTATATTAAATGTAAAAGAAAACATTAAAAAGATAATTTTCCATTTTTTATTGACGTTTTAAAATATTTCTTAACAATTTACACACATGTGAAAAGTCCATAAATTGAGCATACCTACCTTATTGGAAATCATATTTAAAAAAAAAAAAAAAAGAGGGTTTTCATGAATACTTGCTTTTTTTCATGAACCAACTTTCTGCAGTCTTTATTTATTTACTGGCTGTATACCCGGGTTTTATAGTATCCAGTTAAATTTAAATTATACACTTTTAAATCTCAATGTTGACCATTGGATAGCAGTACCTATTGCTCGATATGCTTATTGTGAAAATGTTACAATGGAAGTTTGTGCATGTTTACCCCTATTTACCAATAACACAATAATAATACTTTTCAAAAGGAAGTGAGACCCAATATCAACCATGCTAATGAACAGAATGCTCGATGTGGAAATTCATTAAATTTAGCCCTTTTCCCCTCTATTTTCTCATATCAAGGTTGGTAATTTGGTCCCTAGTGACCCCAAATGAGTTCAGGTATAAAAATAGATACCACTATTGGATTCCTCATAAAATTCTATCCTGGAAAAGTTTTGTTTGATCTTAATACAGCGCTTTGTTTCCAATTGCATCCTGGACAGGCAGATAAACAGGGACACCAGATTTTTTTTGATTTTTTTTTTTTTACTTAGCATTTTCTCTCTATTTTAAAAAAAATTTTTTTTTTTTTTTAAATTTCTGCTTCAAACTAAAACTATGAACATCACATGAAATACTATTTTTCTAATTTCAGATTGGAATAAGGACTGGGCTCCTGGACCATATCCAAAAACACAAGAAGAAAGGGAAGCAGCAGCCAAAAAATATGGTCTTAGAGTAGAAGATTATGAACCCTATCCAGATGATGGCACTGGACTTGGTGACTATCCTAAATTGCCTGATATCTCAATGGAAGGCAAAGATCCTTATGAAAACTGGGGATATACCTGTGTTGAAAAGGAATTTTTGGTGAACCTGTAAGTTTTTTCACACTTTCCCCTTCTCTCTCTCTCTCCTCTCTCTCTCCTCTCCTCTCCTCTCTCTCTCTCCTCTCTCCTCTCTCTTCTCTCTCTCTCCCTTCCCCTCTCTCCTCTCTCTCTCTCTTCTCTCTCTTCTCTCTCTCTCTCTCTCTTCTCTCTTCTCTTCTCTCTCTCCTCTCTCTTCTCTCTCTCTTCTCTCTCTCTTCTCTCTCCTCTCTCTTCTTCTCTCTCCTCTCTCTCTCTCTCTCTCCTCTCTCTCTCTCCTCTCCTCTCTCTCTTCTCTCCTCTCCTCTCTTCTCTCTTTCTCTCTCTCTCTCTCTTCTCTCTTCTCTCTCTTCTCTCTCTTCCTCTCTCTCTCTCTCTCTCTCCTCTCCTCTCTTCTCTCTCTCTCTCTCCTCTCTCTCTCTCTCTCTCTCTCTCTCTCTCTCTCTCTCTCTCTCCTCTCTCCCCTCCTCTCCTCTCTCTTCTCTCTCTCTCTCTCTTCTCTCTCTCTCTCTCTCTCTCTCTCTCTCTCTCTCTCTCTCTCTCTCTCTTCTCCCTCTCTCTTCTCTCTCTCTCCTTCTCTCTCTCTCTCCTCTCTCCTCTCTTCTCTCTCTCTCTCTCTCTTCCTCTTCTCTCTTCTCTCTCTTCTCTCTCTCCTTCTCTCTTTCTCTCTCTCCTCTCTCTCTCTCTCTCTCTCTCTCTTCTCCTCTCTCTCTCTCTCTCCTCTCTCTCTCTCCTCTCTCTCTCTCTCTCTCTCTCTCTCTCTCCTCTCTCTTCTCTCTCCTCTCTCTTCTCTCCCCTCCTCTCTCCCTCCTCTCCTCTCTTTCTCTTCTCTCTCCTCTCTCTCTCCTCTCTCTCTCTCTCTCTCTCTCTCTCTCTCCTCTCTCTCTCTCCTCTCTCTCTCTCTCTTCTCCTCTCCTCTCTCTCTTCTCTCTCTCCTCTCCTCTCTCTCTCCTCTCCTCTCTCCTCTCTTCTCTCTCTCTCTCTCTCTCTCTCTCTTCTCTCTCTCTCTCTCTCTCTCTTCTCTCTCTTCTCTCTCTCTCTCTCTCTCTCCTCTCCTCTCTTCTCTCTCTCTCTCTCTCTCTCTCTCTCCTCTCTCTCTCTCCTCTCCTCTCTCCTCTCTCTCTCTCTGTTTTATTGCTTCCTCATCTTTATTTTTCTATAACATCAGATACATTTCATTTTTATTTTGATAAAATTATTTTTATACTTTTAGAGACATTTTCAATTTATGATTCTAATATCAATTTGAATTTTGTTTTAACCTTTTAAGATGCTTGCATTTTTGTTTTTCTGTGATGTCCATTGCTTACCCTGAAGCAAAAAAAAACAAAACAAGCTGCTTCACATGTCTTTCATGAAAGCCGCCATTTGTAATGTGAGTTGTGTGCATGTGCAAGTCTTTACATTACTATTGCTTATGAATATGCATGAGTTATTGTGACTCATCCAAAAGGACAGACAGCAATTTTTAGTCAATAATCATTGAGAGTGAACCAGAATGAGAGTGACACTTGGTTGTAGCATATAGAGTGGACCTTTGTGAGAGAGAGAGAATAAAGAAATGAATATTTTTTTGGAAAGGAGTTGGAGGCCGTGGTGTAATCGTTAGTCATAGAAAATGGATTCAGCGACCCGTGTTCAAATCCTGGACGAAGTTACAGCTCACATAGCGCTAATACCCTTGGGAAAGGTATGAATCCAACTACTCTACCTCCAGCTATGGGTAAATAGTAGGGCAGACTGAGCTCTTTAACCTTAGTTAGGCAACCAGTCTAGGAGACGGAAAACTCTGAATTCAAACCTGTTAAACTCCACTTGGGGTGATCACTACTAGAATAGGCTCAGTCCTAATTAGTGATCTATTTCACTAATAATAATTTCTAGAACCAAAACGAGTTCTGTGTGCCTTTGTCGGTTAGAGGATATGAGAAATAAGTCTCTTGGCATTTCTAGTTACATTTTCACACTAAAAATTAACATTAAATGTCCTTCCACTAAGAATTTGGACCTGTATAGAAAAGATTTTACATAGGGTTCTTGGTTAAATCGAACTTAATGGACCTAAATTCCACAATCGTATGTCACCCCACCGAAAGAAAAAAAAATACCAAAAATCAGGGACTTAACTGAATTTAATGAAATTTTCAGTGTTGATATATTAATGAATATAAAGATATAATGCTCCAGTTATTTTATTTAAAAAAAAAAACTTTTATATGTTTTCAGGTCAGTTAACTTTGAACCACGTATCTTTGAGAATCTGTGTTACGCCTCAAAGATACATGGTTCAAAATTAACTGACCTAAAAAAAAATGTAAAAGTTTTTAAATAAAATAACTGGTGCATTATATCTTTTATTCATTAATATATCAACACTGAAAATTTCATTAAACTCGGTTAAGTTTGGGTTAGATTTTCAGCAGGTACCACTTAGCGTTTTTTAGGGCAGGAGACCAGGACGCATTTATGCGATATGCACTGATCAAAGGGAGGACATGAATTTTATAGAAAAAAAGGCTACTGTGTTTGCTGAATTGATGCAATGTTTGGACAATAGGAGTTTATCATTGATAATGCAAAATGCCAAAGACACCAGTCAAAAAGCATTAGCTATGTTGGGGATTTGTCTTCCCTTGGATCTGGAAGAGCTATCTTCCCTCTGGGTTCCCGGTTTGACCACCAGGGGTTAGTGGTATTTAAGCACCTATTATAAACTCTCTCACTCTCTTTTTCTCCTGCTTCTCGGTCTGGACAACATGGGTTAGACATTAGTGTCTACACTCCACCCTCATTGGGGCCTCTAGTCCCCACGTACAGACTAAGTAACTTTAACCTTATGGACTATCCATAACTCTATCTATATCTTTTATATGTACATGTAGGTAACTATTGTTTATGTTCTTATTGTACCTTGTGCCATACACATATTTCTTGTATATGTTATAAATGTCTCCATGTGCTTTTATTAAAGTCCATCTTGTTATATGTTTAACACCCTTGTCGGAGTTTGTTCGTTTCAACAAGTAATACCAAATATTATAACCTTGAACCTTACAGCTATATTAAGCGAACATTATTTGTCCAAAGGTAAACCAAAAATTATCTCTCTCTATACACAGAGTTACTGATGAGTACTTCACTAGCCTTTGAAACATTAGTTTGAATTTTCATTAATCATTATTTAATCGCAAAAGTTTGTGTGTTATAATATTCTTGAAAAGTTAACATTTGTTCCTTCCACTTAAGAGAAATTTCATTTTATTTTTGTTCTTCTTTTTTTATAGGTCCATGCTGAAGCCAACTGGTTGCGAGAAGATCGGATGAGCCCAGATGTAGTTCCTAATATGCGTTTTTCTATGTAAGTTTATTTTTCCTCAATGGCTTCAGGCAAAATTCTTCTTTGACTCTGAACTTTATATTCCTTATTCTTTTAATAATAATAATTATAATAATAATAATAATAATGAAATTTATTGTGTACAGTGCTCAGGTGCACCACAACTCATCAAAGTCTCATGTCTAGTACATAGAATAATGTATTAGTGTCAGGGACAATTTACATGTATGTGTGCACATGCGTGCATGTGTGTGGATGGGGGTATCAGGTATAGTGTTGGTGGCTTACAGGAAGCATGGAGGCTTTGAAAGGTGCAGTGTTTCGGCAGCCCACAATGGATGCAGGCAGTTTATTCCATACCTCGGCAACTCTGAGCGTGAAAAAATGTTTCCGAAAGTCATGTGAGCTATGCTGTTTTCTGACTTTGTAGGCATGCCCATGTGTATTGGAAACATGGAGATCAAAAAGTGCTCAAGATTGCTGTTGTTAAGATGATTATACATATGAAACCAATCTGTTTATTATTTCTCAGAATTTTTTAGATGAGGCTTGATAATTATTATTATTTGGATTATTCAGACTATTGTCCTCGTCTTTATTGTTATCTGTACAACATTTCAGCTGATGTGCCCTCTGACCTTCTTCGGGTATTTCTTGTCAGATTCGGGAGCCTTCTCGAACTCAGGAACCTTCTGCAGGTTCAATCCTGGTCAGGGGCAGCAGTAACATAGAATGATAATTAACAAGCTTAACACCTGTACACCAGCTATGGTTAGTGGAATGAGAACAGGATACCCCTGTGGACTGAATAAAGGGTTAGGTTCAAAGTTCCGTGATGACTCCCGATTACAACAAGAAGGTTCCAGAGTTCAAAAAGGCTCCAGAGTCTGACAAGAAATACCTGAAGAAGGCCGGGGGGGGCACATCGTCGTAAACATACAAATAACAATAAAGATGAGGACAATAGTCCAAATAATACCAATCTGTTTATGTAATATTCAGATAAAAACATTGATGGACAATGAAAAGGATACAGTTGAAAATGAAAAGATATATGGAAAGTATGGGAGAAGCACAGAATCATGTGAAAATGGATAATCTTAGTTCTAAGCATACTAGTCGAGTTTATCATGTCATGCTGATAGCATGGATTCCCTTGACTCTCTCCCATCATCCGTCCCTATTGACCATCACTCTTGGTAGGTCCTCTAGACAGCATCCAGTGTCCACACAGAGCTGATGAATGTGGTTTTTTGCTGGTTGGCCAACACTGGTGTGTCCATGTGGATGAGTTTGTCCTTATTTTTCCAGCATGTCTTGCTAGTCTTACAAGGATGCTTTGTTAGATGGGAGGTAAGTGGCTGTACAGCTGCTGTTTTGTAGAGTGCTGCTTCCAGGATTTGTTTTAAAACAGCACACAGCATCCTTGTGTAGTTCCCATCTAACTTTCTTTAAAGTCCAAGTGGTGCAACCATACAATAGTACTGACATGGCCACAACTTGGAAGAATTTCTGTTTTATTTTATCAGTAAATATTTAGAATGTTGAATACAACAGAAATATTGAAGTCAGTCAGTATACTGTTGGTTTGAACAACAGGAACTGGCTAAGCACAACTGACCAAGTGCCCAAGATAGATGGTATTTATGGAAGTCAAGAATAGTCCATTCATGTATTTGGGTGATTCCATTCCTTGTGTCCTGATTGGCTGCTTGGTTTCTATGATGTTATGAGGCTTCATAAATACCCTGTCATTTTGCAGTAGTATTGCGACAAGATTAGGTTCGTATTCAGTTACGACAACTAGTTGCTTTGTCTTACCAATTCGACTGTAATTGGAACTTAGCGTGATTATTATACAGGAAATAAGAATGTTGAGACTTGTAATTCTTGCTGTTCATTCAGTTAACTTTTTAGCAGTATTTATATATATATATATATATTTATTTATTTACCAACCCCTCCGCACGAGTAGGATGTGACACAAGGTCAATTTCTTAAGCGGAGTTTACCAGGTTTGAATTCAGAGTTTTCCTCCTCCTAGACTGGTTACCTAGCCAAGGTTAAAGAGCCCAGTCTGCCCTACTATTTACCCATAGCTGGAGGGAGAGTAGTTAGATGCATACTATTCCCAAGGGTATTAGCACTGTGAAATGCAAACAGTTTCGTCCAGGATTTGAACTCAGGGCGACAAGTCCATTTCCTATGACTCTAACCATTACACCACACACCTCCAGTATTTATATGTAGGAATAGCAGGACCTGTGGATATACCACAGTATGATATTTTAACTCTTACATTTAATCTGTATACTTTAAGAGCTATTGCAAAAAAGTTCAATATCTAAAAAGTATAATAATCTTGATTTAAGACTCTCTCTCTCTCTCTCTCTCTCTCTCTCCTTCTGTCCATCGTCTATACCATTGAAACAGATTAGTGTTATCACTTCTGCTCACACTCTCTTGTACCTCCATGGGTCACACTTTAACATCCCCATCTCCCTACGTACTCCCCAACTACAAAGCTGCTCCAGCACAGGTGGTCTTGAAGTGTGAGATTAGTTGTTTTGTTTTTACAGCATATCAACCCTTTTTGGGTCATTTAATGCCACCACATCAAGCCATTTTGATAAACAAAGGACTCAGTACCTGCTGTTGCTTTAATGGTCATCCAATTAAGTATGAACAGGCTCATTGTTGCTTAACTTCGGTGATCTAGCGGGAACTGGTGCTTTCAGTGTGACTTGATCGTAATCACATATTAATATATAGATGTTTTTTGTTTATTTATTAATTATTTTTCCTTTTTTCTTTTTAGACTCCAACAATTTTTAATGTTTATAGGAATCATGGGCGGTACAGCTTTATTAGCATATATTCTTTCTCCAATTAGACTTCATATGCCAGTGGTAAGTAATTATTTTCACTCCATTTCTTTCTTCTTTATTTTTTATTTATTTTTTTATATTGAAATCACTGAATAATGCATTGTGTTAACTTTGTTATCCCCTCTCCCCAAACTTAATGGATGTGTTCCAAACAGCAGCAGACTTGTCTCCCCTCTTGCCAAGATGGAGTTAACCATTAAGGATTATTTAAGCTTGCTGAAATTTCTTTAAAACACTTCCCCTTCTACTGCTAGGAGCACCTATACAACTTTTCACCCAGACCTTTATACTAAATTGGTAAATATATTATGCATATAAAAGGTTAAATGGTCTTGTATGTACTGTTAACTTTGTTATCCCCAAACTTAATGGATGTGTTCCAAGCAGTAGCAGACTTGTCTCCTCTTGCCAAGAAAGATTTAACCATTATTTAAACTCTTTCCTGATTATCCCGAGTATTCACAGGATATGCATTCTGAACATTTTTTTACAATCCCGAGTATTTGTGTTCTATCACTGAGACTAAATTTACTAGACCAACATGATTTGTTTGCTGAAAGTTTCCCCCGTTTTCTATGAATCTCGAGTACCCCTTTTTTTTTCTTTTTTTTTTTTTTTTTTTTTTTATAGCAATTGTGGTGCGTTTTAGTTACTATTTTCAAAATATAAAAGAATACTTTTTCACTAGTTTATTTCTGTATTGTGTTAAAAATTCCAAATTGAAACGGATACGGAGAAAAAGATAACTTTTTTTTTCTAATGAATGTAAACAATTTCATTTGAAAGTAAAATTTCACTTTACAAAACTAATGCTGTAAGAAATGTAAATGAAACAGTTTTTGGCATAATTACAAATTTTTTTTAAATTTTATTTTCAATTTCAGATGCCCAAGCAATATCCATATAATGAATTACGTGTAGAAAAGGGCTTGAAAGATGAGGGTAAACCTATTGTTCACTACACATTTGAACCAGCAGAATGAAGGTTGTTATTTTTTTTCCCCACTATGTACAGGTTCCATTTATTTCTGTAAAAACAAATACACAGAAATAGGTGATGATTTAGATATTAAAATAATTTGATCCTTAAAGTTATTTTGCTTTGTATTCTTTTTTCTTTCTTTCTTTTCTTTTCTTTTTTTCTTTTAATGCAGACTTTTAATGAAATTGGAAAACTGGTTAGCAAAATAAATGAAAAGATTTTCACAAATTATCTCTGTTGTTTAATCTCAAGTCATTTTAAAACTTTTTTAAAATTTTCTATTAACTCAATTTTATTCTAAGACTGAAAAAATTAAACTTTTAACTTTATAAAATTAAATTAGTATTATTTGGACTATTGTCCTCATCTTCATTGTTAAAGGAGAAATAGAAAATCTTGTATACCAAAAGAATATTCCACATGTTTTCATTTCATGTCATATGGGTAATCTCCAGATTATAATTCTCTGATTTTTACCAGTGTTATGATTTTTGTGGTCATCTTTAGGAGTTCAAGGAAGATCGCTGTCCAGCGGAGATCCTTTGTGTTAAGCAGAGCGTGATCCTTTATGAAGAATCCTTTTGGTTGCTCCTTAGTGTCCCTTAATATTGGATATGATCCTTTGGTTGTTCCTTGGTGCTCCTCAGTCTTCATCAAGTTGTTCATCAATGAGTGCAAATGAACGTCTGTCAATATCAGCTGATTAAGTAGTTAACCAACTATGTATTCGGGCTGTTGATTGGCTGAGGTTTTAAACCATGTTGACCTTGCTTAGTCTATACATTTAAGTGATGGATTGCAGCACGGCTTATATACCACCAAATAATCCAACAACCAAATATACAGTATTTCCATCAACTGATTTGATAACAATTAAAAACATTCTTATTGTTGGCTTGTTTAATCTTTTATTTCAAAATAAAGAATCTTCTGATTTTATAAAGAAATTTTGGTAATTTTCACCTTTTAGTTGTCAAAATTACTAGCAAATAAGGCAATTAGAGTAACCTCCCTTGACTTTCACTTTGAAACAACCCGGTAGCTATTTTGAAAGTCTCCGTGCGAAATAAACAAATCATAGAAACTTTTTCGAAAACAATACAACTGCATGCTTTAACACAAAAATATCATAAAATGTGTTCTTAATAACAATTAAGTTCATTTCAGATAATGCTCATGCACAATTTTATGCTAGTGTTGTATACTCTTCTTTTTACTTTCTTACTTCTATTCTTCTTCTGTTCATCTTTTCTATCTTACGTTCTTCTTCTAGCGTCTGGACTTCGTCTTGGGGACTTCGTGTCTGGTCTTCCATTGGGGATTTCTCTTTATCAGAAGCCCTGTGTCATTGGTAGTTTTTAGATAATAACACAAGACCTCGATTTACTTAGATCATATTTTATTTTGAAATCCCCACCAGACTAACTGCGCAGATTGAGTCAGCAGCGTGCATAACACGACTTACCACCATCGTGGGTTTGGCCGATCTAAACTAAAACTCTCTCTAATCTAAGAGGGTCTTCTCCACCGATTCTCATGGTATCCACCGGAAGGAGGATCAAGCCTTGTCATTCAATCCTTCAAGGCCGCCGGCTGAACTTATAACAGCCATTTTGGTTTCTACACTACTTTACATAAGTATTAGGAATCTAATAATTATGTAAGACTAGGAATTTTGACAACTATAGGTGAAAATTACCGAAATTTCTTTGATCTAAAAATGCAAGGAATTTGATCTTCAAAAGGACAACAACCAAATAACCTTTTATTCTTTATTAGCGATGATGTTGCAATGACAAAAACATCAGCTGGAAAGGAAATGAGCAAGAAAAAGGTGGGTAATGAAATTTATTAATAAAAAAAAAGAAAGACTGGATGATGACAATGACAACAATCCAATTGAGCTTCTTCTAAAATCTGCAAGAGTTGGGGGGGGGGGTACTTTTTTTTTTTTTTTTTTTTTTTTGTGTGTAGGCAGGGAAGGGAGGCAGCAGATATAAGATGAAGAAATCAAAGTTATGTGAATTGGGAAAGATAGTTATATGGTATTATTTGGATTATTCGGAACCTTCTTGTAATCAGGAGCCATCACGGAACTTTGAACTCAACTATTATGACAAGAAAGTTCCCGAGTTCGAGAAGGCTCCTGAGTCCGACAAGAAATACCTGAAGAATGCTGGAGGGCACATCGGCCAAAACATTGTACAGATAGCAATGAACATATTAACATAGAATAATAATCAACACAGCTTAACACCTGTACCCCAGCTATGGTTAGTGGAATGATAATAGGATATCCCCGTGGACTGAATAAAGGGTTAGGTTCAAAGTTCCGTGATGGCTCCCGATTATGACAAGAAAGTCTCCAAGTTCAAAAAGACGGTTCCCGAGTCCGACAAGAAATACCTGAAGAAGGCTGGAGGGCACTTCGACCAAAACGTTGTACAGATAGCAATGAAGATGAGAACAATAGTCCGAATAATCCAAATAATAGTAATTATCAAGCGTCATCTCAAAAAATTCAGAGAATAATTATCTGGGCTTTACACAAAGGAACACTAAAGTGAACACAATCATGAATCATTTCTGAAGTTTCTTTGAATACAGCCCTAAAGAATAACTGGGTTTGTATGTATTTACCACCCAATACGTTTGACACAAGGTCAATTTTAGGTAGAGTACCACTAATTTGATTTCAGAGTTTTCCTTTCTAAGGAACCCAGTCTGTCCCACTATTTACCCATAGCTGAAGGGAGAACAGCTGGATTCATGCCTTTTCTAAGGGCATTAGTGCCAAGTGAAACACAAACAACCTCATCCAGGATTTGAACTCTGGTCACTAATTCCATTTCCTACAATGATAACCATTTCACAAACCACCCTCCAGAACTGGGTTTGTATGATTAAGACTAACAAAACAAATAAGAACTAATATAAAAGTGACACCTATTTTAATGTTATTTTAATTGATTTCTATATAAAATTATATATAGGATTGCTTTTAATACGTTTGAGAATAATATGATTGTATTAGAAATCAGTAACTGCAAATAATTATTTATTAAACCCAGTTTTTTGTTAAAATCATTATGCAAATTATTCCCACCAATACTATGTAAATCTTTATTTCTTAGAGATATATAATACATATTTCATGATTTTAAAATGCATCAATAATATGGGCAGTTTTTTGTGGCAAATCTAACTCAGCTAGACCTTAATAGAGACATTGTTAATAAATAAGATGCTAATTAAGATTAAATAATGACTATTTAATAATTGTTAAGAATATAACTTAAATAACTTTTTAAAAAAAAAAGAAATTGTGACATAGTTTCGGTTACAGACAAACAGTTACACAATCTCCATTATAATAAGAGATTTGTTTTTCACACACACACACACACTTTAACTGGTCCATTTTCGGTAATTTTCACCTTTTAGTTGTTAAAATTCCTAGCATGAAATTGTGCATGCGCATTATCTGAAATGAACTTAATTGTTATTAAGAACACATTTCATGATATTTTTGTGTTAAAGCATGCCCTTGTATTGTTTTCGAAACGATTCTAAGATTTGTATATTTCACATGTACACATTCAAAATGGCTACCATCTTGTTTCAAAGTGAAAGTCAGTTGGGTAAATTCCTAGCATAAAATTGTGCGTGCGCATTATCTGAAATGAAACTTAATTGTTATTAAGAACATGTTTTATGATATTTTTTGTGTTAAAGCATGCAGTTGTTTTCGAAAAGTTTCTAAGATTTGTGTAATTCGCACAAAGACTTTCAAAATGGCCACTGGCTTGTTTCAAAGTGAAAGTCAGTTGGCTAAATTCCTAGCATAAAATTATCTGAAATGAACTTAATTGTTATTAAGAACACATTTTATGATATTTTTGTGTTAAAGCATGCAGTTGTATAGTTTTCGAAAAAGTTTCTATGATTTGTTTATTTCACACAGAGATTTTCAAAATAGCTACCAGGTTGTTTCAAAGTGAAAGTCAAGGGAGGTTACTCTAATTGCCTTATTTGCTAGGAATTTTGACAACTAAAGGTGAAAATTACTCCATTTTCCTGCTGTACTCAGGTGACATTTTTGTGAATAGACTTATTTGAATGTTTTATTGTTTCACATAATCATCTTCGCATAAGACAACCAGAAAATGGATTGGCTGAAATATACTGAGTGGGTGGGGTGGAATCAAAAATTTGGTGGGTCATATTTTCTACTGCATGTGTATGAGTAAGTAAAGTCGTTGGGGGTGGCCTGTAGTCGATATCAGCCAGACAGTGAGGAAGTCTATCTCCTTTTCACTAGCGCTGGACCAAAGAGATTGTTTTGTCATCTGAGGTAGAGAGTGGCACTGAGTGGGCAAGAGCTGGTATCGAACCCGAAACCTTATGGTTCCTAGTCCAATGCTCTACTGACTGAGCTATACCGGCCCATGTGTATGAGCAAAACAAACAAAAAGGGTCAATAACAAAATAGCCAGGTTCCCATGACCTGCGTCACAAGGGTCAGACCACTTCAACCCTTTCTTTTGGTGCTGCCCAAAGACAAGAACATAACTGAGGGAGGTGAACAGATACAAGGTATGTCAGAAAAGTTCCAGACTGGTGTCATTCTTCGATGTGAGGGGCATGCTCCGCTGTGAGTTCTTGCCACATGGCCAGACGATCAATCAGCATGTTTACAAAGAAATAGTGTGGCGTTTGCGTCGTTCAGTGTGAGAGATGTAGCAGGACTACTTGTGGGTGCTTCACTATGACAACGCGCCTGCCCACACTGCCCTGAGTATTCGAGAGTTCCTGGCCCAGAAGAACATCACTGTGCTGGAGCAACCTCCCTACTCACTCAACCTGGCTCCATGTGATTTTTTTCCTCTTCCCCAAGCTCAAGTGAGTCCTCAAGGGAACCTGTTTTGAGGATGTGCACAACATCAAAAAGGCTGTGACAACAGAGCTACGGAGAATCCCCGAAGAATCCTTCCAGGAGTACATGCAAACATGGCAGAGAAGGATGGGAAAGTGCATTAGACTCCAGGGGGATTACTTTGAAGGGGATAAATTGTAGTTTATATTTTATAGTAATAATGTTCTCCCAACTGTGCTGCACTCTGATCACCAACAATCAAAATCTATCTCGAAATGCCTCGTCCTACCGTCGCAAGAGCCAAAATACTACTGCCAGCTGTTTTCGTAGTCGTCGTACGTAATCGTGTGATGCTTCCTCTAGCCGTCGCTGTATGCTTATATGCACACCTGATCTCGAGAGAATTTGCATACGTGCAATCCCATTCTCGCTGGTTCAAGATCACCCATCGTTAAATATAGTGCTTACAGCAGCCATATTTCTTTCCCGCGATGACCCTGCAAGCCAGACTCGTCCGCACACGCTTTGAGTTTCGAGGTATGTTATTTTCATTACATCCACATATTTGAAATAAATTTTTTGTGACACTAGTCCTGGAACTTTTCTGACATACCTCATATTACTTCTAATCCCAACCTGAAGGCTGAATTAATGTTTTATGGCAAACCAATATCTTTTTGATCAATTTCACTTTTGAGTTGCTGCATCAACCAACAATTATCAAATTCACAGAAATTCTTCACTAGAAAAAAAAAAAATGATTCATATTGGATTTATGTAACGACTTTTGTAGGATGTGCAAAAAAAAAAAAATAGTGATGCATAAAAAAAAGAAAAAGTTTTTTTGTAAACTTTTAAAAGAATCCAAATAGAAGGATATTGCCTTTAACCTCTTGAAAGACAAAATTTAGTTAACCAAAATAATTTTAATATTTTTTTCAGCTTTATTTTATTTTTTTTATTTTTTATTTTTTTAATTCTTGAAGCAAAAAAAAAAAAAAAAAAAACAAATACAATGAAATTTTTCTAATGGACAAGGAATGAAGATTTCAGATTTTCTTTTAGTGATCTCTTTCAATAGATTAAAAGATATTTTTTCAAGATACTTTTTCTTTTCTTTTTTTTTTTTTTTTTTTTTTTTTTTTTTTTTTAAATTGAAATTCAGGAAAAAGAACAAAATAGAAATATTGTTTTGTCAAAAATAGTCAGAAAAAGAGTATTATAAAATTATACAAGCTCTGAATCAAAATGGCAATGTAAATAGGTTATCACTTGTTTGAAGTAAGCATTTACATAAAAGAAGTTTTTTGTTGTTTGTTTTTGTTTTTGTTTGTTTTTAATCACACAAATAATGCTTTTTAAACTTCTTGAGAGAGAAACTAATTATATTTATGAAACTACAACTAAACAAGGGGAAATGATTTCTCAGAATTATTATTCGGACCATTCTCCTCATCTTCATTGACGTTTCGGACGATGTGCCCTCCATCCTTCTTCAGGTATTTCTTGTCGGACTCTGGAGCCTTCTTGAACTCGGGAACCTCCTTTTTCGAACACGGAAACCAAGTCCGACAAGAAATACTTGAAGAAGGTTGGAGGGCATATCGGCTGAAACGTTGTACAGATAACAATAAAGATGGGGATAATAGTCCAAATAATACTGAGGGGAAATGAGTTAAGATTGTGTTGCACAAATCTTCCAAGTGCAGTGAAGGGAAAAGTTCTTGCTTTGAAAATTTTGGCTTTTGCCAGTGTGTTCAAATGCTGACCCCCTGGAGCTATTGGCAAATATAGAGCTGCCTCATTAGGGTAGGTTGATTTTGGAACTGTAATGTCTCCCATGTGGCAAAAGTTACAAATTAACATAAAGAATTACCCCACAAAAAATTTTTTCTTTAAAATTTTGCCTTCATTTGAGGAAATAGATTTCAATCTTTTAAAATGTTATCCTTGTTCTAGCTTAATTATTAAGTAAAAATCAGCATGTTGATGGTGATGGGAGGCATATTTTCTATTTGAATTCTAGTTATAATATTTTATTCGTTTCTTTTAAAATGACCTTTTCTGTTTTAAATATTGAAATTGCTAAATTTTCTAATCAATTTCTAGGCTGAATGTTGCAAAAATGAGGATTTTTAGTGCATTTTGCTAGATGATCTTTGATGCTATTTCCTCAAACAATGGTGAAAGTAAGCACCCCCCCCCCCAAACAAAAACATGAATGCCTGGGAAGAGAATCTTCCAAATCTTTTATCCCAAGCAATGGTGGGTGTTTCTGCTATTATTCTATTAATTCAAAATTACATCAACAATGTATGCATTTACCTCCCCCCAACCACCACTGCTGGTAGGATGTGACACAAGGTCAACTTTCTAAGAGTTTTCCTTCTCTTAGACTGGTTGTCTAACCAAAGATGATAAAAGAAAATTTTTAAAAAAAGAACAGTCTGCCCTGCTATTTATCCATAACTGAAGGGTGATCTAGTTTTTAGTATCAGTATTCATTAAACCAACGTACAACTTTTGCAGTTTGAGAGAATTTGAAATTTTTTAAAAAGTGAAAAATCAACCTACCCTACTGCCCCATTCACCAACTTGGCTAACATAAATCTCTTTGCATTAATCTTTTTCAAGCAGAACGATGAATTGTCACCAACGAAACACAGGCAAAACAAACATTGCTGCATATCGCATAAATGTGTCTTTGTTTGTTTATTGATTTTAACGGCATATCAACCCATCTGGGGTTATATCATGCCTAATGGTTAGGAAGTTATACATATCATGTATTTATATTTATACTTTTTAGTAATTGGTTTTAACAATGTGTTAGCATTATTGGGGGTTATGTTGTGTGGTGCCTCCTGCCCTAAAAAACACTAAGCGGTGCCTGCTCAAAATCCGATTTGTGCTATGAACTCCTTAGCTGTTTGATGCCATTTTTCCCCGAAAAGTTAATGCGATATGAAAGCGATATTTTACCCCTCCTCCAAAGTCTTTTCTCAACAAGTAAATATAAATATTTTAACTCCACCTGTCTTTAAAAATTTTTTTTAGCAGTTTGAAGGTGTTTTTATCGACAAATAACTTTTTTTTAGTGGTTTGAAGGCATTAAAAGTAAGCCACCCCCAGGTTTTTTTATCGGCAAGTAAATGTAAATATTTTACACCCCCCTTTAAAATATCCTTTTTTTTTCGGTATTTTCATTTTATTTTAATTCAAAACAACTGTCACACGGGAAAAACGCCTTCAAACAGCTTGGGAATTCATAGCACGGGTCAGATTTTCAGCAGGCACTGCTTAACGTTTTTTTAGGGCAGGAGGCCAGGACGCATTTATGCAATATGCACCCAAACATTTTTATCGTTTTTGTAAAGTATTTTCTTCTTGCCTGTGTCATTGACCAATTCAATGTATATTTTTATATATGATTAATTGGCTTATTTGAACATACCCTCTATTTTACAAATCTAAAAAAAAAATAATTCAATAATTCACCCACTCTACAAGAATTTAAAAGAATTATCTGTCTGTAAAAGGGGTTATATATGCAGATTCGTGTATGTTACTGCTTACACCACAGTAATTTTGTTTTTTAAATTCTATAAAAAAACAATTAAGAGTCAAATTTTCACAAAAATGTTGATACTTATTCACCTTTAGATGAATTTGTTTAAAATAGTTTTTTCTGAAAATAGGGAAATATTTTTTTTTACTAGGTCAAATTCCCCCCCCCCCCAATTTCATTTTATGAAATCCAAACAAAATATATTTTATAGTCAAGTATTTAAATAAATTTAAAAAAAAAAAAAACAAAAAAAAAAACATATAATAATGATTGGAAGGCAATTACAATGCATATAAAATAAAAACAAAAAGATGTTTTTTGTCTTATCGATTTCAAAGTAAACTTTATCTTCAGAGACTGTTTTCAGAAATGAATGCGTTTCTTTTTCTTTTTTTTTGTGTCGTTATATTTTTTTTTTCTTCTTTTTTTTTTCTTTTTTCTTACAGTGTCTCGTGGCGTTCTTTTTCTTTTTCTTTTTATAAAGCCACACAGAAAGGTCATGGTATTATTGGTAATAGCTGTTTGCCTCATTCAAATTCAATTTTTTTTTATTTTTTTATTTCCTCTTCCTCCATCTTTCTTCTTTTATATTAATTTCATATATTATGTATTTATAATTTAATTTATTTTATTTATTGTTTATATGTATATATATGTTTTGAAATAAAGGCAAAATGAATGGATGGATGAAAATCTGAAATTATAAAGCTTTTTGATTGCTAAAGATTTAAGCATGAGGCCAAGGAAATTATATTGTTCTATATTTTTCAAAATGAGAAAAAATACCTTGAAAATCCTAATTATGTTTTTTTTTCTGGAGTTGGACACTAGGCTCTGGCACTGATGGTAAATATACAACTACCTCAGGTTTGCATTTAAGTCTACTGAAAGCACCAGTTCATTCAGACTTACCTTTATAGAAAAATTAAAAAATTGTATGAGTAAAATATATTTTGTTCGGATTTTTACTAGGTCACCCCCGCCCCCGGTGACCTAGTAAAAAAAAAAATATTTCCCCTATTTTCAGAAAAAACTATTTTAAACATAAATTCATCTAAAGGTGAATAAGTATCAACATTTTTGAGAAAATTTGACTCTTAATTGGTTTTTCATAGAATTTTTTTTTTTTAATTACTGTGACGTAAGCAGTGACATAATTTCGGTTACAGAAAAAAAAGGGTCTTAATCTCCATTATTAATAGACGAGCATTATACAATAACCAATTGATAAAGGCTTTTTCTCTGAATTTTTGAGATGAGGCTTGATTGTTCGTATTATTTGGATTATTCGGGACTATTGTCCTCATCTTCATTGTTATCTTGTACAACGTTTCCAGCCGATGTGCTCTTGGCCTTCTTCGGGCATTTCTTGCCGGACTCGGGAACCTTCGTTTCGGACTGAAATAAAGGGTTAGGTTTCAAAGTTTCGTGATGGCTCCCGATTACGACAAGAAGGTTCCCGGGTCCAACAAGAAATCCTGAAGAAGGCCAGAGGGCACATCAGCCGAAACATTGTACAGATAACAAAGAAGATGAGGACAATAGTCCAAATAATCCAAACAATACTGATAATTATCAAGATGTTGTGAATTAAATGGCACTTGAAGATGACTGCGCAATACAAGTGTCAAAAATTTATGATAAGAAATAATGTAACATTAAATGAAAGAATCACAAAACAGCAAATAGGAAATCAAAAAGAGATTGTTTTTTGGTGTCTGAGGTTGGCGCCACACCTACCATCAGCTCCTTACTTTACCGCACAAAATTTAGAATCACAAACAGCAATAGGAAAATAAAAGAGATTGTTTTTTTGCCATCTGAGGTGGAGTGCCACACCTAACCTCAGCTGCTTACTTTAGCGCACAAATTAAAGATCACAAAACAGCAAATAGGAAAATAAAAGAATAGGCATGGATTGCTCTTTAGAAATAAATAATCAGCTTGATGAAAAAGGTCAAGGCGATTTTAGAAATAATTTTAAAAAAAACAAATGACAGGCACTGTTTATTGCTACTTAGAAAGTATTGCTCAAGAAATAAGCACTTCAGAGACAATGAGGCACTACAGATAAGACAATGTTTTCTATAGTCCCAAAGCATTCTCTCTGATGACACTGCTCCAGCAAAAAAAATTTTTTTTTTTTAAATTTAAAATATATATATATATATATTTTTGGAGAATATGTGTTTTTTTTAAATTTTAGTCAGACCTATTTTTTTTTGAAAGTTAATTCCATTTATGGTTAATTAGGCGGGATTTCAAAAAAAAATTAGGTCTGACTAAATTTAAAAAAGCACATATTCTCAAATACAACACTGTCGGCTGAAAATAGTAAGTTTTGTTTACATTTGCATATAATTTATATATATATTAGTATAAATATCATTTAATGGTCAATTGTTACCATGTTTCCAGCAGCATGTTAGCCACTTTTCTTCAAGCCGAATCCTCATATTTCTCCTAGTTATTCGGCTCCCAAACAAAAAAATATAACACACATAATACCAAATGTATTGACATTCACTGCATTTCTTAACAGACGCGTTGTCTTAAAGAAAAGTGGCTAGCATGCCTGCTTGGAAACCATGGTACAACTGCACCTTAATGTATTGTAACACTTATATAATAAATAAATATACGCTTTACACACGTAATCAAGCCACTTTATTTTCCAATTCTCCAAATACTAAAAAAGATCATTATAAGAGACGCTATAAGCATAGTCAGAATTATCCTGAAGAGCCATTCAGGTGACAACCTAGGTAGATATGTTGACTCAATGTAGGTCCTTATAATCCATCTCTACTTATGTATTGAGCACTTTTTTACATTATAACTTAGAAAAACTCCCCGGGTGTGTTTTTTTTTATTTTTGGCAATACATAACGATACTGATTGATTATTTTCAGAAAGTACGGATGTGCCGGTCTTTTCTTTTTAAAAAAAAATTTTCCCCAGATGTCAGTTTGAAAATTCTTTTTATTTTGAAAACCTGAATTACCTGGTTTTTTTCCACATCAGTAGAATTTAGAAGTAATATATATACTTATATATATATAATATATATATATATATATTATACTAAGCTGAGTTAATTCAACTTTTGCTTCGTAAAGGCCTTTTTTTAACTGTTTAGTTTAATGAATGAAACTTATACTTATTATTCTTACTTTTAGGATATGAATTAACGTTTGAAAAAAATTTGTTTTTAATTGGTTCTAATTAGTCTTATTTGTAATAAGTCAACAAACAAACATTTCTCTTACTTTACTCGGTTTCTATCTTTTCTTCCCTCTATGTAGCTCTTGACTACCTCCTCATTATATATATGTAATATTCTCTAGAGAGAGGAGAGAGAGAGAGAGAGAGAGAGACAGGAGAATTTGGAAAATTGTATTTCTATGTTAAATTTCTACCAGCACCTAGCTTTAAATGAGGTAACATTTACTTTCTTAGAAAGCTTATCAAAATGATTTTAGGTTTCGTCGGGTCGTATTTATTTATTCTTTATAAATTCGATTTGCTAACGTCCCTTTTCCGCTAATTCAATATCTACCCACGGTCACATTTTGTCTAGTATATATATATATTATATATATATATATATATATAAAAGAATGGATACAATAGAAACCCCCCTACTCGAGTTTCCACCATTAGGATCTTCAGGGTTAAATCACTGAATTAATCGGTACCTAAGCTCGATTAGTGGATTTAACCCTGAAGATCCTAATGGTTTGAATCGAGCTAGGTTTCTATTGTATCCTTTTTTAATAATTTGCTCTACTTTGTATTGAGTACTTGGTATTTTGTTTATTGCTGAACTTACACCCCTGATTTTGTGCCTCCACGATCGTGCCCATACCGCGTAAGCCAATTTTTTATCTTCTATATAATATTTTTATATATTGGATGAAAATGATCAAATCATCTTTATAAAAAAGAGACATCAGTTTTGGGCGTTCCTAGAGTCAGTTGTTGCACGTGGTCATCGTATACATAATGTGATTGCAAAGGTGTTTCTAGGCATCATGCTTTCTTTTATAGGACGGTTCGCTATTCAGTTTTGTGCAGGGTGGTCCTTCATCTATCTATTAAAGGGGTTAGTGCGTATGGTATGTATGTATGTGTGCATGGTATGTTGGAGGACTATGAGAAAACATTAGAAAGTAATATGCTACCATTCCCACTATCAAGATTTGGCTTTTTGAGCAAATAATAGAATGATATATCATTCTGAAGATAATTTTTTCTTTTAAGTCTCGTTGGCGTTCTCTTTTCTTTTCTTTTTTATAAAGCCACACAGAAGGTCATGGTATTATTGGTAATAGCTGTTGCTCATTCAAATTCAATTTTTTTTATTTTTTATTTCCTCTTCCTCCATCTTTCTTCTTTTTATTATAATTCATATATTTATGTATTATTATATTTATTTAATTTTATTTATTTGTTATATGTATATATATGTGTTTGAAATAAATGGCAAAATGAATGGATGGATGAAAATCTAGAAAATTATAAAGCTTTTTGATTGCTAAAGATTTAAGCATGAGGCCAAGAAATTATATTGTTCTAATTTTTCAAATGAGAAAAAATACCTTGAAAATCCTAATTATGTTTTTTTTATCTGGAGTTGGACACTAGGCTCTGGCACTGATGGTAAATATACAACTACCTCAGGTTTGCATTTAAGTCATACTGAAAGCACCAGTTCATTCAGACTTACCTTTATAGAAAAATTAAAAAATTGTATGAGTAAAATATATTTTGTTCGGATTTTTACTAGGTCACCCCCGCCCCCGGTGACCTAGTAAAAAAAAAATATTTCCCCTATTTTCAGAAAAAACTATTTTAAACATAAATTCATCTAAAGGTGAATAAGTATCAAACATTTTGAGAAAATTTGACTCTTAATTGGTTTTTCATAGAATTTTTTTTTTTTAATTACTGTGACGTAAGCAGTGACATAATTTCGGTTACAGAAAAAAAAGGGTCTTAATCTCCATTATTAATAGACGAGCATTATACAATAACCAATTGATAAAGGCTTTTTCTCTGAATTTTTGAGATGAGGCTTGATTGTTCGTATTATTTGGATTATTCGGACTATTGTCCTCATCTTCATTGTTATCTGTACAACGTTTCAGCCGATGTGCTCTCTGGCCTTCTTCGGGCATTTCTTGCCGGACTCGGGAACCTTCGTTTCGGACTGAATAAAGGGTTAGGTTCAAAGTTTCGTGATGGCTCCCGATTACGACAAGAAGGTTCCCGGGTCCAACAAGAAATACCTGAAGAAGGCCAGAGGGCACATCAGCCGAAACATTGTACAGATAACAAAGAAGATGAGGACAATAGTCCAAATAATCCAAACAATACTGATAATTATCAAGATGTGTGAAATTAAATGGCACTTGAAGATGACTGCGCAATACAAGTGTCAAAAATTTATGATAAGAAATAATGTAACATTAAAATGAAAGAATCACAAAACAGCAAATAGGAAAATAAAAAGAGATTGTTTTTTGGTGTCTGAGGTTGAGCGCCACACCTACCATCAGCTCCTTACTTTACCGCACAAAATTAAAGAATCACAAAACAGCAAATAGGAAAATAAAAAGAGATTGTTTTTTGGCATCTGAGGTGGAGTGCCACACCTACCATCAGCTGCTTACTTTACCGCACAAAATTAAAGAATCACAAAACAGCAAATAGGAAAATAAAAGAATAAGGCATGGATTGCTCTTTAGAAATAAAATAATCAGCTTGATGAAAAAGTCAAGGCAGATTTTACAAGCAAAAATAATTTTTAAAAAAAACAAATGACAGGCACTGTTATTGCTACTAGAAAGTATTGCTCAAGAAATAAGCACTTCAGAGACAATGAGCACTACAGATAAGACAATGTTATAGCTCCCAAAAGCATTCCTCTGATGACACTGCATCCAAGCAAAAAAAAATTTTTTTTTTTTAAATTTAAATATATATATATATATATTATTTGGGAGAATATGTGCTTTTTTTTAAATTTTAGTCAGACCTAATTTTTTTTTGAAAGTTAATTCATTTATGGTTAATTAGGCGGGATTTCAAAAAAAAATTAGGTCTGACTAAAATTTTAAAAAAGCACATATTCTCCCAAATACACTGTCGGCTGAAAATAGGTAAAGTTGTTTACATTTGCATATATATATATATATATATATAGTATACAATACATTTAAGGTGCAATTGTTACCATTGGTTTCCAAGCAGCATGTTAGCCACTTTTCTTCAAGCCGAATCCTCATATTTCTCCTAGTTATTCGGCTCACAAACAAAAAAATATACACACATATACAAATGTATTGACATTCACTGCATTTCTTAACAGACGCGTTGTCTTAAAGAAAAGTGGCTAGCATGCTGCTTGGAAACCAATGGTAACAACTGCACCTTAAATGTATTGTACACTATAATAAATAAATAAATATAGCTATTACACACGTAATCAAGCACTTTATTTTCAATTCTCCAATACTAAAAAAGACTACATATATAAGGACCTATAAGCATAAGTCAGAATTATCCTGAAGAGCCATTCAGGTGAAACCTAGGTAGATAGTGTCTGACTCATGTAGGTCCTTATAATCATGCTCTACTTAATGTATTGAGCACTTTTTACATATATAACTTAGAAAACTCCCCGGGTGTTTTTTTTTTATTTTGGCCAATACATACGATACTGATGATTATTTTCAGAAAGTACGGATGTGCCGGTCTTTTCTTTTTAAAAAAAAATTTTTCCCCCAGATGTCAGTTTGAAAATTCTTTTTATTTTGAAAACCTGAATTACCTGGGTTTTTTTCCACATCAGTAGAATTTAGAAGTAATATATATATATATATATATATATATATATATATATATTATACTAAAGCTGAGTTAATCAACTTTTGCTTCGTAAAGGCTTTTTTACTGTTTAGTTTAATGACATGAAAATTATACTTAATTATTCCTTACTTTTAGGATTGAATTACGTTTGAAAAAAATTCTGTTTTAATTGGTTCTAATTAGTCTTAATTTGTAATTAAGTCACAAACCAACCATTCTCTTACTTTACTCGGTTTCTATCTCTTTCTTCCCCTCTATGTAGCTCTTGACTACCTCCTCATTATATAATGTTAATTTCTCTAGAGAGAGAGAGAGAGAGAGAGAGAGAGAGAGACAGGAGAATTTGAAATGTATTTCTATGTTAAATTTCTCAACCAGCAACCCGTAGCTTAAATGAGGTCAAACATTTACTTTCTTAGAAAGCTTACAAAATGATTTTAAGGTTTCGTCCGGCCGTATTTATTTATTTTTATAAATTCGATTTGCTAACTCCCTTTTCCCTAATCTCAATATCTACCCACCGGTCACATTTTGTCTAGTATATATATATATATATATATATATATATATATATTAAAGAAATGGATACAATAGAAACCTACTCGAGTTTCACCATTAGGATCTTCAGGGTTAAATCCACTGAATTAATCGGTACCTCGATTCAGTGGATTTAACCCTGAAGATCCTAATGGTGAAACTCGAGTAGGTTTCTATTGTATCCATTTCTTTAATAAATTTGCTCTACTTTGTATTGAGTACTTTGTATTTGTTATATCGCTGACTTAACCCCTGGATTTTGTGCACCTCCAACGATCGTGCCCATATTCACCGGTAAGCCACCTTTTATCTATCTCTATATAAATATTTATATATGATGAAAATGATCAAATACCATCTTTATAAAAAGAAGACATCAGTTTGGCGTTTCCTAGCAGCTCAGTTGTTGACACGTGTTTCATCGTATACATAAAATGTGATTGCAAAGGTAGTCTTCTAGGCATCCATGCCTTTCTTCTTATAAGGATCGGTTCGACTATCCAATTTCTTGTGCTAGGGGTGGTCTTCATCTATCCATATATAAAGGGCAGTTAGTGCGTATGTATGTATGTATGTGTGAATGTATGTCTGGAGGAAACTATGAAAAGAAAACAATTAATGACAAAGTAAATATGCATACACATTCACTATCACCAGATCTTGCTTTTTGAGCAAAACTAATAAAGAACTGATATATACATTCCTGAAGATAATTAAAAGAAAATTTAAATAGTAACAGCATGGATATTTTTTAAATTTATTTGATATCTTAAATAGGAGACATTACTTTTTTTTTTTTTTTTTCAGAGTGTCTATGAACTTTTTTTTTTCTTTTTTGATGCCACACCAGGCCTGATCAACACAAGATTGTTTCTGCATAGGGATTTTAATGGGGATCCTGCGATGATCCAACTTTCAATTCAGTAATAATGGATCTGCAAGACTAACTTTATGCCCGACCCCCCCCCCCCCCACTATCCAGGTAGTACAGTATAAAGAGGATTTGTAAGAAATTTGTTGAACATTTTGTCTAAATTATTATCTCAACGTTTAATCGAATACTAGATTAAAATCAATAATATATGACATGGCTTTGTACATGTTATATCCCGAGATGTAGGATATACAGAATTGATAATAAAAACAGGGAATATGTTAACAATAACAATATTTGTTTTATTTATTCTCACTGACAGGGAATACAGTGGGATGGTTTTGGATTCAGTTCGGCTTGATGTAGAATATGCGTGTCACATACCTGGTCCGGTTCTTGTCTCTGGCTGTCAGTATTTTGTCCTTCTCCTTTTTGGAGAGTTTCCGGTTTGAATCGTTAGGGGGAGATAACTCTCCCTGACAGTACATAAATCCCCAAATCGGTCAGAAGGGGCTCCTTAGACCAGGAAAAGTCCGATACAAAACCTCCGCTGCCTAGCGGCTTTACCTCATCCCAAGGAAAGGCTAGAGGAGTAAACCCCTAAAACAAATCAGTAATCGGGTCCTAAGGTGTGTGATGCTGAAACCAGTGCTACCCAGCAACTCCTGCGACACAACCGTTGCCAAACTTCATTGGCTTCTTGCCTTTCCTTTCTATCACTGTGGCAGTGTGCAGAGGGGATTTGCTGCTTGGGCAAAAGCTCATCCTCCATATGAACCCACCCAGGCTATGTAGTTTAAAAAAATAAATTGGACACTACTCCATCGGCTCTCATAGACGGAAGGATGCCAACAACAGCAACAATGAATAGCTTTGTTTAAATTACTTATTTTTTCGGTTATATTTACTAGCAAAATAAAAAGAGGCCTTCCGGGTGATGTAAAAATAATTTTTTGAAAGATATTGCCTGAAGGGATGGGAGCTGAAAATTCAATGTCATAGAGTGTGTACCATAAGTATGTAAAATCATCAAATTTATTAAAGGAGTGAAAAGAAAAGAAAGAAAGAAAATTTGAAGTGGAAACAGTTCTGATAACTATTATATTAGAATAAAACAATCTATATATAAATATATAATGCTGGGCATCTATTTATTGAAACAATGAGGATTATCTAACATTGCATGCTCACATTTTGAGTATATTTATTCTATGTTATGACATTGGATTATGTGTTGGGTAATGTGACATAAGCAGTGACGCAGTTTTTGTTACATCAAAAACCGGAAACGAATCTCCATTATTAATAGATATTATTCAAATTATTTTCTTTTATATCTTGCCAGGAATATATTAACCAATACATACATGTGTATACAACAAACCATATCAGATCATATGAATTCCATTCCTGTATCAACACAATAAGAACACAATAATAAACTTTGTGCATATTGTTCTGGTGTAATAGTTAGTGAGCTACTTTTACTACAGAGTAGTGAGTTGGATCCTCACTGGGTGCTCTAGACTTGCAACTTTGTGCCAAATGTATATGTTTACTAAATAATTATAATAAATTTGCTTTCCTGGACATGTGATTTTGTTCTAAGGAGGTGAAAAAAAAAAGAAAAGAAAAAAGAAAATGAAGTACTAAGATCAACTAAAGTACTAAAACAGGATACAGCATACACCTGAAGAAGCCCAAAGAATTTATTAGTCGAAATATTAATTTAAAAACAGTAAAATAAAGACAATAGTCCAAATAATTAAAACATCTCAGAATTAAAAATAATTTTTTGTTTTAAAAGTCATTATTATTAAATAATTAAAACATCTCAAAATTAAAAATAAATTTTTTTTTAAAAAGTCATTATTATTTTCAGTGAACAGTCATTTGATGAGTAAATTTTAATGTTTTTTTTGTAAATTTTTTTTTTTATTATTACTACCATTACTTGACAATACATTTACGGATTGATTTATGGTTTGAACATAAAATTCAATTTTGACTTTGCTCATATCCGACGTTGTAGTGGCAACAGCGAGTCCCCCAGCCTCAAACGACAGACTAATCTTGATTTTTGGACATCGCAGTGTTATTAAGAACAGTTTTGGCACTATTACAACTCAGAGAATTTGACCAAGCTATCTGGACAGTTGAAATACCTTTCAGACCAAGCTAACCAGACACTAAAATGTTCTACAGATGTTCTAAGGCAAAGCAGTGAATGAATGACTAGTATCCTCACTTTTGTTATTTTGATCAATATATTTTGGTTTGTTCATTCTACAGCCTTCATCAGGTCTAACTTGCATCTGGTCATATTTTTTTTTTAATAACTTTGACCAAATTTAATTATATATTGAAGATTATAAGATACATGTTTCCATGTTCAACATAAGTGAGAATCAATAAACAAAAATGTGTTATTTCTTTGAATTTTTGAGATGAGGCTTGCTAATTTGGACTATTGTCCTCATCTTTATTGCTATCTACACAACATTTTGGCCAATGTGCTCTCCAGCCTTCTTCAGGTATTTCTTGTTGGACTTGGGAACCTTCTTGGCCCCTGAGTTCAAAGAGAAGATTCCCGAGATCAATTTCTTTTTTAAGCAGAGTACAACTGTTTTAAAATCAGTTTTCCTTCTCCTAAACCAGTTGCTGTACCAAGGCTAAAGAGCCCAGTCCGCCCTACTATTTACTCATAGAAGGGGAAAGAACAGATATTCATGCCTTTCTCAAGGGAATTAGCACAAAAGTGAAATGCAAAAAGCTTCATATGGGATTTGAACTCTGGTCACCATGTCCATTTCTAAGATGTTAACCACACACCTCAATAGAGCATTATAATAATAATAATGAAATAATTAAATTTATTGTGTACAGTGCTCAGGTGCACCACAACTCATCAAAGTCTCATGTCTAGTACAGAGAATAATGTATTAGTGTCAGGAACATGAATAGCTTACAGTAATAATATACATGTATATGTACAGTGCTCGGGTGCACCACAACTCAAAGTCTCACGTCTAGTACAGAGAATAATGTATTAGTGTCAAGAACATGAATAGTGTACAGTAATAATATACATGTATGTGTGGAGGGTTTAATACAGTGAGTTCATTTCTCAGTGTATGTACCATACTTGTGGCTTTTTTTTCAGATTAAACTAAATATCCATTTGTATCTTATTTAATATCTAATACCAATGACATTAATAGCAATAATAATGGTGATATAAGTTGAGTAGCAGTGTTTGATGGCAGTGAATATTACTATAAATAAAAACATTTAGTGCTATTTAGGATTAAAAATTAAATCACACATTCATTTTATGCAGGTTAAAAAAATCATTTGCGTCAATTTGTTAATTACATATAAGCATTTAGAAAATATTTCTCACAATTTTCAAATAACATGGCAGGATTTAAAGACAGAGTTTAAAAAAAAAAAATTTAAATAAAAAATAAATAAATATATATATATATAAAAGTTTAAATAATATCATGCTCTATTTGGTGATCAGCTAATTAAATGAATTATTTTAAAAAGAAGGGGAAAGAAAATAAAGAAACTTAAGGGCCCTTTCGACTGGTGCATTTTCAAAAGTTCTACAACCAGTAGATTGTTTAAAAGTCAAAGTGTATAAATTGGGTAAAATAGGCAGGACTCAGCCATTGGTGATCACCTGTGCAGTTTAAATAGCTGCAGAATCAACTACAGTGATCAGCAATTTTCCATACCACACAAGGCTAGGTCAAACCACCATCTCCATGTCCTCGAGGCAGTTGCAATTTTTCTTCACTGCTCGGTCTTGTGTAGGCAACAGCGTCTAAAACATTCCCTGACGTTATTTGCTGGGGATGTTGTTGCTGAAATTGGAGTAACGTGAAGGGATTTTCTTTCTCCCCTTCTTGTTGCTCCAACATTGTCCGATTCCCCTTTTACCCAATTTATACACTTTGACTTTTAAACGATCTACCGGTTGTAGAACCTTTGAAAATGCACTGGTCAAAAGGGCCCTTAAGTTTCTCTATATTCTTTCACCTCCTTTTAAAATAATTTGTTTAATTATCTAACAAATAACAAAGGTAAATTTGATTATCATGAATTTTTATGATCAAATATTAAAAGAAATGCAGCAGTCTTGGAATATTCAGGCATAAGTCTCTGCAAATCCAAAACTTGCCCTTAGGCAATGTTTCTTTACATTTGAAATTTACGAGTACTGATATAATAAGCAAAAAAGCAAGTTTATCTACTCGACCAGGACCGGCAGGGTAGCCTCTACCGACTTTGTTCAGCAATTCAATTATTGTAAAGCCTTCAAATTTTTATTTTTTTAATTTTTTTTTTTTTTTTCTTGTAATTTTTTTTTATCTTATTACAGCCATTAAATTTGTTGCCAAATGCACTACACCAAAAATGTTTAAGAACAATTGAGATGTATTTTAATAGTTTATAAGTTACATTTGCAATAAAAGAAAAAATTATTTAATCCTATACAAATTTTGCATAAGACTATTAAGATAATAAAATAAAAAAATCAAAGTGATAAATCTTATTATAATGGAGATTGTAACCGAACCTACATTATTATTCAAGTCACAATTCCCTTAGTTATTAACGTCACATTGCCCATGATTTTATTTTTATTTAAACCGCAATTATTAATAAAATTGTCTTATATTATTAATACTTTTGGCCATATCTATATACTAGATATTTACCACATGTACGGGTTAGGCACAAAGCCCTATTAATGTGGGACCACCCACAAGCCAAGACTCATGTGTGGCGTGTGCAAAAAATGTGTTGATCCCATCAGCATTCCCCCTCAAAGGGGGCACCTCAGGCACTGGGCAATAAACCCAGCCCTGCCTCTTTAAGTCAAGGGGGCAGGTGTTTCTTGGGGGGATGACCCCCTGGGATCAACGATGTTAGCTTGTATGGTCCAGTGTTCAAAGCCACCGGACGAAACCAGAGTTAGAGATATTTACCTCGTACCCCACTTGTATGGGTTAGGCACAAGGCCCTATTAACGTGGGACCACCCACAAGCCAAGACTCATGGGTGGCATGTGCAAAAAATGCGTTGATCCCGCAGCATTCCCCCTCAAAGGGGGCACCTCAGGCACTGGCCAATAAACACAGCCCTGCCCCTTTAAGTCAAGGGGGCAGGTATTGCCTGGGGGGATAGCCCCTGGGATCGACGCTATTAACTTGTAAGGTCCAGCGGACGAAGCTCACTGGACCCCCGGTCAAAACCAGAGTTAGATATGTTGATCATATCTACATACTAATAACATACAATTGTATTTATATTTACAACAAAATAGCAGTTTAAAGTGTGAACGGGAAGGCTAATTTGCATATCAAATATTTGATTTTGATAAATATGTGGTTAGTATTTTTGATTTCTAATTGTTTGGTTTTATATTAACAAATATGAGCAAAATTTTGGGGAATAAATCTTAAAAGAAACAACTAATTTTATTCTTTACTTCCTATTTAACTAAATTAGGAAAATTTAGCAATGAAAGACGAGAGTAATCGAAGAATAAGTTTCAGCTGTTCTATTTTTCGATTATACTGTTTCAAATCTTTTTATCTGCATTTTTATTTAGTTTCATTAGCCTTTCTAATTTAATATGATATTTTATTACATTAAAACTTGAATACTTGCACCCTACGGAAGGTGCATATATTTGCTAGTAGGATATCAGTAAAAAATTGTTTTAAAATAAAATTTCAAGCTTAATGCTAATAAAATAACTCGGCATGTTTAAACATTTCTTTTGTTTGCAAGTCATAAACAACGGAGAAAAAATAATTTGGATTATGGTGAATATAAAATATTATGAAGTTCAGCAGCCAGTGTTTTGTAAACAGTTTACTGAAATGTGGGAAAAGGTATGCCAAGGTCACCTCTTGACAGCTGGCAACATATAAAAATGTTTATGTTCCAAAACTCAAAATAGGAATGTGGAGACTGTGCTGGCACACAATCAACTGGAGTGTTGTGACAGAAAAGCTGCATTAGATATACTAGCAAATATATGCACCCTCCGTAGGGTGCAAGTATTTTAGTTAAATTTTATGATAAAATATATTAAATTAGAAAGGCTAATGAAACTGAATAAGAATGTAGATAAAAAGATTTGGAACAGAGGGGGTATGATTGAAAAATAGAACAACTTTGAAACTAACTCTTCCATCATTTTCCGTTACTCCCGTCTTTCATTGGTAAATTTTCCTAATAAAACTGTTTAGTTAAAATAGGAAGTAAAGAATAATATTACAGTTATTTCTTCTTGTTAAGTGATTTCTTTTAAGATTTATTGAAGAGATTTTTGCTCATATTCAATAAGATAAAACCAAACAATTAGAAATCAATAATACTAAGCATATATTTATTAAAATCAAATTTTTAAGATCAATATGCAAATTAGCCTTCCCATTCATACTGTAAACCTCTATTTTGTTGTATATATAAATACAATTGCATGTGATTAGTATGTAGATATGGTCAACAGTGTAAGTAATGTAAAACAATTTTATTAATAATTGAGGTTTAAATATAAGTAAAATCATGGAGAATGTGATGTAAATAACAAAGGGAATTGTGACTTGAATAGTAATATAGTTTCGGTTACAGACAGACAAACACACAATCTCCATTATAATAAGATAAATAGAAGTGAAAGTTGAAAAATGGAAGTGAATCCGAAAATATGTTGAAAAAATAAATAAATAAAAGGAAAGAAAATGTTGAATAGATAAAAATTGTTTATTGGAGGGCAAGATATTTGATATCAAATATCTTGCCCTGACGACGGCTGTTTCTCTGTATACTTAAAAAAATTTTTATATTTTTCTATTATTATTATTTTATTTTGTATTTAAAATAATAATAAATAGAATACAATGTGTACAAGGACAATCTCTCGGTCAAAACACGTCAGCACTCCAATAAACAATTTTTATCCATTCAACATTTTCTTTCCTTTATTTATTTTTTCAACATAAATAGAAGTCTACAAATTTCAGAAAATCAAGAGAGGGTTTGTTTTGTTTTATGGCATATCAACCTCGGTGGGTCACTTAATGCTAAGTTTTAGATTCGTAGCGGTAGTTTGGCAGAGAAATATATGTATATGTATAGATTTTAACTATTGTTAAATTACCTATATTTTTGAGTAAAATCCCACTTCTTTTAGGAAATGTAAAATCCTTTTTTTTTTCTTCGGTTGCCGAGTTGAGCCTTCTAACATTGAATTAAGGCTTACAAACTTTTGCTTGTTTTATACCAATTTCTTTTTGTATGCCGAAACGCTATAGCGTTGGCTGTCTGTAAGTCAATCTTTGACTTTTTTTTTTCCAAAACTTTATACTTTATAAAACTTTGAGTGTGTAAATAGTTGACCATGGCTAGGCCTAGGCCAACTGGTATACTTACAATTTCCAGTTGCCAAAGTCAACAAACAGTCCCAGATGATATTGAATGATATTAGAGTACATGAAAAAAGAAAAAAAAAAGAAGCTTACTGCAAAGATGAGCAATATGAATGTATAAAAATGTAAGATTTCATTGATATAGATAATTTGCAAAGGAAATGAATCCCAATTTAGATAAACTCTACAACCAGTTCTTTTTAATAAAACATTATTTTTAGTATTATTTGAATTGTTCAGACTATTGTCCTCATCTTTATTGTTATCTGTACATTTCAGCAAATGTGCCCTCTGGCCTTCTCCGACAAGAAATACCTTAAGAAGGCCGGAGGGCACATTGCTGAAACGTTGACAGATAACAATAAAGATGAGGACAATAGTTCGAATAATACTAATTATCAAGCCTCATCTAAAAAATTCAGAGAAATAGTGCAGATAACAATAAAGATGAGGACAATAGTCTGAATTATCCAAATAATACTAATTATCAAGCCTCTTCTAAAAAATTCAGAGAAATATTATTTTTTTTTACTCTATAAAATAGCACATCTCAAATTAATATATGCAGCATCTCACCAAACAAAACAGTCTTGTTTGTTTTTGTATAGAGTAAATAAAGTATGAAATTAATAATAATAATAATGAACATTAGTAAAACTCACCAACTTTTGGCAAACTTATTTTTATTGAAGATATAGAGAAAAGTGGATAGGAAAAGTAAGTACCAGTTTTTCATTCAACCCTAAGATCATCTTGAAATAATTAAATAACTAAACTTTTCCCAAAATAGTCAAATAACTGAAATATTTGACTATTTCAGTTATTTGACTAACTGAAAATAGTTAAATAACTAAACTTTTCCCAAATAGTCAAATAACTGAAATATTTGACTATTTCAGTTATTTGACTAACTGAAAATAGTTAAATAACTAAACTTTTCCCAAAATAGTCAAATAACTGAAATATTTGACTATTTCAGTTATTTGACTAACTGAAAATAGTTAAATAACTAAACTTTTCCCAAAATAGTCAAATAACTGAAATATTTGACTAACTGAAAATAGTTAAATAACTGAACTTTTCCCAAAATTTGTATGGAAACAAACTAAAGATAAGAAAAACTTAAATTCAAAAATGACTCAGTTATAAAACATTAATTTAACCAAGTAGCAGATATAGATATCTTTTAGCTTGTACAACCAATATTTGGTTATTTCCTTTAAGTCCAACATAAACAAAGGGGAACCACTCTTGACTGATAAATTTAGGGTTAGTTTAATGGGAAAATAAATAAATAATTTATCAGTCAAGAGTGGTTCTCCTTTGTTTATGTTGGACTTATAGAAAATAACCAAATATTTGTACTGGGAGTGTATAATATGCCAACTGCACCTCTGCAAAGGGGGTAAGACCACCTCAATGGGGCCCACCTGTTGGCCATGGGAGGCGATACACATAATGCCTGAGGACAGGATCATGGTGGTTGAGCGGTTTGTGATCCCATGACATGCAACACACCACTTCGGCTCTTACTTGGGCTAGACAGGCATTCAGTGAGGGCCCCATCCAATCAATCATGTCAAGCACTAGAAACTACAGGTGCTAGAAGGCTGTGGTTGAGGGTCAACCATCTGTATTTATTAATACACATGAAGTTAATGAAAATTATTCATGTGAATTTGAAGACATTAACTCTTTGCTTACCAAATTTCCTCCAGGGCTGCACCAAATTTTCTTGGTATTTTTTTAACCTGTATGATGGGATATTTCAAAGTTCACCTCACAACTCCTTCTATTCAAATAAAGTCCTATTATTATTTCAATTTGAGTCCTTCTGTTCAATTATAATGAACTAAGGGCCGATTTAGCTCAGTCGATAGAGCATCCAACTTATGGTTAACTCTTTGCCTATGAAATTCCTCCCACGACTGTACCAAATTTTCTTGGTATTTTTGTACTTGTAAGATGGGATATTTCAAAGTTCACTATCTACTCACTTCAGAACTCATTCTATTCAAATAAAGTCCTATTATTAGTGATTTTTTTTTCAGTGTAAACAAGTGACACATGCGAGAGCTGCTGTGAGCAGTTTATGGCAGGATCTCAGTGGTGATAGAGCCGCTGTGAGTGGTTTAAAGAAGGTAAAGAGTTCAAAACTTGAAACATAGAAACCTTCATCAAAATGACTTAATGTGGCATTAAATGACCCAAAAAGGGTTGATATGCCATACAACAAAAATAATATCAGTAGCAAACAGATGGAGCAAAATAAAAAAAAAAATTTTTTTTTAAATATACAAAAATGAATAACCATTGTTAAAAATTTTTTAAATATTGGTTAAAGCAGACAAAATCTATTGAAAGTCTATAAACCCGTTACCTACCAATCCAGAGTATAGTCACATATACTCATTGGTGAAAAATCTGTGGCAAAGAAGTCTGCTGTACTCTATGGCCTATCTACAAGCACTGGCACGTGCCCCGAGTGCCACTGAGAGGCACTGGCACGTGCCCCGGGCGCCACTGAGAGGCACTGGCAGTAGGATCATTAATCACATTAAGCTGGGGGGGGGGGGGGTCTAGAATTTTATGCAAAATCTAATGCTAACAATTGTAAACTGTGAGAGATCATTCAGCATGTTACAACTAATACTTTTGTATTTGAGAGCCTCCATGGATCAAAGCAGATTCTTGCTCTGGTGAGTGTAGAAAGAGAAGAAACTAATATATATATATATATATATATATATATATATATATATATATATAAGTAAACAAATAACAAAAGACTTAGAGATTTTGCATTATAGCCTATTTCGGGGAGCTTAGACAAAGTGTCTAATTCTCCCAGCTCATCAGATGAGCTGGCACTTTGTCTAAGCTCCCCGAAATAGGCTATAATGCAAAATCTCTAAGTCTTGTTATTTCTTTACTTATAAATTTGCTCTGTGACTAACACTACGAGCATACATTGAGTTCTCAAACTGCGACAGGTTGTTTTAAAAAAACTCCTATGTCATAAGGAAGATTTCTTCTCTGGACTTTTGGATTATATATATTTAAAAAAAAACTTTGCAAAAAAAAAAAAAAAAAAAAAAAAAAAACTTTGCAAAAAAAAAAGATTAAATATTTAACTAACCACGTATTCGTGCATGTTGATTGGCTGATTGAATCCACATGCCCACACAGAGTCTATAAGTTTAAATGGCGATCTACAGCACACCTTATATGCCTAAAATAATCCAACACTATGTAATTACTTATTAAGCTTAGGTTAGTTGTGGTAAATGGCCAAAAGTATGGGAGCACCCAATGAGAATTGAACTCTGTAATACTGGACTATCTTGGTACCCTAGAAATATGTCCAAATCAAATTGACAATTTCAAATTTTTTTTAAATTTAAAAATTCTTTTTTTAATATGATGTTAGTTGGTTGGATTTTATGGCATGTCAACCCTTGGGTTATTTTATGCCAAAAACGTTTTTGTTTTATTCATTCTTGTTGGGTATTCAATCTTTTTTTAAATCTATTTAACCCATAGATGAAAACCTAATATGTACTAACCACTCCGGGTCAGAGTAGACCTGGTAGTAATGGCAATGAAGGGGTACTCCACATTCCCAAGAGGTCCAGAATTGGAATTTAACCCCTAGATTTTTTAATGAGTTCAATCATAAAAATGTACATTGTTGAAACTTAACTGTAATGAACAATGCCAAGAGACATGTTTTTGATGTTCTCTAACCCACAAAAGGCAGATGGAATTAGTTTCTTCTTCTTCTTGGTTCTTTTGATAAAGTTAATTTCTTCACTCTCACAAAAAAAAAAAAAAAATCCTTCTATGTACCTCGACCAAGTGTCACTGGTCTGCTGCCAAAGGTCATTGACTCAAAACTGCTATCCATTGTTTTGGAGGCCTTATGTATACTACAATTTATGCATATTCATAAACGATAGTAATATTAAGTACTGAAACCTTAAAAATGGTTACTGAACGGGGGTGCGGGGAGGCAAAACAACACAACCTTATTTTACTTCCAGTAGAATTAGATCATTTTGGGCCTCAACCTGGAAATAAAAAAAAGGCCAAGCTAAATTTGGTATCATTGAAAAGCTTATTTATTGTAGAAAAACATATCCCAAATCCTCTTTAATCCTCCCATGGCAAAAAAAAGATATGAAGCAAATAGTATGGGTAGGTAAAAAGGCAAAATTTCTATTTTCTAAACGAAAATTACCAAATTTACCAATATCTACTTTATTTCTCCATTTTTATAATTGCAGCTCCTAGAACTAGCTGTTATGTGTTATTAGGGGGAATTTGGAAATAATTTGCAGAAGAATTTCTCATGCAAAGTCCTAAGAGGAGTGTTTTCATAAATGAACTGGAAAGAGTGTAACTTAGAAGGTTAATTGACTATGGAATGGATGGAAATACAAGAGATGGACAACATACCATACATATAAGTGAAAATTGTTACAATTACCTTCCTTCGCTCTTTTTCTTTTTTTTTAATCATTCATTTATTTGTCCACTCAATCATTGGTGGATCTCTACAGTTAGTTAATCTAGTTTTGTTTTGTTTTACGGCATATCAACCTCAGTGGGTCATTTAATGCCGATAAAGTTTTGAAATAAATCAATTCTTAATGGATAATACAATTTTTTTATAAATACATTTTTCTATTTAACCCATAGATGGGACCCTAACAGGTACTACCACTCCGGGTCAGAGTGGACCAGGGAGCAATGGTGATGAAGGGGTGCTCCACATTCCCCAAACCTCCAGAACTGGAACCTCACCATCAGATAGAGTTTAACGTCATTCCCAGGACATGTAGACCCGCAGCCACCGCCTTCTAGCACCCATATGATAAAAAGGGGTTGGGTCTTGCCATAAGGGCAATAGGGTTGGGAAAATCATATAGGTGTTAGGGTTTGATGTGACCAGCCGATTGATCGGAGGGGGCCTCTCCGACCGCCCGTCTAGCCCAAGATAGGGCCAAAGTGGAGTATTGCCTAGTTAATCTAGTTTAATGATTACTCTACACTGAAAAGATAACATTATTTTCCATTGGATAATTGTTTATTATACAATAAATGACAAAGCTGTGAGTAAATCATAGCAAATCTGATGAAAGCTTTGTTGGAAGCAATGTTGCTGTGTAAACAGCAGTCATTGTAGGAACTTATTGTTTGCTAATTAAAAAAAAAATTTTTCTTTTTTTTTTAAATTTATTTTTGCTTCATAATTTCAACACAATTTTTTTTTTGATTTGTTCTTGTTTTATGGCATATCAACCTCAATGGGTCATTTAATGCCGACTACGTTTTTGAAATGAATTGGTGATAATGTTTAATTTTCTTAAGGTTTTTTTTTTTTTGGACATTTTTTGTGAATGAAACTTTTAGATGATTTTTTTAAACATATATTTTTGTGTTTTCATTTTTTGGGGGAAGATTTTTAGATTTTGTTGTAGATATGTGCTTCTTTTATGTATCCAAGTAGTTTTTCTGGGTTTATTTGGTAGAATATCTGTTTTAGATTTGTTGTTTGGTAGTATTTTTTTCGTATTTGTTTTAGGTTGCTACATTCTATTAATATGTGTTTGATTGTGTAGGGTTTTTGGCATGGTATGCAATATGAGGCTGCTTCTTTTTTGAGGAGGTATGAATGAGTGTCCTATTCTTAGTCTGGATAATATTACTACTTCTTTTCTGGATATTTTGGTTTGATTTATTTGAAGTTTTCCTATTTGTGGCATTATTTCATGTAGTTTGTTGTTTTGGAAGTTATTCCAATAATTTTGCCATTTTTGTTTTGTCAACACAATTTTAAAATCAAATTGTTTAAATGATTCTTCAGATATGCCACTTAAGATAAAACCAGAAAGAATCCTAAAAGGACTTTGGAAAAAAGAAAAATTAGTTCAACTGCTTTTCATTTTGTATAATTTGTTAACTCAGACCACTTGTTACTGCTTATATTATTGAGACTATATATACCATAAATTCAAGACTGATGGCATAAATTTTTTTTTTTAAACAATTCAAAACGGTAAATAAAAATAGAAACTCATCAAACATGGCACCAAAATTTGAATGTTACAACCTTGTGACTTCCTGTTCAATACTCTACCACTTAACTATTGTCTTATCAAAATTGTGTATTGAATTTTAGAAAATTCACCATCCCTTGTCCCAACTAATTACACTTTAAATTTACTAAAGCTGTGACAGTCTATTATATTATTTCTACTTCATCCAGTGAGGAAAAAAAAAAAAAAAAAAAAAAAAAAAAAATTAAACCATAACCTCCTTTCCAAGCAGAAAATTTTTTTTTGCCTTTGCGATAGCTCAATATAAGGCATTTTTCCTTGTTAACCAATTCAATATATAGAAACATCGCTATGAGGCCCCATTGTACGGATTGTAGCGGAATTCTCATAATTTGCATGTGGTTACAACATATATTAAGGGGCCGGGTTAGCTCAGTCGGTAGAGCGTTCGGCTAGAAACCACAAGGTCCCTAGTTCGATACCGGTCCTCGCCAACTCAGCGTATGAGTAGCACAGGGATCTGTGCAGTAAAGCAAGGAGCTGATGGTAGGTGTGGCACTCCACCTCAGACGCTAAAATAATCTCCTTGGTCTAGCGCAAGTGAAAAGGGGATAGACTCCCTCGCTGATTGGCTGATACCGACTTTAGGCCGCCCGACGACGTTACTTTACTTACTTACATCATATACTGTAGATAACTGCTGATCAAATTCTCATGTTTGAACATACCCTCTATTTTTGTAGTGGACTAGCCTAGCTTACCTTTCATAGAGAGTGAATGCGCTGGTCCAGGACTATTTATACACTGCTGTTTTAGAACATCGGGGTGATTACTGAGACTGCGAAGATTACAGAACCATAACACGAACCGTCTACCTAGATGTTTAGCACTCTGGTTGGTTGGTTGGGTCTTACGGCATGTCAACCCCTTGGGTTATTTTATGCTGAATACTTCTATTGGTAATTAGATATTCAAAAAAAGTCATGGGTTGGGCTGTTTCACTATGTACCTTAGCCAAGTTCATTTCCTGGATTCTGATTGGCTGCTAGTTTAATGTAGACACTTTCATCCATATATACTCAGCATATAAAATGGATACTAATTGAAACCCTCCTGCTGTGGACTAGCCTAGCTTACCTTTCGTAGAGAGTGAATGCGCTGGTCCAGGACTATTTATACACTGCTGTTTTAGAACATCAGGGTTATTACTGAGACTGCGAAGATTACAGAACCATAACACAAACCGTCTACCTAGATGTTTAGCACTCTGTTGCAAGTTATTATATGTCTGGCGCAAACTGTAGTTGAATGTACTAGTATACTGAATATTATATGATACAGTATACAACTTTGCAAATTTTCTGAAAATAATTCCTCCACTCTACAAGGATTTAAAAAAATTTGTACCTGTGAAAAGGGTTAAAGATGATCAATGCTACCATACAAAAAAAATTATTTTTAATTCTAAAATTATTACCTTATAAAAATATAAAATAAAACCACATGATTCAAAAACATTATTACAAATGAAAATAACAAGAGTTTTTGAATATTAATCAACTGGTTGTTTTTCAAATCAAGGTAAATAAAACTATTGCCAAGTTAAATAATTTAAACCTAAATTATTGTTCAGGTATTAATTACAATAATCAGAAATAGAAATTGTTTTTTTTTTTTATTTTAGAAATTGTGAGAAAAAAAAAAAAAAAAAAGTTGGAAGTGTTGTACAGGGTATTTCAGAAAAATCAATATAATTTTTTAACCTTTAACAATTCACCTTATTATGTTACAAAATCATATCAATTTTTCTGAAATACCGTGCATTATGATATACCAATATAGTTCCAAAAATTATCTTTTTAAATCCACCACATAAGTATAAGTCAGATACGGAAACCCAAAAATATAAACTAAATGATAAAGTAAAACTATGGCACAATAATGTTCAAAAACTTGTACAAAAGGTACAAATATAGTTTAGAAAGATTCACTTAACATTATTAATAATTTGTTTTCAAGTTTGTTTTTTTTCTTCTTAAATATTGAATTTTTATGACGCTTAATGAATATCCAGAGTTTTTAAATGTTCAATATTGTTATAATGTAATGAGAATAAGAGTAGAATGAGAAGAAAAAGAAAAATAAGATTTATCAATTTTAGTGTTTGGCAGGTTTTCTTTGCAAAAAGAGAAAGCAGAAAAAATCTGTATATTTTTCAGATAGAAAAATTCATTAAAAATCTTAAAAATAATGGCAGAAAAATGTCAGTATTTCTTAAAAATATATTCCAACATCAAAAATTCAAATTCTTTGCTCTGAATAATAAGATGTACAGTAGCTATTCACCAGTTTCATAATGTTATAATATAAACGGTAATCTGAACATTAGCTACATAAATGAGAGTAACCTCCCTTTGTTTATTTAATTTTGAGGAAGCCATATGTTTTGGTTGGCCATTTTCATTTCACTGTAATCAATACAACTGCAGGTTTTAACACGAAAAATATCATAAAATGTGTTCTTAATAACAGTTAAGTTCATTTCAAATAATGCACAAGCACAATTAAGAACACATTTTATTATATTTTCGTGTTAAAACACGCAATTGTATTGATTCAAACAAATTCATATTTTCAGTGTAGATTTACAGTGAAATGAAAATGGCCGACCAAAACATATGGCTTCCTCAAAGTGAAATAAACAAGGGGATGTTACTCTCATTATGTACCTAGTTTTATAAGATAGTTAATTTAATAAAAAATAAATAAAAAAAAGAATCACTGCATACATTTTCAAAGAATCTTAAGTGAAAAATTTACTTTCCAAAAAGTACCAATTTATATTGTTAAAGATAAATTGGAATCAGAATAAATTTATATAAAAAGTCTGTTTTAAAAGGGAAAAAAAAAAAAAAAAAAAAAAAAAAGAAAGATAAAAAGCATACTTTCTATTCAAGGCTCCATTTTCTCAACTTTATGAATAAGCAATTTGTTTATACATATATTTGATATGTTCTGTCATCTATTAATGATATACAAATATACCAAGTGCATATTTTGGTATATAGTCAATTAAAAGACAATTGCATTTTTATTGTTGTGCTTGTTGATATGCATAAATAAGTGGTTCTCAATCTCAAGGCAAAAACTGTTCAGTGAATCAACTTGTAATTTTTATCCATTTCAAAATATGACATCATTATAATTGATATAGCTGAAAGTAGGTAAAAAACAGTGCTGGATTAACCCAAGCTTCTTTGGGATCCTAGACATCACCCCAGGGCCTCTAGGCTTCAGCCTAGTCAGCCTTATGGGTAATGTGTCACTGGATAAAAAGTTTTACAAAAAGGGTTCACCTTGGTTATTTCATATATTTAGTAATAATTATTATTCTAAAGTGTGTTTTTTTTTAATACTTAATGAATTAAATATTTAGGTCTTTCAATTCAGAGTTATACTCTACAATGGTAAACCCATCTGAGGTAGTAAAAAAAACTTGCTAATGACAAGAGAGAGAGAGAGAGAGAAATGATAAGAGGTATAATGGAATTAACCTGTAAATGTCCTTTATTGAGCCTGGCTGGACATCCCAGGTAATTTCTCATTTTAGCTGAACACATTGATATAGCTTCCTTTTACTTATCAAAATATTTTTTCTTTTCTTTTAAATATATAGCATGTACAGGAAAATCAATTTCAATAAAAATGTGCCCCGGTAGAAAAAGGATAGAGAACCACCAAGATATATGAATTGTGTTTATGTGTGGAATGTTGCCTGATTGGGTGTTAGTGCATTTATTCAGACCAGACTAATGCGGAAAAAAAAAAAAAAAAAAAAAAAAAAAACAACAACAACCAACCTTTCACTCTCACTGGTGTCCCAGTCAAATTTCAGTTTAACCCTCAAAATGTCATACTCAAAGAATAATTTTTCATATCCATTTTTTTTTTTTCAAATTGTTAGTGAAAGGGATAATAGAGAATTCTTTTTAAAATTACAAGACAATGAGAATAAATGAAAACTGGAAGCAACAAAAAAATAATCAGAAATTTGGGATAACTAATTTTTTTTAAATTGATAGTGAAAGGGATAACAGAGAATTCTTTTTAAAATTACAAGACAATGAGAATAAATGAAAACTGGAAGCAACAAAAAAAATAATCAGAAATTTGGGATAACTAATTTTTTTAAATTGGTAGTGAAAGGGATAATAGAGAATTCTTTTTAAAATTACAAGACAATGAGAATAAATGAAAACTGGAAGCAACAAAAAAAATAATCAGAAATTTGGGATAACTAATTTTTTTAAATTGGTAGTGAAAGGGATAATAGAGAATTCTTTTTAAAATTACAAGACAATGAGAATAAATGAAAACTGGAAGCAACAAAAAAAATAATCAGAAATTTGGGATAACTAATTTTTTTAAATTGGTAGTGAAAGGGATAATAGAGAATTCTTTTTAAAATTACAAGACAATGAGAATAAATGAAAACTGGAAGCAACAAAAAATAATCAGAAATTTGGGATAACTAATTTTTTTAAATTGATAGTGAAAGGGATAATAGAGAATTCTTTTTAAAATTACAAGACAATGAGAATAAATGAAAACTGGAAGCAACAAAAAAATAATCAGAAATTTGGGATAACTAATTTTTTTTAAATTGGTAGTGAAAGGGATAATAGAGAATTCTTTTTAAAATTACAAGACAATGAGAATAAATGAAAACTGGAAGCAACAAAAAAAAAATAATCAGAAATTTGGGATAACTATTTTTTTTTAAATTGGTAGTGAAAGGGATAATAGAGAATTCTTTTTAAAATTACAAGACAATGAGAATAAATGAAAACTGGAAGCAACAAAAAAATAATTAGAAATTTAGGATAACCAAAATTTTAAAAAGGCAATGGATGAGGGAGATCAAAAACCGATTAAATAAAAATCAACTCTTTGAATATTAAATCGATATTGGCTAAGAGTAACCAAGATGTCATGACAAAAGAGTGGAATAAAAAGATACAGATGGAATTTGTTTTTTCTCGTTAATTTTTCAAGTTCCATTAACAAAAGAATCTTTACCTGTAGTGCAGATAACATGACAGATGTAAATAGTTTGGAGGGAGTAGGGGGGAGGAGACACAAATGTGTATGGATGGTAGCTGTTTGGGGAATGAGGGCGGGGGGTCAATAATCAAATTTTTTTTTTTAGAGTACAGTCAAGTGAAACAGAATAAAACATTTGCAAAACAAGTCATTTATTTATTATGAAATTTTTTTTTTTTTTTCATATTTTTGGCATATTCCATTTTTTTTTTCATTTTGTTTTTTTTAATAAGTTATATTCAATTTGTGATAATAAAGGGCACTTTTTTTTTTTTGTTAAATCCCTCTATTTATCCGAAAATTTATTCCCAACCTGCTTCATAGTATTTCATCATTGTATTGATAGATGTAACATGTAAAAAAACAGCAGCTTTGCTAATAATAGTAATAGGTTGGAGATTTTTTTTTTTTTTTTCAGTGTATGCTAGTTTTTTGTTTTTTTTTGTTTTGTTTGTTTTTGTTTTTTGTCTTTTTTTTTTTGTTTGCTTTTTTTTCTCCCCTTTTTTGATTTTTGTCCCAAAGGTGAGCCAGTGTCCGGCCTACAACAGGGCAGCTTCAGCCTTAATTCCTTCCAGCTAAAAATTATCATCTCTCATCTCAACAGAAATAAACATTAAGTAGAAATGGTCAAAGAAAAATTAACAAAAACTTTGGCAACAAAATTAGATAAAGTAGATATGTGGAATTGGATGGCATGGGGGTAGAGAGAGAGAGAGTGAGAGACACACACATAGAAAAAAAAACAATTAAGCTTCAGCCTTTACAGCTTGTTGCCCTGGGGGCTGGGGCACAGTCTCTCCAGTGGGTGTACCAGCCTCATCTGGCATGACACATTTCCACAGACCATATGTTTTCCCAACTGTTGTCTGCCACAGGCGAAGGGTTCCGTCTTCACTTCCACTGGCATAAAGTTCACCATCTGGTGAAAATCGGACACAATGAACAGGGCCAAAATGACCTTTAGAAGATTCTGGAAAGATTAGAAAAAAAGAAAAAAAAGAAAAAGAAATAAAAAACAAGAGAAAAAGAGATGTAATGAAAACAGCATAAATAAATTGTTAACGTGTGACTTGTCTGGAATTGAACTTGAGACCTTAAAACAAATTGTAGGAAGCGCGTGGTCTAATGGTTAGAGTCGCAGGAAATGGATTCATCAACCAGAGTTCAATTCCTGGACAAAGCTGTTAGCATTTCACATGGCGTTAATACCCTTGGGAGAGGTATGAATCCAATTCTCCTTCCAGCTATGGGTAGATAGCAGGGAAGACTGGACTCTTTAACCATGGCTAGGTAACCAGTCTAGGAAAAGGAAAACTCTGAATTCAAACCTGTTAAACTCCGCTTAAGAAATTGACCTTGTGTCACATCCTGCTCATGCGGAGGGGTTGGTAAATATATATAACAAATTGTAGGTTGGTTTAATTTAAATAAGACTGTTTCAGCCAATCATAAGCCGGCTTAGGATTGTAACAGGCTTATGACACCCACAAATTTAGTCAGTAGTCTGAACTGTTGAGTAAACTGTGTCAGTGAGAAGTTAAAAAATACATTTTTGTACATCAGGGACACAGGACACATACCTATCAGCATTTCTGTATCTGATATTATTTTCATTAGCCATCTTGATACTAGATTTAATATCATATCTTAACTTGTGACTTGTCAGGAATTGAACCAGAGACCTTCTTATAAATTTTTGGTTGGTTTAATTTTAATAAAACTGTTTCAACCAATCAGAAGCAAGCTTGGGATTGTAGGTGACACTACTTAAGACACACACAAATTTGGTTTGGTTTGGTTTGGTTTACGGCATTTCAACCTCAGTGGGTCATTTAATGCCGATAAAGTTTTGAAATAAATTCATTCTTAATGGATAATACAATTTTTTTATAAATACATTTTTCTATTTAACCTATAGATGGGATCCCAACAGGTACTACCACTCCGGGTCAGAGTGGACCAGGGAGCAATGGTGATGAAGGGGTGCTCCACATTCCCCAAACCCCCAAAACTGGAACCTCACCATCAGATAGAGTTTAACGTCATTCCTAGGACATGTAGACCCTCAGCCACCGCCTTCTAGCACCCATATGATAAAAAGAGTTGGGGCTTGCCATAAGGGCAATAGGGTTGGGGCAATCATATAGGTGCTAGGGCTTGACGTGACCAGCCGATTGATCGGAGGGAGCCTCTCCGACCGCCCGTCTAGCCCAAGATAGGGCCAAAGTGGAGTATTGCATGTCATGAACTGCTCATCCACCTGGGCTCTATCCTTAAGCATCATGGGTCGCCACCCACGGCCAACAGGTGGCCCTATTGGGGGAGTCTTACCCCTCTGCAGAGGTGCAGTTGGTGCATTCTAACGCCCCAGCCAACAGGGCGGACACAAATTTGGTCAGTGTTAAAAAGTCATTTGCCTGGGGAAGTGCTGACAGCCTGAGCTGTTGAGAAAATTGTGTCAGTGTAAAGTTAACAAATTTGGTATTGGAACCAGTGGCTTTTCTAGCTCAACTGATTATTCTGAGATTATGCAGTTCAGTCTGGCCAGTCAATTGGCAATTCACTACATGCCCTGGTTTAGGTAGATTCACCTGTTTTACTGTTTTCACAATTTTTTCAGGTAATGCTTCATTTGTCAGTGGACTAATATCTACATAAATAATTTTGTCAATATTAAGCAGAGATGCTGATAGGTACACGTCCTGTGTCCCTGACGCATAAAAATCTAAAAGGACGCAGTAAAATCATATCCATGTGTAGCGTTAGTTTGTATTTGCCTGGTGGAGTTGTTTGCCCAATTTAGTTTGCTGGTGCCCGCTAGGGTGCTATAGTATTTAAGCGCCGGGCTCAAACCCGTTCGGCCTCTTTTCCTGTTTCAGTAACTATGAGCCACATGGGGTAGATTTTATCTAACCCCTCTCGTTGAGGCTCCGCCCCCCCCTTACATTACTGTAAGTTCTTTACAGCATGGACTATCTCTAGTCTCATGTCTGTACTTTTATATGTTATCTTGTACCATTCATGAATGTGTCTTTATCTTTATATATCTAACTCTTTTACTATGTACGTTGTATCTTCATATCCATGTGCTGTATATATTAAATGTTTTGTCTTAACCTTCGTCGGAGTTATTCGTTTCCAAGTATATATAACTTTAAACCTTCCTTACACATGCATCCCAGTGTTTTTTTTTTCTTTCCCCACCATTTCCAGCTAACTAAATACATTTCAATATTTTCTTGGAAACGAATTACACTGTACGGAGTACAAGGTAGATGTTAGACTGTTTTAGTTGTTCATAGATAAAAACTATTTATCAAGCAACTTTAGTTGGGACCCATCAAATCAAATCCTTGCATCCCAGGACGCACTAAGTTAAAAAGCTATCAGCATCACTGATCAAGTTTTGTGTTTTTTTATATTCATCATTAATATTCTTATTGAATTGAAAAGTAGATCATTTGTATTATTTAGATTTTTGGGGCCTGTTGTTCTCATCATTTTTGTTATATATGCAACGTTTCAGCCAAGGTGCCCTCTGGCCTTCTTCAAGTGTTTCTTGACGAACTCTGGAAACCTCATGTCATAATTAGGAGCCTTCACGGAACTTTGAACCAAACCCTTTATTTAATCCATTGGGGTGGATTGTTCACATTCCATTTACCATGACCGGGTACAAGTTTTAACTATTAACATCCTATACCACCTCATTCCACCCAGCCAGTAGTCTCATTCATTTTCCTAATCCACCCCAAATGATAACCTTTGTTTAATTGCAATATTAAACATATTTAGAAGTCTTTTATTTACGGGAAATAATAGGTAACTTTAGATGCAAAGGTCATTTTTAGCCATTTTTTTTTTATAAATCCTTAGAGGAATGCTCTGGATTTAGAAAATTCTCAACAGGATGTTAAGAGTTAAACTATGTTTAGTATTCTATGTTATTTTCATCTGTCGTCAGAATTGAACCTGCAAACTACAGATGATTGTCACTTAGAACAGTATTAACTAAATCCATTGCACCATGTGTTCACAACTGGACAAGAAACACCTGAAGAAGGCCCGAGTGCAAATCAGCCGAAACATTGTGCAAATAACAATAAAGATGAGGACAACAATCCCAAACATCTAAATAATACAAATCATCAAGCCTCATCTCAAAAATTCAGACAAGAGTAGATCAGTACTGCATTTTATTCAGGAAAATCTTTAAATGAATTGTTAAATATTTAATAAATAATTTGCTTAAAATTTTAAGTGATAAAATAGATATGTGGAACTGGATAGCATCTGTTTAATGTTAGCTCACTTCTTTACAGAAGATTTATATTGCAGATATTTGAAAATATTAATTTTCAAAGTTTTATGGTTTCTTCCCTGCTTATTCCTATTATTTTCTTATTAAGAAGGCAAATAATTCTGTAATTAGCAGTTAATATGGAGATTTTTTTTTTTTTTTTTCACAATTTATTATTGTTCTTGGCACCTTTCCATCCCCTAAGGACGATGGTTTAGTGTAAAAAAAAAAAAAAAAAAAAAAAATTTTTTTTAAATTTAAAAATAAAAATTCATCTGCATCTGCGCAAGTGACTGTGCTGGCCAAAGAGAAAAAAAAATAACGTTCCATTCATTAATTTTTTTTCAGAATACATGGTATGTCAAAAAAGTACCAAATTTAAAGCTGTATTTACCAAGATAGAAATGAAGAAAGAATGGAACAATATTTTTTTTAAGAATACATGGTGTGTCAAAAAGTACAAAAAAATCTTGATACATTTTTGACACACCTTGTGTGTGTGTGTGTGTGTATATATATATATATATATATATATATATATAAAGGGGCCGGGTTAGCTCAGTTAGTAGAGCGTTCGGCAAGAAACCACAAGGCTCCTAGTTCGATACCGGTCCTCGCCAACTCAGCGTATGAGTAGCACAGGGATCTGTGCAGTAAAGTAAGGAGCTGATGGTAGGTGTGGCGCTCCAACTCAGATGCTAAAAATAATCTCCTTGGTCTAGCGCTATTGAAAAGGGGATAGACTCCTTGCTGTCTGGCTGATACCGACTTTAGGCCGCCCCGTCAACTTTACATGATCCTTTAACTTTACAGGATCCTTTAACTACAGGGATCAATATTTTCTTAGTGTCATCTCATCACAAAGAATGTTCAAGATCTAATCTCCCTTAATTCAGAGAAAATTAAAAACATGAAATCCTCGTTGGTTTTAACTAAAATTTTACAGTAGAATATTTTTTAAAACATTGATGGCATAATCCACCAAGTAAATTTATTTGTAGCAGAACTCTATTAAATAAATGACCAATATTTAAAGTTAGTTTAGTTATTTGTGGTTTGTTTTTCAAACCAAAGGTCATGCTATTAAATTTAATATTGGTCATAGTTATAATTCGCAGTGTGTCTTTTACAGGATTGAAGATGTTAATGTTAGGAGAAAATTTTTTTTTTTATAACTCCTGACTTACCAATTTCGTTCCCCGTTTCATAATCATATTTATACATTTTAAAGTCTTCTCCTCCGCACACAAATACATTTTTCTGATGGTGAAGGGAGGCTGAGTTCAATGGAGTTGGAGCCTCAAATTCCTTGATTTTTTCAAACCTTTAAAAAAGAAAGAAAATTATCTATTATAATAAAACAGTAAATAATTCTTTTAAAAAGAGAGGGGGGGGGGATTGAAAAGTGGCAAATGGCAGCCATGTCTGGATTGTAACGTCCCTTTTTTTTGGGCACTAAAACGATATCGGTAACGTTGTCGTATATCTGGTCACAGTAACGCGGTGGTGGTGATGTATTCATGGTACTAAAACGTCTTCATGTTGATAAAAATTACAACGCGAGAAATATGTAGTTACAACTGCTAGCCTTTATTTCGAGGGTAGGCTCATCTCATGGGCTCGTATCAGAGAGGAGGAAAGGCAAAGAGAAAGAGAACACTGCTAGATTACTGTGATCCCATAAGGGACCCAAGGTCAGGTCCGTACCCTACGACGTCCCAAATCGAAAAGAGGTGGCGACCTTTCTTCGTTGTTCCACGTCACCACGTGACTTCCGTTCCGGTCAACACCCGACTTCCGGTTGACGTTCAATTCTCCATTCGGGAGGTCACGCTCCGGTCAAACTGTTTTGTATTCATTACTCTTTTTTAAACCTTTATCATCTCTTATTTCTTCTTCCTCCTTTTTTAATATAGTAGTTCTAGCTCACAAAAGTCAGGACCTTCATTATCTCGTTACATGGATATTAACTAATGAAAATGAAAACTAAAAAGATTTCAGAAACAACTGAGAATGTAAGCTACTTACGTTTCTGTATTCCAAAAACTTGTGACACAGCCGCTTGTAACAACCAAAACAGTGCCGTCTCTTGACAATTCCAAACTGTTTGGAATATTAGAGAACTCAAGATTTTTGATTTCACACTCGTTATTCACATCCCAAACTCTACAAAAAAGAATACAAACGTCTTTATAAAAATGTCAAATTGGAATAAGGTTAAAAAAATTTTTTTTAAATGAATGCAACTGAATAATATGTTTATAGGTATCAGTAAAGTATTGAGAAAAAAAAGTAAAAAAATTTGCCCAACTCGTTCACCACGGGTAGGATGGTTTGGTTTGTTTTACGGCATATCAACCTCAGTGGGTCATTTAATGCCGATAAAGTTTTGAAATAAATCAATTCTTAATGGATAATACAATTTTTCTATAAATACATTGTTCTATTTAACCCATAGATGGGACCCTAACATGTACTACCACTCCAGGTCAGAGTGGACCAGGGAGCAATGGTGATGAAGGGGTGCTCCACATTCCCCAAACCTCCAAAACTGGAACCTCACCATCAGATAGAGTTTAATGTCATTCCCAGGACATGTAGACCCGCAGCCACCGCTTTCTAGCACCCATAAATAAAAAGGGATTGGGGCTTGCCATAAGGGCAATAGGGTTGGGAAAATCATATAGGTGCTAGGGCTTGACGTGACCAGCCGATTGATCGGAGGGGGCCTCTCCGACCGCCCGTCTAGCCCAAGATAGGGCCAAAGTGGAGTATTGCATTGTCAAATTGGAATAAGGTTAAAAAAATTTTTTTTAAATGAATGCAACTCTGAATAATATGCTTATAGGTATTAGTAAAGTATTGAGAAAAAAAAGAAAAAAATTTGCCCAACTCATTCACCACGGGTAGGATTTGACAAGATGACCATTACATAATTCATGGGTAGCTTATGAATTACGTAAGTACTGTAGCTAGATAAATTTTGGATCAGAGTTTGTTAGAAAATTCAAAGTCGGAGAGGGTTGAATGGAAAAGTACCATAACCTTTATAATTATGAGTGGCAGGTAATGACCTCGACTTGGCCCCCTCCGGAAGCGTGACAAACAGTGTTAGTTTAGTTTAGTTGCGACCAGGTGCTCATTGAAAGAAGACGTCCTGCGTCCCTGATGCATAATTACAGGACACACATCTTAAAAAGGACACAGTAAAATCATATCCATGCATCCCAGTGTTTTTTCTTTTTCTTCCCTTGCCATTTTAAACTAACTGTGAATACATTTCAATAGTTTCTTAGAAATGAATTACACAGGATAGGTTCAAGGTAGGAGTTAGACTGCTTTAGTTGTTTCCCCAGATCATAAATAAAAACTCTACAATCTATTAAACTTTAGTTGATACCCATTCATTTTCCCCGGGGACTCATTCAAAGCAAATATGTGCATCTCAGTAAGCACTAAATCAAAAAGCTATCATCACTGCTTATGTGACAAAGCTTTCAGATTTGTTCTCAATTAGGTTCTGTAAGAATTTAGGACCATATTATCTTTAGGCACCCTTTTTTGATCTCGATTAAGAAAGGACATGTTTTTCATTTACACTGTCAAAATCCGGTTGTTTGTTAGGGGTTAGGGTTAGTTTTATAAAAAAAAAATTTTTTAAAATCTAAAAATCGTCTGTTAAAACAACCGGATATTGACGGTGTAAATGAAAAACATGTCCTTTCTTAATCGAGATCAAAAAGAGGTGCCTATAAGGTCATATGGTACAGAATTTATATTAAAAAGGCAAAATTCAAAGCCTCAAAGAGAAAACAAAAATGACTTCAGTTTAAATTTTGCCTGTGTGAAGAATATTGAATTAAAATGTTCTATATGAATTTATTATTATTAAACAAGGTATATTTCTATCTAAATCAATAATAAAAAGCATCCAAATAAAATGGCAATGATTATTTAAAACAAAAAGAAAAAGAAAAAAAAGGTGTATAACTTACCGGACTGTTTTATCATCTGCAGCACTAAATATTTGGTTTCCATCTTTACTAAAGATTGCACCTTTCATCGAATCTTTGTGACCCCCTATAACTTTGGGTTCTGAAAAAAAAAAAAAAAAAAAAAGATAAGTACAATAACAATTTATAATCAGTCTCTCTCTCCATATATATATATATTATATATATATATATATATATATATATAAATAAACAGTCCTCATATCAGTGATAGAGCATATATATCTAAATTAGGGTAGCATAGACATAGTCAACAGCACTTGTAACTGCCAGTTTCTTGCCTAAGTGATCTTCAGATCACAATTATATATATATATATATATATATATATATATAATTCAAAAGTCCAGAGAAGAAATCTTCCTTACGACACAAGAGTTTTATTTAAACAAAACCAAGTCGCAGTTTGAGAGCTCAATAGAAGTAAAGAAATAACAAAAGACTTAGAGATTTAGCATTATAGTCTATTTCAGGGAGCTCAGACAAAGTGTCTTACTCTCCTAACTCATCAGATGCGAATGATGAATTCTTTATTGGCATTTGAAAACAGATTTAATTTTTAATTTTTTTTTTTTTAATTTTATAGTCCTGTGATATGAATTCCAAACGAATGCCTTGATGTTGCAAAAAAAGAATTTTATGTTGTAGTTTCAAATATGAGTATTTCCGCCACAAAAATCTCGGTCAACAATCAATGTATCTCTTAATGTATCTCTTATTGTAACAAATTTGGAAAAAAGAACGACATATTTCAAGTTCGACACCAGACGAATTCACTTATTCAAACAATATGAATATTAACCGTTGACTTACCGTCAACAGTTAATATAGCAATGGATTTTAAGAAAAGATTTTTTTTTTAATTTAGTAATAAATTATCATTATATTCATTTTCTTATATATAAAGTAATAGAATTTAGAATGTAAGGATTTTAATTTTTTGGATAATGTGAAATTAATGCCTTTAAAGTAATAAAGAATTCATCATTCGCATCTGATGAGTCAGGAGAGTTAGACACTTTGTCTAAGCTCCCTGAAATAGACTATAATGCTAATCCTCTAAGTCTTTTGTTATTTCTTTACTTATATATATATATATATATAATATATATATATATATATATATAAACTTGGTCTGAAGATTGCATAGGTGAGAAAGTGATAGTTATCAAGTGGCGTTGACTATGTCTTTGCTACCCTAACAGATATATATGCTCTATCACTGATAATGAGCACTCTTTATTTATTTATATATGATGGACTCTCCCATCAATTTCGATGTATGAGGATCCATCAACTTACATTGTCAATTTTTTTTTTTTTTTTACTTGTGTTTGTGCCTCTCGTGACACTTCAATCCAGCTAGTGACTTGCAAACATTCCTGCAGGTAATGCAAAGATGAGCCTCGTGAGGCTGAGTGCACTGGGTATTAGAAGTGTCCTTTCTTCTTTCTATATATATATATAAATGCAGTTTGGTATATTTATGATTAAAGCGTGCTCTATATTGGTGATAGAGCATATGTAGATCTAAAACAGTGCTTGGTGACTATCAGTTTCTCACCTATGCTATCATCAGACATATATATATATATATAATATATATATATATATATATATATAAGCTGCTGAGGGTTACATATGGTATAATTGGAAATAAAAAATTTAGATAAAAATGCTACAAACCTGCATCATGTTTCTCTAAGTCGAAAATTTTAAGTTTCTTTTCTTGGCTGGCTGTGAGCAGGAATTTGCTATCACGAGAAAAGTCTACTGACTTGACAATGTGTTTATGAGAAAATGTATGAAGTTCATCTCCACTAACGGCATCCCAGATTTTCCTAAAAATAAGAAAATTTCAAGAAATAAAACATTGGAATTATTTTAGTAAAACTCAAACTACCAATCATAAGGGCAATAGGGTTGGGACAATCATATAGGTGCTAGGGCTTGATGTAACCAGCCAAAATGATCAAAAGGGACCTCTCCAGTGTGTGTGTGTTTATTTTAGATAACATGTTACAGTGTACAACAATTGACTGATTTCACAATCAATAAAGAACTAATTTACTAAGAGTGACAGAGAACACGAGTTGAGTGGCGAACGTGAAGGCTTGCCGAATTCTCAAAGGAATTGGGCTAGGCTTTGCCTGGCATGTAGGACCGTAGAATCGAACCCGCGTCCGTCAGAATGCGAACGGGCAACACATTGGCACCAAAGTTGAGATGCTACAGTCACGTATGTAAGCGCCAGGTGCCCGGATGATATCTGCGAGGATTCCGGCGGCCAGGATTGGCTCAACAGTCTCGTGTGTAGGGCGCAGACGCCCGGATGTTAAGGGGAAACAGTAGCATAAGTAGAAGTGGGGTGACGGCAGGAGGTGAGTTGCGATTTTCAGCTGCTAAAACTTTTGACGACGACGGATTTTCAGCTGCTAAAAAGTTTTGATGACGACATTGTTGTAGACGACATTGTTGAGAAGGCGTTTGACTCACTTCTTCCCCCCCCATAAGGATCTGTTGAGTAGAATATTTTTTTTCCTTCTAGACTAAGATCGTCCCAACATGGTACAAAAGATGTCACTGAAAAGTTTTATATCAACCTAGCAATAAAGTAGCATTACCAGCACTTTCGCTGAAATCTGTGGACATTGACAAATTTGCACCTTAATCAGTTTAATTTGCAATTTCTCACGTATATTTCTGGTCCAATCTTAAAATATCTATATGGTTAGAAGAAAATAATCTTTCTAAATATGTAATTTCCATGTGTTTTTATCAATTGAATTATTTTTACAGCGATTTAAAATGGTATTTTGCATCGAACAGTCGGAAACACAAATATTAATTTTTTTCCAAGGCTAAATTTTAGTCATTAGTTTGTTTTGCAAAATCAAAGAGGGTAATCTTTATCAATATTCTTGAAATTATACACTTAATTAGAATACACCTTAAACTATATCGAGGAGGTTGTTTTTTTCTTCTTCGACCATTGGAAGCGAAATCACTACCAACAAAAGTTGATGTAGGTCCCTTCAAAAAGTATAAGATGAGCAAAAAAAAGAAAAAAGAAAAGTGATTACTGCATGCGTTTGGCTTTTTGATTTCACTTGTTCCTATCATTAATTTTCGCTTTCATATGCAGTAATCACATCACCAACATTCAACTATAAACGCCACTCAACTAACGTTAACAAACCTTTTTTCCACACATTTTTTTTTAATTCAACGCATACAAAACATCCATCATCTTTTATCCACATAAATCCTTGTTTTCTTCTCATTTTCACAGTCCTGAAGAAGGTTTCCATTGAAAACCAAAATGTTCAAACATAAGACAATAAATTTCCATCCATCATAACATCCCACGTTTGTTTCTAAATTTTCTCCACATACTGTCGGATTAATTTGCCCATCTTACTATATATATATATATATAATATATATATATATGCTAGAAAATATGTGACCCATTGGGTCACCCATTTATCTTGGGTTAAATTGTTGAAAAAAAAAAAAAAAAAAAAAAAAAAAAAAATCACAATAATGTAATTGATTTTTAATACATTTTAGATTGTTTTTTTTTTTTCAGCAGGGACTTTTTTTGAGCGAACACCGCTTAGCCTTTTTAAGGACGCAATTCTCCGAAAGCCCCATCAATTTTATTTATTTATTTATTTATTAAACCAAGTCACATTACGAATCTTAACATTTTTTTTTTTTTTTTTTTTTAGAAATTAAACAATTTTTAAGTAGATTTTTTTAGTTAAATTGAAAGTTTAGTATAAAGAACAAAAAACTTTGAAATATATATAAGGGGAAAACAGACGGACTTCTTCAAAACCTGAACAAATTAATAGTTTGAAAAGCGAATAAATTTTTTTTTAAATTATACAACCAGGCTATAGAGAGAGAGAGATAGAGAGAGATAGATAGATAGATAGAGAGAGAGAGAGAGATAGATAGAGAGAGAGAGAGAGATAGATAGAGAGAGAGAGAGAGAGAGAGAGAGAGAGAGAGAGTGAACATCTGCAAGCAGCAGTCAATTACCTTCTCTCTTTATTTAAGTGTTAAAGGGAACATTATATTTCTTTCTTTTTTGTCCCGCTTATGAGAGTAGATAGAGTAAAGAAATGTTTTCTAAATATATTGAGAGAGTGGATAGAAAGAAACAGGCAGGAAGTAAAGACAGGGAATGGTGGATTTTTTTTACTTAATTGCAAATTATGACAAATTAGAATCAAATTAGATGGATTTTTTCAAACATTAATTAGATTAAGTATTAAATTATATTCTGGGATATGATTTGTATCATTAAATTATTTACGAAAAAAGCCTTTAGAGATTCAAAAGTCAAAATCTCAGCTTTAGTAATATATATATATATTATATATAATATATATATATATTATATATATATATATATATATATATATATAACCCTTAATTACCTCCAAGCTCCTTGATTATGTTACAATATCAACCCTCATGGGTTATTTAATGCCAAAGCCATCATTGTAAAAGAACAGTAGTGGTACTATTTAACTGGGAAAAGAGATAAAGTGTTGTTTATTTTCTCTCTCTAAAAGAGTATAGAAAGAGCTGCAGGAGAATAAAGAAAAATCAATCCTCAAGAATTCTTGTTGATACATACGCAGTAAAATCCGCTGCTCCTGTAGCAGCCCGAGTGGCTTCACTGTTCAAGGCTGCTCCCCATACTGCCCCTTTATGGCCCTCAAATGTACCAATCCAATCTCCAGTCTCGCCTTGGCGCAACATGGGTTTCCCATCTGAAATGAATTACAAAATAATATAGAAATAACTTGAACATTATTTGTAACAATGAGAAATGGTAAAAATCAGAGCGAAAAAAGATAATATAAATAAATAAATAAAGGAAGGAAGGAAGGAAGGAAAAGGAAAGCCATCAGCATTCATCCTCAAGCTAGGTTTTAGTCAAACAGACAACCTTAACCTGAAATAGATTAATGTAATTTCTGAATATAAAATATTTAATTACAACAAATATCACTCAGTCTTACCAAACCACCCAACTCTAGAATATATATATATATATATATATATATATATATATATATATATATATGCCATAACTAAATAGGACAGACTGGGCTCTTTAACCTTGATATGGCAACCAGTCTAGGAGAAAGAAAACTGAATTCAAACCTGTTAAACTGCTTAAAAATTGACCTTGTGTCACATCCTGCTCGTGTGAAGGGTTTGGATATATATTTTGGAGGGGGGAGAATATGTGCTCAATTGAAGTCATACCTAATTTTGAAAATTAATTAATTGATAATTAATGAATTAGGCGGGCATACCCATTCAAATGTAAGGCTAAACAAATCGAGAAAAAAATCAATCCTTACATTTGAACGGGTATGCCCGCCTAATTCATTGATTATCAATTAATTAATTTTCAAAATTAGGTATGATTTCAATTAAGCACATATTCTCTCAAAAATTGTTGGCTAAAAGCCATATCAAATACATTGTTTGTTTGTTTACTTCTCATATATATATATGAAATTAATATCTATGTATTATGTAATTTTTATGGATCAACAAGCAAAGAGTAAGCAGATTCACATCTCTATCCCTTGGCAATTATCATCATTCAAACAAGATGGAAACAGAAAGGACTGAGAACAAAAAAAGGCTGCAGACAGAAGAAAAGAAATTTCAATTTAAAAAAAAAAGAAGCTTTTTTGCTGTTGTTTTTTTAGTTTACACTAGAAACAGCCACCCAGCATCACCTGGGTAGAGGAGCAAAAATCCCTGGTGTATTCATTTGTTTACTTTTGAGATTTACAAATGCTGGACATTTTTTAAGTGGAATTTCAATGCTATTTCTATGTATATTTTGATTTTTAAATATCTTTGAATATAAATCAAATTTTCATAATTTTTGCACAAAAAGCAAGAACTGGTGATATTTAAATACACTTTGTCGATTTATTTGGACCATATGACCTTTAGGCATCCTTTTTTGATCTCGATTAAGAAAGGACATGTTTTTTTATTTACACCGTCAATATCCGGTTGTTTTAACAGACGATTTTTAGATTTTTTTTAAATTATAGAACTAACCCCGAACAAACAACTGGATATTGACGGTGTAAATTAAAAATATGTCCTTTCTTAATAGAGATCAAAAAGGGGTGCCTAAAGGTAATATGATCCATTTATTTTCATAGTTTCATCCAGATATACATACATACATACACACACAAACTGCCCTGTATGTATAAATGTACAGACAGATATAGATTATTTATTAAAACATTAAAAGCTTAAGAAAAAAAAAAAAAAAAAAAAAAGAAATTTCTTTTTTTCATTTTAATGAAGTATAGAATAATAATCTTAGGTGCTTAGCAAAGTTAACACTCTCACTTGCTATGGGTAGCAAGGTCAATCCTCATTAGGGGATCCCACTATAGTGACCTTGTATCATGTTAAGCTGAATTTAGTAAATAACTACAGAATAAGAAACATACAAAAAAAAAAAAAAAAAAAAAAAAAAAAAAAGCAACTTATTCAGCTATTTTGTATCCTTTAATTAATTGGCCGTTGTTGCTGTTCTGTCTATAAATCTACTAATCAAACTGGTAGTTGCATACAAACCACCATTAATCTATTATTTGACAACTCATTCTATGTGACTGCAGCCAATATCAGTGTGGGGATTGACACCCTTGTCACCACAACAAAATCCAAGATTTAAGAGATATATATATATATATATGTAAATTTTAAATGTGAAAAAAGAATGAGAAAAAAAAATCATGCCATTCCATTGGCATTAGTAGTGTTCTGTTTCAAAACTCTGTGATGTAATTTGTGTTCGAAAATATTCTTAAAAAAAAAAAATGTATTTTAACTCTTAACATCCTGTTGAGATTTTTCTAAGTCCAGAGCATTCCTATAATGATATATAAAAAATGGCTAAAAATGACCTTTGCATCTAAAGTTACCTATTATTTCCCTTAAATCAAAGATTTCTACATATGTTTAATATTAAATTTAAACAAAGGCATTTAAAATTGAATATAATTCAGAGATTACATCACATACTGACAGTGTCCTGATGCTGGTTTAATATATATAAAAAAAAAAGTTTAACATTGACATACTTCAATTATGATAAAATCATCCTCTGAATACCTTTTTTCCCCCATTATATATATATATATATATATATATATATATATATATATATATATATATATATATATATATATATATATATATATATATATATATATATTAAGAAAGAATGAAAAAACACAGGTTTAAATGAGTTAAGTGGTGAGTTATTGGCCGACGCTGCTGACTGAATAACAAGGACTACCACTCGCTTTTCTCGTTATTCTGTGATAAAAAATTTCTTATTACCTTCCATATACCAACAAATGCCCTGAAGATGATCTAATTAATAGATCGAAACACTGCAGCGTCGGCCAATAAACTACATACCATCGGATTCACTTCCTTTCTTTATATATATATTATATATATATATATATATATATATATATATGCCTGGTTAGCTCAGTCGGTAGAACGTTCGGCTAGAAACCACAAGGTTCCTAGTTCGATACCAACCCTCGCCAACTCAGCACATGAGTAGCACAGGGATCCGTGCAGTAAAGTAAGGAGCTGATGGTAGGTGTGGCGCCCCACCTCGGATGCAAAAACAATCTCCTTGGTCTAGCGCTAGTGAAAAGGGGATAGACTCCCTCACTGTCTGGCTGATACCAACTTTAGACCACCTCGACGACTTTATATATAGATATTTAAATAATCCCGACAAGTATTTTCAGCAAATACCATGTGCAACGTGCAGAACACTGGACAGCTGTTTCGACCTATATTAGGTCTCATTATATATATATATATATATATATATATATATATATATATATATATGGGAATAAAAGGCCTTAAATACCATGGGTATCGTGGTTATGGACCATTTCTACTCGCGAGTATGCTCACGAGCTTCTTCAGACCACTGATATATTTTATTTAGACAGGCACATGGCCAAATTCATTTTATATTCATACATTTCACCTCCCTCATTCAGGGGTGGTCATATTGCATTATTTCTTTTCAAGTGTCTTTTTTATTGGTGGAAATTCTTTCTTTTTTTCCACCAATAAAAAAGACACTTGAAAAGAAATAATGCAATATGACCACCCCTGAATGAGGGAGGTGAAATGTATGAATATAAAATGAATTTGGCCATGTGCCTGTCTAAATAAAATATATCAGTGGTCTGAAGAAGCTCGTGAGCATACTCACGAGTAGAAATGTTCCATAACCACGATACCCATGGTATTTAAGGCCTTTTATTCCCAAATAACTTTGCTGTTTACAATAATTAAACATTGAGCTCTCAGACGGAACCTGAACTCTACAACAAACTACTGGTAGAGAATTAGGACCCACCTAGAATCACCTTGTACAAAGAAACTTGGTACCGCACCAAAGTGCGTGTGTGTATATATATATATATATATACACACACATACATATACACACACACACAAAGTTGTCTGTCCATTTTTCATGTTTTCCCTTATCTACTACAGATCCCAAATACGACTAAGTCACTATGTCCTAAAAATTGTTTCTAGTGAAAAAGACTCGGACTAGCAGAAGTACCTGGTGTTGCCTGGGTTCCAAATATGGTAAGACTTAATTTTTTTTTTTTTTTTTTTTTTTTAACATTTAAATGATTTATAGCAAGGTTTAGTTCTTGTCTCATTCTTCTTGTATGTAATTATATGTACAAATATTTTATTTCTATTTTAAAGTAGATGCTGCATCAACTGAAGTCGAGTTTAAACAACGTTGCGTAAATGTCAAGTTGAACTAAACTTGAAGCAAAGAAAAAAAAAAAATTTTTTTTTTTTTTTTTAAATCTTACAACTATTTTGCATTCAACATCGATAAAAGATCACTTGAATAATTTTTTTTTTTTTTTTTTTTTTTTTATTCAAAACATTTTTTTTGCAGATTTTACCAGTGATGACATTTCATTACATTTTCTTTAATTCTTAACGTCCTATACCACCTCATTCCACCCGGCCAGAAGTCACATTTCCTAATATTAAATGTAATATTAAACATATTTAGAAGTCTTTGATTTAAGGGAAATATCTCAAGTAACTTTAAATGAAAAGGACATTTTTTTTATAAATCCTTATAGGAATGGGGATCTGGACTTGGAAAATTCTGAACAGGATGTTAAGAGTTAAAATTTTTAAAAAACGTTAAATTAGTGTTTATTTTATTAAAAAATATCAAAAACTTTTTTTTTAAATGTTGTTATTGGCATCCTTCTGTCTGCAAAAAAACGATGGCATAGTGTCCAAATTTTTTTTGTTTTTATTACGTAGCCTGAGCAGGTTTTTATGGAGGATGTGCTGTTGCCCAAGCAGCAGATCCTCCTTTCCACATTGCCGCTGTGGTCCAAAATAAAGGTAAGAAACCTATGCAGTTTGGCAACAGCACTGAAATTCAATGTTACTCCACCTTTGGGATTCCAGATTTGTTTTCAGGGTTTACTCCTCTGCCCTTTCACCATTTTTTTTTTTTTAAATATATAAATTAAAAATAATATACTGAAAATATTTCAAAATTTTCTTCTTTGTCAGTATTTTTTAAACTCAGTTTATTTGCATTAAAATAAAATATTTTATAGTTTGTTTGAAGCATTGTATGTATGTGTAAAATATATATCCTCTGATGATGGGAATTTTCCCGAAAATATTTAGGAATAAAAAGGTAAATAAACATCATTTAATACCTATTCCATTGCATTGTAAATTGCCTTCAAATTTATATTTTACACATACATACAATGCTTCAAACACACTATAAAAAAAAACCTTATTTCACCACGCCTGAGCGAGGCTTAATTTATAGTTAAAAAAAAAAAAAATTTTTTTTTTTAAATTTAAAAAATAAAAGAATTTCGAAGAATCTGCACGAGCGCACGTACAGACATGCCATCACGGAAAAACCTGAACATTTCAAATATCTGGCATTCCTTCAACTTAATAACAACAAACAATTAAGCCAGCGCCGTGGAATAAGTACTAAAAAAACACAAGTACTTCTATGTCCTCTGATGATGGGAATTTTCCCGAAAATATTTAGGAATAAAAAGGTAAATAAACATCATTTAATACCTATTCCATTACATTGTAAATTGCCTTCAAATTTATATTTTATAAAATATTTTATTTTTTAGATATTTTTAAATAATTGCATACAGAAAAGTAAGTAAAGTTAGCAGAGTGGCCTATTGTTGGTATCAGCCGGACAGTGAGGGAGTCTATCTCCTTTTCACTAGTGCTAGACCATGGAGATTGCTTTTTAAGTCCCAGATGGAACACCCGACCTACTATCAGTTCGCCACTTTACCACACAGATCCACCAAGCTGTGCTACCCATGCACAGAGTTAGCAAAGGCCGGTATCGAACCTGGAACCTTGTGGTTCTTAGGCGGATACTCTACCAACTGAGCTAAACTGCTTGAAACTTGTGTGTCATAATAGGAAATGGACTGACAAGCTAAGTTCAAATCCTGGGTGAGATCGTTTGCATTTCACTTTACACTAATGCTCTTAGGAAAGGCATGAATCTATCTCTTCTCCCCCCCAGCTATAGGTAAATAGTCAGGCAGACTGGGCACTTTAGTCTTGGTAAGGCAACTAGTTTAGAAGGAAAACTCTGAATTGAAACCAGCTGTGCTTCACTTAAAAATTGACCATGTGTCAATTCCTACCTATGGCGGAAAGGTTGGATAAATATATAAAAACTTGCTATAAGTTAAAAAAAAATTAAAAAATGATACATTTGTCATTTAGGCAAAATCAGGTCAAAATTTGACCTTGTATTGTATCAATTCCTACCTATAGTGGAGGGGTTGGGTAAATATATAAAAACTTGCTATAAGTATTAAAAAAATTAAAAAGTATGATACATTTGGCATCGAGGTAACATCAGGTCGAAAAATAATGAGATTCATTCTAACAATCTTATGTTCCAGAATAATTATTACATTTGCATATAAATTTCATATAATAAATGTAACTATTATGACATATGTTGTAGTTAATGTGTTCTTTTTCATTAATGGAGTAAAATATAATCAGTTTCTCTATATGAATAAAAAGGTAATTTCATGTCATTTGTTACAACTAGATAGAAAATATTAGAAGCAATAAACTTTCAAAATAGGTCAAAAGACTGGAATATATACAAGGTGTGTCAAAAAAAGTATCAAGATTTTTTTTTTACTTTTTGACACACCTTGTATTCTGAAAAAAAAAAAAAAAAAAAAAAAAAAAAAAAAGTTCCATTCATTCTTTATTTCTATCTTGGTAAATACAGCTTTAAACTTAGTACTTTATTTGACACACCTTGTATTCTAAAAAAAAAAAAAAAAAAAAAAAAATTAATGAATATAACTTTTTTTTTTCAGAATATTTTTTCAAAATTTTGTCAATAGGTATTAAAAAAAAAAAATCGATACTTTTTGGATACACCTTGTACATAAGCGATTTTGTTTGTTAACTCTTAACATCCTGTTGAGAATTTTCCAAATACAGAGCCTCATTCCTATAAAGATTTATCAAAAACTGTCTAAAAACGGCCTTTTCATTTAAAGTTACCAGAGATATTTCCCTTAAATCAAAGACTTCTAAATATGTTTAATATTACATTTAAACAAAGACTATCATTTAAGGCAGATTAGGAAATGTGACTTCTGGCCGGGTGGAATGACGTATGACGGTATAGGACATTAAGAGTTAAACTTACCAAGATGAGCTAATCATTAGACCTAAACTCTGCGATAGATAAGCTAATAATTCTTTTACTAGAATCAATTGAGTTAATTATAGAAAAGAACACTGCATTTAAATAAGTCAAACCAAGTCCTTAGTCATTGGTGTGTGAGCCAATAATCAAAAGTATCTTGCTAACTAATCTTTAAGACATTTTACAACAGTTATAGAGATTGAACTAAAAGGTTAACAGGTACTAAAGTGATTAATCTCAATACAAATGCAGAATAGCGCGCAAGAGATAATAGCATTAGAATCATATTTTACATATAAATAGTATTAGTCTACGGAAACTCCTGAGGTTTTGGGTGTTTCCGTGAAATGTAATGCTTTTTATACGTAATCTAATGATATTATCTCTTGCGCGCTATTCTGCATTAGTACTGCAATATCTATTTGAGCCATTGACGAGACCCTAACAAGTACTACTACTCTGGATCAGAGTTGACCTGGGAACAGTGGCACACTCTCCACAGAACTTGAGCCTCATCATCAGATGCAGTTTACAGTCATACCCCGGGGCCCCCTCCTCCCAAGACTCGTTAAGAAGGAGACGAAGAAAAAGATAAGAGACAAAAAAACAAAGAAGAATATATGACAGGCCGTGAAGGGAGAAGAAGGTGGGGAAGGGAAATAGCAGCCAATTTTCAATCTATGCTTTAAAGAAATCTAATCATTATCATCTGAAGAAAATTGCAAAAATAAAGACTGAAACTTAAAGTGTACAATATGGACTATAATCAAACTGATTTCCTCTATAATTCAATCTATAATCACTATATCACTATATCAATCTATAATCACTCAATCCATTCAGCATTAGCAGACCACAAGACACAGCAACTAGAAATTATGTCCAGAGAAAATAATCTCATCATTCAATAGATTATTCAGACTAGAATCCTTATCTTTGTTGTTTTGATCTTCATTTTCTAGCCATCTTCTGGTGCACATTACAGTGATGCTGATAGCTTTTGGATTTAGTGCTGGGATGCACATATTTGCTTTGAATGAGTCCCTAGGAAAATTTATGAGTCCCAACTAAAGACATCAAAATTCCCACCTTCTAAGCTATCCTGTGTAATTCATTTCTAAGAAACTATTGAAATGTATTTACAGTCAGCTTGAAATGGTGAGTGAAGAATTTGATTTGATGGGTCCCAACTAAAGTTGCTTCATAAATAGTTTTTATCTATGAACAACTAAAGCTGTCTAACCTCTACCTTGTGCTCCGTACAGTGTAATTCTTTTCCAAGAAAATATTGAAATGTATTTAGTTAGCTGGAAATGGTGGGGGGAGGGAAGAAAAAAAAACCCTGGGATGCATGGATATAATTTTACTGCGTCCTTTTAGATTTTTGTGACGCAGGACATGTACCTATCAGCATCTGACATATTTGATAATTTAAACTTTTTTTTTTTTTTTTTTAAATTCAGCACACTTCAAACCAGAAGAATTCACTGATTAAGATAAAGAGACGGGTATTGTTTGGATTTATTTTAACTTTCCAAGTTGTATAATAACCATACTGTTCCAACTACCATCAAATTGGTAAGACAAGGCAACAAGTAGCTGTAACTCAATACATATCTAACATTTTTGCAATCCTACTGCAGAATACCAGAGTATTTATGAAGCCTCATAACATCATAGATACCAAGCAGCTAATCAGGACTCAAGGAATGGAATCACCCAAATACATGAATGGACTATTCTTGAGTCCCATAAGTACCAGCTGTTTTGGGCACCAGCCAGTAGAGCTTAGTTGCTGTCGTTCAGACCAACAGCATACTCAGCTTACAACACAGTTGGATGTTAATCACCCAACAATATATATATATATATAATAAGTCATCCACAGACACGTGTTTTGGCATTTCACTCCTCTTAAGTGTGGCTAGACACAACAACTATCCTTAGGTAGGGTCGAACTCAGACTGACTGTTTGCCATCCTGATATCTCATCCCCTCTGTAGCGGGACTGGTGTTTTTAAACTATTAAATACATAGGTTTGTTTATGTATTTTTACGGTCACAGAGAGATCAAGTTTCCGGGGAAACTATCATTTCATTTATTATATATATATATATATATATTATATATATATACGTGGTCTAATGGTTAGAGTTGTAGGAAATGGACTCGTCGACCAGAGTTCAATTACTGGACGAAGCCGTTTGCATTTTTACATGCCGCTAATATCCTTGGGAAAGGTATGAATCCAATTCTCCCTCCAGCTATGGTTAAATAGCAGGGCAGACTGGGCTCTTTAACCATGGCTAGGTAACCAGACTAATAGAAGGAAAACTCTGATTTCAAACCTGTTAAACTCCGCTTAAGAAATTGACCTTGTGTCGCATCCTGCTTGTGCAGAGGGGTTTGGTAAATATATATATATCCCCCCACACACACATACACACATGTGTTTATATCTATTATTATACTAAATCTGAGTGAATCAATATCTTATTATAATGGAGATTGTGTGTTTGTCTGTCTGTAACCGAAACTAAATCACTATTCAAGTCACAATTCCCTTAGTTATTGACGTCACATTTACCATGAATTTATTTATATCTAAACCTCAATTATTAATAAAATCGTTATACCTTATTAATACTGTTGACCATATCTACGTACTAATAACATGTAATTGTATTTATATATACAACAAAATAGCGGTTTACAGTGTGAACGAGAAGGCTAATTTGCATATTGATATTTAACATTTGATTTTAATAAATATGTGCTTGGTATTATTGATTTCTAATTGTTTGGTTTTATCTTAAGAAATATAAACAAAAATCTCGTGGATACATCTTAAAAGAAATTTATTTACAAGAAGAAATAACTGTAATATTATCCTTTACTTCCTATTTTAACTAAATAGTTAAATTAGGAAAATTTACCAATGAAAGAGGGGAGTAATGGAAAATGATGGAATAGTTAGTTTCAAAGTTGTTCTATTTTTCGATTATACCCCCTCTGTTGCAGATCTTTTTATCTGCATTCTTAGTCAAGTTTCATTAGACTTTCTAATTTAATATGATATTTTATTATATCAAAACTTAAATACTTGCACCCGGAGGGTGCATATATTTGCTAGTATACTTAATGATGGTTAGAGAGTGTACCAGTTAAAAAGATAATGGACAAAACAATTAATAGAATAAATAGGAATAACCATTCAACACAATAGAGCATAAAGTAAACGCTCATGATTGAAGAATAATTAAGGTTCCAATTACCGTCGAACTGGGAAGACAAGGCAACAAATGATTGTAACTCAAATACAAACTCGAATGCTACAAAGTCCACTGCAAAATGACAAAATATATAAGGGTATTTGCCTGCTCATCCCACTTATGAGGGCTGGACACAAGGTCTCGTTTTTACGTGGGCACATAAAAATTGCGTCGATCCAGGGGTATGGTCCCCCTGGAACGATGCCATTAATTGTACTTTACCGGTCCAGAGGCCGAAGCACACTGGACCCCCAGCCGAGGCCGGGTATAGAAGGTAAGTTTCAAAGCATAGAATCTGGAACAGATACTACACTTTGATCCTCCCTCTATATAAGACTCCACAATGTCATTCAAGTCAAGCAGCCAATCAGAACTCAAGGAGTGGAATCACCCAAATCACCCAGATTCATGAATGGATCATTCTTGATTCCTATTTATACCAGCTGTCTTGGACACTGCTTGAGTTGGACTTAGTAGACTAACTGACTTCAATAATGATGTAATGAATATCATTGTAGGATAATGGATACAGCGACCAGAGTTCAAATCCCAATGAGGCTGTTTTCTTTTCATATAGCACTAATACTCTTGGGAAATGCATGCATTCCAACTATTTTCTCTCCAGCCATGACTAAATAGTAGGGCAGACAGGGCTCTTTAACCTTGATATGGCAACCAGTCTCGGAGAAAGAAAACTGAATTCAAACCTGTTAAACTGCTTAAAAATTGACCTGGTGTCACATCCTGCTCGTGTGAAGGGTTTGGGTAAATATATATATAAAAAAGGATATGAAAACACACAATGCTGTTAAAGTGAAAATATTTTATATCATATTCATAGCTAATATTGAACAAGATTTCGATTTATAAAAATCATCTTCAGAGCTTGTTTTTACGCCGGACTCATTGAGAGAAAGCTCTGAAGATGATTTTTATAAATCGTAATATTATTCAATATTAGCTATGAATATGATATAAAATATTTTCACTTTGGCAGCATTGTGTGTTTTCATATCCTTTTATCTTTACTTATACCGTCGGATTCATTTCCTTTCTCTTAACTTATATATATATATATATATATATGAAATTAATATCTATATATTATGTAATTTTTATGGATCAACAAGCAAAGAGTAAGCAGATTCCCATCTCTATCCCTTGGCAATTATCATCATTCAAACAAGATGGAAACAGAAAGTACCGAGAACAAAAAAAAAAGAAGCTGCAGACAGAAGAAAAGAAATTTCAATTCAAAGCTTTTCTGCAGTTGTTTTTTGTTTTTTTAAGTTTACATTATTTATTAAAACATGAAATGTTAAATTCATCAATACTGAATCAAAGTAAAGGATGAAAAGAAAAAGATAATCCAAAGATTAAAAGATTAAGATGGAAGAAAATCAAAATCCTCTTCATTAATCAATATACACTTGACTTCTCACAATACAAAATGTAATTATAACTTTTTTTTTTTTTCTATTTAGAAATATTTTAATATTTATTTATAGAATGCTGATAAAAGAATTCAAAATAAAAGTTAGAGGTGCATGGTGGTGTAATGGTTAGAGTCGTAAGAAATGGACTCGTCAACCAAAGTTCAAATCCTGGATGAAGCTACAGTTCACATAGCGCTAATACCCTTGAGAAAGGTTAGGTTAGGTTAGGTTTACGGCATATCAACCTCAGTGGGTCATTTAATGCCGATAAAGTTTTGAAATAAATTCATTCTTAATGGATACTCAATTTTTTTCATAAACACATTTTTCTATTTAAACCATAGATGGGGCCCTAACAGTTACTACCACTCTGGGTCAGAGTGGACCAGGGAGCAATGGTGATGAGGGCATGCTCCACATTCCCAAAACCTCCAAAACTGGAACCTCACAATCAGATAGAGTTTAACGTCATTCCTAGGACATGTAGACCCTCAGCCACCGCCTTCTAGCACCCATATGATAAAAAGGGTTGGGGCTTGCTATAAGGGCAATAGGGTTGGGGGCAATCATATAGGTACTAGGGTTTGACATGACCAGCCTTAAGCATCACCCTGAGAAAGGTATGAATCCAACTACTCTCTCTCCAGCTATAGGGTTAAATAGTAGGGCATACAGGGCTTTTTAACCTTGGTTAGGTAACCAGTCTAGGAGAAGGAAAACTGATTCAAACCTGTATCCTCTCTCTTTTTTTAAAATCTGCTTAGAGGTGGTCACTAAATAGGCTCAGTCCTAATTAGTGATCATTTCCCTAATTTAATAATTAATTAAAAAATTAAAATGATTTTAACAGCATGTCAAAACCAATCAAGGGTTAATTATGCCTATATATATATATATATATATATATATATATATATATATATATATATAATATATATATATATATATATATACATTTTTTAAAAGGTGGAGTATTCTTTTATTGCCAATAAAAGAATACTCCACACACCCGAGAGCTCCAGAACTGGAGACTCACCACCAATGCAATATAGTGTCATACCCGGACCCTCCTTTTGTGTGGGGGAGGGGGGGTCATATCCTTCTGCAGAGGACACAGTCAGCATATTCTAAGCCTGGCGACAGGTCGAATTTTGGTAACGGATAATGACCATTGAATTTAAATTTTTAATAATGTAAAAAATTTTTTTTAATAAAATAAGTTGGTGTTGTACAATTTATGAACTGAATTTTACAGTGAAGTGTTGTACAATTCAAGTTTTCTTCTCCTAGTCTGGGCACCAAACCAGTCTGCTCTACTAGTTACTCATGGCTGAGGGTGGGGGGTTAGAATAGTGGATTCATGCCTCCTCAAGGGCATCAGTACAAAATAAAATGCTAAAAGCTTCATCCAGGATATGACATTACATCTGGAGAAGTGAGGCTCCAGTTCTAGAGCTCTAGGGAGTGTGGAGTATCTTTGTTAGTCTATATCTATATCTATATATAGTAAATGAAGAAAAACTCTAACTGCTTCATTACAATAATTTATTTCAACCGTATTGTAATGAAGCAAGTTTAGAGTTTTTTCTTTCATTTACTAAATATCTTGCTCTGTCCTTCTACTCACTGGTATTAGGCACATTGAGCTCTTCCTATGGTCTACCTGCATCAGCTTGGTTAAACCACACGTGAAAGATCCTAACTACAGAAAAAAAACTATATATATATATATATATATATATAAATAAAGGGCAGTTGTGTATATGTGCATGTCTGGAGGAAACTTCGAAAATAAAACAATTAACGACAAATATATATATATAATATATATATATATATATACATACACATACATACATACTTTCACTATCACCAGGGCTGGTTTTTAGCAAAAATAATGAAGATTTTATTTATATTTGGAAATATTTAAAATTAAAATTGTAAGTAACAAAAGGTAATTGAATATGATGTTGATTGACTGAATTAATCGTCATATTTATAGTGTTTTTTTTTTAAATTGTAAATTATTGAATTAAAATTTCTTACTATATTATTATATATTTACGTGGGGATTTTATGAGGCATCCAGTGAGGATCTAACTTGTGATAATAATAATGGATCTGTGGGACTCACTTTTAAAAAAAAAAAAACCTCTACTCAGCGACGCCGAGTAGCCACTTCTAGTACATTATAAAGCCAAGCCAACAGGACAGTAAAAAAAAAATTATATATACTGCCCCCATGATTATTGATGATGTTGCTGTAAGTGTTTTATAACTACTCATGTTAAAACACAAAAGAATCTGGTTGAGAGTTTTATATTTATACATAAGTTGTGAAAATATTAAGTATCAGATTTTATAGTATGGAGTCAGGTTTACATTATATATATATATATATCTTTAGTTTCTTTTAATGGGGAAAAAACACGTTTTGCTCTGAAAGAAAATGTGAGTGACAAAAATAACTTTTTCCCACTGCATTGTGAACAGTGATATCAAATAAGTCTTATTGCTTAAAGTAACAGTTTAAAATGATTAAAAATGTTTTTATTCCCTTTTACCTCACATTTGCCAGTGTGAAACATAAGTAACAAGTAGGAAATAACTGATGTCTCGAACAACTTATCAAATAACAGGATGGCTTTATTTGCTAGTGGAATAATTTAGTAAATTCTCAATTGTTTAGTTATTAAATTTGGAGATAATTGTAATTAAATCTCAAAGTAAGAGAGGTAAAAAAAAAAAAATTATTTTAAACTAAAAGCTTACACATAATAAATCTAAGAGTGGGGTACTGTGTGGACTTACATTGAGGTGGGTGGGGTGAGGCTTGAACTGTTATGGGAAGGTTCACAATTTTAGAGTCAAATTTATTTTAACTTATTTTGTTATTAATACAAGAATTAGTCCAAGTTAAAAGCATGATAAGGGTAACTCAAACCCAACATTTTTAGACATTTTTCCGATGCAGTATCATTGGGAATGAAAAAAGGAGTTGGTAAATAAGTCAGGCTTGGTCCATTTGCCAAAACTTTTTCTTATTCTAATGATACTTGTATCAGAAAAATAAGATCTAAAAAGTTTGGCTTCCTGTTACTGTTACTGCGCTTTTAACCTGGACTAAATATAAATTTACTAAATCAAATATATATAATATATATATATATATATACACTTCCCGATCGTGAAGATTGGGAAACCCCAAACTACGTACCGATATTGTGACAGGGGAGCATCTCGATATGGGCCGACAATTGATGCCCTTGCAGAAGTCAGTTTCAGCGATAAGGACCAATTGACAGAAGTGGGTGGGCTGGATAACATCCTCATCGAAAGACAGGCCGATGGTAGCTGTAAGAAGTTTGAGAAAGGTGACTCAGCCCTCCATCCTGAAGCGACACATGACGGACGCCATGGAAACATTTCCTACATTGAAGTCTGACTGTGTGGCAGGGCATGTATGTCGAGGGTTTCTAACTGAAATACTTGTAGAATGGCCTTATTCTGTAAAGAAGCGGCAATCACCAAATATATATATATATATATATATATATATATATATATTAGCAAACACTCTGCACAAGCAGGATGTGACACAAGGTTGTTTTTAAATTCAGAGCTTTCCTTCTCCTACACTGTTACCTGCCCTACTATTTACCATAGCTGGAGGGAGAATAGTTGGATTCATACCTTTCTCAAGGGTATTAGCGCTATGTGAAATGTAACCAGCCTCGGCTAGGATTTGAACTCATCTCGTCGTGTCCATTTCCTACGACAGTAGCCATTATACCACTATGCGCCTCCTTACATATTTATATATTACTAACTGAACCTAAAAATGAATTGTAAACTTATTCTTAAAAATGTTTCTGATAATCACACTCTGTAAAATTCCAGTGTTATATTTACACAGTAAATGGTATATGTACATAGTATTTTCTTGAACTTCTAAAATATTTTAGAACTAAAGTATAGTTATAAAAAGGAAAAATATATTTTAGGTTTTAAATAAAGAAATAAAATTAGGATTTTTTTTTTTTTTTAAAATATAATTATGATATTTATAGATTTTTTATTAAATTGCATCATCTTTAACTTCAATATAGGGCCGGTTTAGCTCAGTTGGTAGTATTCAGCTGGGAACCTCAAGGTTCCTGTTTGATACCGGCCCTCGCCAACTCAACGTATGAGTAGCACAGGGATCTGTGCGGTAAAGAAAGGAGCTGATGGTAGGTGTGGTGCCTCACCTCAGACAACTAAAAAACAATCTACTTAGTCTAGCACGTAGAATAATCATACTAAGTTCCAATTACTGTCGAATTGGTAAGACAATGCAACAAGTAGCTGTAACTCAATACAGATATAACCTTGCTGCAAGCCTACTGCAGAATGCCAGAGTATTTATGAAGCCTCATAACATCATAGAAACCAAGCAGCCAATCAGGACTCAAGGAATGGAATCACCCAAATACATGAATGGACTATTCTTGAGTCCCTTAAGTACAGCTATTAGGCACTAGTTCAGTTGTGCTTAGCCAGTTGCTGTTGTCCAAACAACAGTACACGGACTGACTGACCGACTTCAAGATAGCATTAGTGAAGAGGGGTAGACTACCTCGCTATCTGGCTGATACCGACTTTAATAGACCAAAATAGATCCATAACAATTCTTTGGATTCTTTAGAGTGTTCTTGTCTTATAAAATAATCAATGATAAACTGTGCATTTCCACTTGTAGAATCTTACTGTTGCACTACACCAATAAATCAGAGATCTTTATCAGAATATGAGCAATATTATTTCCTTTTTAACTCTTAATGTCCTATACCACTTCATTCCACCCGGTCAGAAGTCACATTCGTTTTCTAATCTGCCCTAAATGATAGCCTTTGTTTAAAATAATATTAAGCATATTTAGAAGTCTTTATTTTAAGGGAAATATCTAGGTTAACTTTAAATGAACAGGCCATTTATAGCCATTTTTTGATCAATCATTATATGAACGAGGCTCTGGAATTCTCAGCAGGATGTTAAGAGTTGAAATATCCTCACAAAAAAAAAAAAAAAAAAAAAAAACCTGTTTAAAAAGTCATTTTGATAAATATCTTATAGAATTGACACAGACACGGTATATGTCTGCTAATCATTTTTTGTAATCTAGGTTAGTCAGTTCTTATTGACCAATAAACCTGTTGATTAAATGGTGTGAATGCAAGCCATTAACCAAATTCTATCCACAAGAAATTGATTTTTCTTACCCTGGTTGGGGAGGAAGAATATAATCATTCAAATAAAATGTACCATCATTTTTATTGCATCTTTTCTAAAAGAAAAAAAAAAAAAAAAAAAAAAAAAAATGGTGCTAATCACAGAATTCCGTCCCAGCCTCCTGCCTTAAAAAACGCTAGGCGGTGATAGCTGAAAAAACAACCCTCCCTAAATAAAATAAAAATACCGAAAAAACAAAAAAATTTTCGATTTTTTTATTGTTAATTGATTGTCGAAAAAAAAAAAAAAAAAAAAAAAAAAAAATAAAATACGAAAAAAAACAAAAAAAAATTTTAAGCTGATTAAGGTTTTTATCGACAAATTATTTTTTTTAGTGTGTTTGAGGGCGTTAAAAGTAAGCCATATTTTTATCGACAATGTAAATATTTTCCCCTCCCTTAAATATTTTAAAGAGGGGATGGTTAAAATATTTACATTTACTTGTCAAAAAAAAAAAAAAAAAAAAAAAAAAAAAAAACTGGAGGGGGTAAAATATATCGCAATAACTTTCGGTAAAATGCCTTAAGCGCTTCAGCAAGGCACCGCTTCAGCTAGGGACTTCATTCGTAGGGAGGTTTGTTTTTTTCAGCTATCACCGACTAGCGTTTTTTAAGGCTGGAGCGGAATTCTGCGATAGCATCGAAAAAAAAGAATTCTGAATTTCCAAATTCTTCAGACATTATTAGTCATTTTTTACAGAAATTCAATGAATTTTTTAAAAATTAACATTCTCCCCACAAGGTTGTTGTACTAATTCTTAACCACAACAATATCTCCAAAGACAAGGATATAACTTTTGTTAAAAAAACATTTCAATAAAATTGGAGAGAAAAGGGAAAAGAATTCTGTGCATATTTCTCTGAATTTTTTTAAACGAGGCTTGTTAATTAGTATTATTTGGATTATTCGGACTATTGTCCTCATCTTTAAACGTTGCACAGATTAACAATAAAGATGAGGACAATAGTCCGAATAATCCAATAATACTAATTCTGGTCATGTTTTCTGGAAAATAATCCTGGAAGATTAATTTACTTCAAATGGTATAGATATTTTTCTGATTATAATGACGCTTCCATTTAGAAAGAAGAAAATGAATAGTTTTCTTGGGGTAAACAAGTCAGCAGAGTGGCCTATTGTCAGTATCAGCCAAACAGAGAAGGAATCTAACCCTTTTCACTAGCGCTAGACCAGGGAGATTGATTTTGCATCTGAGGTGGAGCGCCACATCTATTTCATGGGGTACTTCTTTTAAGTTGATATCGCACTAATTATTACTTAAAAAGAAAAAAAACGAAGCTATTATCAAAACAAATTTCATTGTTATTTCTGTTACATTGAAAAGCAGAACGATTAAAAAAATGATGTTTAGCATTCCACAAAATTATAATTCAGCTATAAATTGGACTAGAGATGTTTTTTATTCCTCTCAGTAGAGCACTTTAAGTATTGCTCTATAAAAATCTTGCTATGATGTGTCGTTTTTTGTTGGGTTACATACATGAGAACTTTAGTGATAAATCAATAATTAGTTCCTATTTTTGCCTGGAAAAGATTTTTTTAAACAATGATTAGAGAATTAAGAACTTTTTTCATTTCAAAATAATCAGAATAGTTATCCTCTCTTCAAAAATCAAATTCAAATGGAAATCACTGGATCAGTAAGCAAAATGCATGGTTCTTAGATACAAAAAATTAGAACAACAAAAATATCCAAAAATCTTTTAGTTTATTGTAGATATCTCAAAGTAGGCCAAAATCTAATAAACTATCATGATTACATCTTTTTTTGCTTTTATCAAGCTTCACTTGCTAGAATCCTTTTTAGTTTACTACTTCCCATAAAACTTATCCTGTTCAACAAATTACCAGCTTCACCCTCTTCAATAAACATGGTGCTTATGACACCCTCAGCCGCTTTTTTTTCTTTCTTTTTTTCAAATATATTTTTTATTTATTAGTTCATATATATATAAAGTAAGCCTAATAAGTCAGAATAGAAATCTACCTAGGTTTCTCGCAACGATATCAGGATATTCTGTCAGGGTTTGGTGCAAAATTCATTTTATTCCCAAAATTCGTCACAAGGGCATACAAGATTAGCATAAAAAGACGAAATCAATAGAAAATAACTACAATAAACCAAACTTCTAATTAATTCCTTTATTTACCTAATTTTATATTATTTTTTAAATTTTAATCTTTTTTTATTTTTTTGTTTAAATCAATTATATATATATTATATATTATAGCTTAGGCCTCAGCAGGTGAAACCCCGGCTCTACCAACAATACAGAATTTTCTACAATTATTCATTAGGCAACATTATGTTGAGTAAGAGGTCAAAGTAGGGAGATGTCTGAAGACTTACAAGTTCTTTACAAAGAAAACAGTATATCATTGGTGTTCCAAATTCGTCTTATAACACATTCTCTTTTTTTTTTTCTTTGGTGGGGGGTGGGGGTATGTGGATTACAAACCAATAAATCATGGAGACATTTTTTCATGATACTACTTTTAAGTTGATATACACTAATTATTACTTAACACAAACCATTACGAAAACAATTTCGTAGGGCGTAGAATAATTTTTTCTTATTGGAGCGTTCAGATAAAAGTGACAGTTTTCTTTTTATTAGGTTCAGTTTTTTAAGGCTTTTTTTCTTTTAATTCTATGCTAGCAAAAACCAAAAGTTCCCATCTAAACTCCCTGCAACTTTCTTAAATAAATAAATAAAAGTGCCATCCTCAACAACCTACCTATTTATTCGTTATATTTTGTCTTAAGACAGGCCAACCAATTTCCCGAAGAAATAAATAGATTACCATAATCTCATTCAAGATTTAAAAAGGGAAAACTATTCTAGCATGAGTTATCACTAGAGTATACTGTAGTAATATATTGAATACATTAACAGTAACACCCGCAGTGATATAATTCAATTAGATAAATTTGGAGTTATCAATTCAACTAAAAAGTTTGATGATTATGAGGGAGGTACACTTTTCGGTAACGTTAATTGCAGTTCTCAAAAACAATCTACCCACGATTTATTCTAAGGCGTTCTGAATAATCAAGAATACATTTTGTTTTTTGTTGTTTTTTGGTGTGGGGGCTGCCCGTCTAACATACATAATTTTCTCTTTAAAACCATTTGAATTTACAAAAAAAAGATCTTTTTTAAACTTGGTTAACAGAATGAAAAAAAAGACGAAAAAAAAGGCGAAAAAAAAAAGTCTTTCGGGTGGAGGGAACAATTGAATAAGCCTTACAATTGTTATTTTTTCTTTTTTTTTCTTTCAGTTAGATAGAAAATATATATATTTTTATCAAAATAATTGGCAGATTCCATTGGTCAATTCATCGGCATAAAAAAAAACAAAACAATGAATAATATTTGTTAAGAAGAACGATTGACAGTTATTTTGCAATAACTGAAAGAAAAAGGATTTATTTTATTTTGGAGATAAACAGTAGAACATCTCCACGTGTTGTTCAAGTCTCCCTGATAGGCGGGATTAGCATTTTTTTTTTAAGTTTAATCTCCGGGTTCACTAAGATTACAGAAGACAAAGAGATATTGCCCGAAAATTATTAAAATGATTATAATCTATAATCTAATAAATATATATTTTTTTAAATAACCGGATTCAGTGATTGAGAACTTGTTAGGTTCTTGGTGAGGGATCAAATTTCTTTAAACGATGGATAACCACGGAAATAGTACAATATGAGAAATTAGTATCTTTTTTTTTTTTTTCAAACTTTAAACCGCACTTTGTACAAATCAAAAATATTAACCTTGTTCAGAGAATTGAAACATAAAATTACGAGAATTTGTACTTAATATACCAAGAGTGATA
>CM042145.1:20168582-20217041 GCA_023376005.1 Doryteuthis pealeii | reverse complement strand
AAGAGAAAATAGTAAATTGAAGAACTTTTATTTGAATATTTGTAAATACTTGCCAATGGGATATGGAGTTTCTTTGCTTAATATTTTTGGTAATTTATGAGGAAGACCGTCCCTGTCTCCTGCCTCAGAAATTGCTACCCGGTGATTATTAAGATAACGTCCCCAGCTATGTCGTCTCGGTGGTGTTACTTGAAAGAAAACAACTAACTTAGGGCATTAAATGTATTTTAGAGGTGGGGGGGGCTTCTCTTTTTTTGTCGTAATTCTTATTTATTTATCGTAATTTGTTTAGAAATTTATTTATAGAAATTGTCGTAATTCTTGTTTATTTATAGAAATTTGTCGTAATTTTTGTTTAGATATGAAGATGGATATCTATCTATCTACCTCAATTTGTTCATTTTTTTACTTTGTTTATATATATCTATCCACCCATCTCCATTTGTTCATATCAAAAAAGAGAAGCCCCACCCCTCTAAAATACATTTAACGCCCTAAGTTGGTTGTTTTCTTTCAAGTAACATCGCCGAGACGACATAGCTGGGGATGTTATTTTAGTAGTCACCGGGTAGCAATTTCTGAGGCAGGAGACCGGGACGCACTTCCTCATAAATTACCATATTTTTTAAAAGTTTCATAGAAATCCAAACACATTCATTAATTTTTTTAATTTTTCACAAGTAAAATAGTGCTTTGAAAGAAGGGGAATAACTCTGTAATTAGCAATTAATAATCATGATAAAAGAAAGGAAGTGTAGTAATCTTTTCATTTCCTTTCATCTTTAAATTATTATTATTATTAGAAGTAGTAGTAGTATTAATTAATTACATTAGTTAGTATATTATATATTTATGATTATAAGCTATATGGTTGTAAACTTCTAAAACTTAGAACATATAATCAGTGAAATTGATCGCCTTGGGTTACCTCCCTTGGTCGATGATAGAAATTTGATCTTAATCAGAGTGAATGCTGACCTCAATTGTTAAGTTTAGAGATTGCTTTATTCTCTCAGTTATTTTAATGGAATTAAGCTAAGAAAAATCTTGCTGCATTTATACTGTGTTACAGCATTCTTTACTGACTAAAGGGTAATTCCATGTCAAATCATCCAGAAAAAAGTAAAATTGTCACCCACCTCTTCAATATTTCTGAAATCGCCCCCCCCCCCCCCCATTTAAAAAAAAAATTCCTTGGGCAAAAATGTTTCAATTAACCAATTTTTACTAGTAGGGAAATTTTAGAACCCATTTTAAAGACAAAAATAGATTACAAAATGTTGCCATTTTTCACCCACCACCTTCAAATTTAGAGAGCTAAAAGTTGACATAGCTCTGCCAATTTTTGGGGATTGTCCAACTTTAACATAATCCACACTTGGACAAAATTTCAGAAAAACTGAAGTGGGTGGGTGACATGGCCTTGATGATTTGACATGGAATTAACCTAGGACTGTCTATATAACAAAAAATAAAATAAACATTATTAACCTGTAGCAAATAACAGACATTTTTCCTTAGGTGCATTTAGCATCTCCACACTGGATGGTCAGGTTCTCAAATTAGTTGAACAGTTCACATACCTAGGTAGTAATATCTCATCTACAGAAGGCGATGTCAACATACACATAGGAAAGGCATGGGCTGTTATAGACAGATTATCAATCATATGGAAATCTGATCTCTCTGATAAGATAAAGCAAGAATTCTTCCAAGCTGTAGCCGTGTCTGTGCTACTGTACAGCTGCACCACTTGGATTCTTAATGAAAATCTTAGAGCAAAAGCTAGATGGGAACTACACAAGGATTCTACGTGCTGTCTTAAACAAATCTTAGAAGCAGCTCCTCCAAAAAAAGCAACTGTACTGCCACTTACCTCCTATCACACAAACTATCCAACTTAGTCAAATAAGACATGCTGCAGAAATAAGTTTGAACTCATAAAAAACTGAGCTATGAGACTCTCAGCAAATCAATCTGAGCCTCCCATGTCCAAGACAGTTGGTATTTATAGAAATCAAAAATTATCCATTCATGCATTTGGGTGATTCCATTCCTTGAGTTTTGATTGGCTGCTTGGTTTCAATGATATTGTGGAGTTTTATAAATACCCTGTCATTCTGCAGTAGAATTGCAACAAGACGGGTTTGCATTAAGTTACAATCGCTTGTTGCCGTGTCTTACCAATTCGACGGTAATTGGAACTTAGTTTGATTATTCTTCAATAAAGCTTGATTTGATCCAAAAGGCAGAAAAGATTTAAGCAGCAGAAAGAGAACATGTTCAGCAAGTGGCTCTGTTGCATAATTGTGTGGTGGTGTAGGTTTTTGACAAGCCCTGTAGCAAGAATTCTAAAGGGCCATTGTTTTTCAGATCAGGGGATGGAAAAATACCAGTAACGCTTATGGTGCCAACTGACCCCAAAGGCAGGAACCTCGCGAGTCATGTGATAGAGTTAGGAAGTCAGTTTCAACCTAAATGGCATGCAGAACAGACGTGTTTTGCTGAGGTTGGCTCAACCGCGGAGTGAATAAGGATGGGTAGTATTAAAATCTTGTACAAGAAAAACAAAGTCTTGTAGTTAATTAATGCATGACTTAAAAAGAAGCCCATAGTTAGAAACAGCCAGACAAGAACTTAGAAAAAGAAGAGACAAGATGACAACCGGCCAAAAGAAAGAAGAGGAAACAACCACTAGACAAAGAAGCAAGTAAGTCACAGTCTTAACTCTATCTGTCTGATAGGTACCTGAGGATCAAAGTGTAGTATCTGTTCCAGTTTCTATGCTTTGAAACTTACCTTCTATACCCGGCCTTGGCTGGGGGTCCAGTGTGCTTCGGCTTCTGGACCGGTAAAGTACAATTAATAGCATCGATCCAAGGGGGCCATGCCCCCCAGATCATTGCAATTTTTATGTGCCCACGTAAAAACGAGACCTTGTGTCCAGCCCTCATAAGTGGGATGAGCAGGCAAATACCCATAACTCTATCTGTCTGTCTGTCTCTTTCTCTCTCTCTCTATCACACACAAACTCTCTTGTTTATATACCTGCAATGGGCTATATAACAGCTCAACCATCTGTGATGGTATGACAAGCCACCAGCCACCTCACACATGGATTTTCCAGATTGATACATAATATATCCCTGAATGAACAAATGAACGACACCCCAGATGCTTTTCAACTGGTATGCAACATAAACCTGAATAAATAAACAAGCAGAGGATGCAACAGAATCAATTGCAGATGCAACAAAAACCATCAAATGCTCCACAAATCCCTATGCAATCAGCACAGCCACAACAACAACAACAACCAGCAGCAGCAGCAACAATATATCCCTGAATGAACAAATGAATGACATCCCAGACACTTTTCAACTGGTATGCAACATAAACCAAACAAGCAATATCCCAAATGACTATAAAAGAGAACTAAATTTTCCTTTATATCTCAAAGGGCTGGTTTAGCTCAGTAGGTAGAGTGTTCGACTAGGAACCACAAGGTTCCAGGTTCGCATACCTTCCCTCACTAAGTTAGCATATGAGTAGCACAGGGATCTGAGCTACTCCGCCTCAGACACCAAAAACAATCTCCTTGGTCTAGCATTAGTAAAAAGGTGATAGACTCCCTCGCTGTCTGGCTGATACCGACTTTAGGCCACCATGACAATGATTTTACATCTCAAACATGTCTTGTCTACATAGTTGTGTTAATTCTTATTTTTTTCTAGTTAGTATGAGTTATGATATCCAAGGATGATTACATTCATACAAGACTTGTCCTCACTTGTTGGTACTATAGCTCCTTGTATAACATATCAACACAACTAGCAAAAATATGGGACCATATGACCTTTAGGCACCCCTTTTTGATCTCGATTAAGAAAGGACATGTTTTTTATTTACACCATCAATATCCAGTTGTTTTAACAGATGATTTTTAGATTTTTTTTTAAATTATAAAATTAACCCCTAACAAACAACCGGATATTGACAGTGTAAATGAAAAATATGTCCTTTCTTAATCGAGATCAAAAAGGGGTACCTAAAGGTAATATGGTCCAAAATATGCACAATCTAGGTATAAGTATTTAAGTTTTAATGTAATGAAATATATTGCATTAGAAAGACTTATGGGGCTAATTTAAAGGTTGTTTGGGTGTTGGTATTTCAGCCCCATATAAAGGCTTGGCTCTTTGTTCTTCTGTACTGGTGAGCTGAAATGGAAGGCATTCAAGGAACGAGAAAGGAAAGAGACAAAAGGCAGAAGGTGGCTTTACAACTCAGGTTTTATTGAACGGGGTCACAGTGTCATGTAAGTAAAAAAAGGTAAAGTGATCGGGGTGGCCTAATGTCAGTATCAGCCAAACAGCGAGGGAGTCTATCCCCTTTTCATTAGCGCTAGACCAAAGAGATTGTTTTTTTATGTCTGAGGTGGATAGGATTATGATAGGATTTGTCTCTAGGACCAACAAAAAAATTATAAGACATAAACTTAACAAAAGTAAACATCTAGATTGAGGGAAAATGAAAATTGCTCCTCACTTTACCGCACAGATTCTTGTGCTACTCATACACTGAGTTGGCAAGGGCCAGTATCAAACCAGGAACCTTGTAATTCCTAGGCGGACACTCTACCAACTGAGCTAAATCGGCCCTTAGTTCATTATAATTGAAAAGAAGGACTCAGATTACAATAATGATAAGACTTTATTTTAATAGAAGTTGTTCTGAGGTGAATAGATAGTGAAATTTGAAATATCCCATCATACAGGTAAAAAATACCAAGAAAATTTGGTACAGTCGTGGGTGGAATTTTGTAGGCAAAGAGTTAACCATAAGTTGGTTCAGCAAGTATTTCAACACAGATATTGATGACAAAACTGAAAATATCTCATCTATAAAATAAACAGATATATAACAACAGTTTCAGAATGAAGTTATATTTGAAATAACTAAACTTTACTTGCATTTTCACCTAGCAATGATTCCATGTTTTTTTTCAATCAAAATAAGAAATTTAAAAAATAAAACATGGTAGTTGGAGGCATGTGGTCAAATGGTTAGAGTCGTAGGCTATGGACTCGTCGAACCAAGTTCAAATCCTGGTTGAAGCTACAGTTCACATAGCACTAACACCAATGGGTAAGGTACGAATCTAACTACTCTCCCTCCAGCTATGGGTAAATAGTTGGGCAGACTGGGCACTTTAACCTTGGTTAGGTAACCAGTCTAGGAGAAGGAAAACTCTGGATTCAAACCTGTTAAAACTCCGCTTGGGGTGGTCACTACTAGAATAGGCTCAGTCCTAATTAGCCATCTATTTCACTATTTTTTTAAAATGCTAACTAACATGTAAAAAAGAGAAGGGGAAATTATAAACTTTTCAAAAGTTAAAAAAAATTGTATTGAAAATTTTTTACATTATTTAATTTCCTTACTATTACAACAACAACCAAAAACAATTTCTAAATTCCAATAAATCTTGCTTTTCTAATTTCAAAGAATGTCTTTGAAACAGTCAAATTTAACAATAATTTCCACGCACAAGGTGACTTTTAACTTGAATAATCTCCCTTTATAGGAACTCTTTTCGGAAAACATGGCTTCCTTTCGCAGCATCGGTCGTGCGGTGTCTGCTCTAAGGATCTTATCAGTTGCCCAACATGCGAGAAAAGTTCATATAGGCAGGCCATTAGCAGCATGTAAGTTAATTTCAATAATATTTGAAATCTTATGTTCCTTAATAGCACATTATGTTGTAAAAATGTATATCTTAATCCTTTGTTGCAACCTGCTACTATGACCTTGGTTGAAGCAAAGAAAAAACGAATAGAAAATTCAATTAAACCATTCATTGTTTTGATTTTAGCTATTAAAAAAAAAAAAGTGTCCCCCATCAAAAGAATTAATTGCTAATTTAAATCAATTACACACAAACTTAGAACATCTGTTTTTAAATTCTTTTTTGACACTTATTACCTATTTATATTAAGTTCTTCATATCCTCTATGCATCCATTTAAATGGAATTCATATACAAATATTTACTCATTTCTTTGCATCTGAGTGTGAAAAGAATTTAGGGTGCCAGTGTAAAGTGAATTTATGAGGATTTATTTACATAGATTTATCAATTTTCACATACTTTTTGCTTTATTTTTAAACCACAGATTTTTTTTTATTTCATTTTTGTGTGGGGTCAAATTAAGTACCAGACATAATGCTTGTTTGGTTATAAATAACTGAAGTTTCTTTTTTACATCATGAAATAACTTGAGATTATTGTTTTTAATATTAGTGTTGGTGTTAATTCTAGAATTTTCTAATTTCTTATTCATTGTCTGCTTGTTCATGAAAAATGTTGTGTGTAATTTTGTTTTTTTACACCTTGTTCAACCGCAATATTGGATATAAATAATAAGTTATCCGCTCTTTCGTATTTACAAAAACTACTCTCTACAGGAGACAACAAAATTAAAACTCTTTTTTTTTTTTGTTTTCCTTTTAAATTATTGACTTAGTAAATGTTTTTGTTTATATTATTTTTCTAGTTATTGAATTATTAATTACTTATAAAGAAAACAATAGAATAATATTTTGTTTTCTTCTATTCCATAAGTTGTACTTGTAAAAGGAAAACTGTTTGTTTACCTTTTCAAATCCGTCTTTATTGACTCGTATAACAAATTGCCCACTTCAATTCAAATTAAGAAACAATTTTTGAAAAACATCACTTGAAAATGCAACGAGATAATAAGAAATTATTGTGTATTATTGCTATGAACTATTTCATGGAACCGATAGGTGAAGTAAAAATAAAATAAAACATTCGTAAATCTGACCTTATTGGTAGGTATGCTCAATTTCGCGCACCTGCTGATAAGGGGATCACAGGAAATTCTTCTAAAAATCTACTAAAATAAACAAATATCCGATTTTAATAAAACTTTCGGTATATGAAGTAGAAGAAAAATTTACTAAATTGAAAAGGCTAATTATTTTTTTTTCGTTAGTTTTTGTTTCGCGCATTGATCCTCCGTATAAATTTCTTGGTAAGTTTTTCGGTAAAGAAGAACAATTTCCCCGTAAATTCCTACCATAAAATAAACTGAATCCTCATTTTATGTCCATGTTTTTGCAATAAATGTTTTATTTTTCTTGCACCCGTTATTTTACAATACTAAATATATTTTCTTGATTTTTTATTCTTTAACAAATAAAGAAAATATATTTAGTATTGTAAAATAACGGGTGCAAGAAAAATAAAACATTTATTGCAAAAACACGGACATAAAATGAGGGTTCAGTTTATTTTATGGTAGGAATTTACGAGGAAATTGTTCTTTTTTATCAAGAAGTCTCACTTTTTATTATATTTCTGATAGAATTTTGTTGTAAATAATTTTTAACATTTTTTTTTTTTTATCTTCCCAGCTCTTTTTTCAATAATATTAAGAGTTAAATACTAATGCACCAACAAAATTCTAAATTAGTAATTTGTTTTTGTTTCAGACTAAAAATTATTACATGTATGATTCTCCATAGAAAATTATGTTGCTCTAATTCTTCACGCTAAGATGCTATAACTATGAAAACAAAGATTAAGAATTTATCGTAAATTTATTTAAAATGCAAAACATGTACATTATATGTAACAGAAATTTGGTTTTTCTTTAACACATAAACTTGGATTTTTTCTTTATATTAAACGTAAAAGAAAACATTAAAAAGATAATTTTCCATTTTTTATTGAAGTTTTAAAATATTTCTTAACAATTTACGCACATGTGAAAAGTCCATAAATTGAGCATACCTACCTTATTGGAAATCATATTTAAAAAAATAAAAAAAAGGTTTTCATGAATACTTGCTTTTTTCATGAACCAACTTTCTGCAGTCTCTATTTATTTACTGGCTGTATACCCGGGTTTTATAGTATCCAGTTAAATTTAAATTATACACTTTTAAATCTCAATGTTGACCATTGGATAGCAGTACCTATTGCTCGATATGCTTATTGTGAAAATGTTACAATGGAAGTTTGTGCATGTTAACTACTATTTATCAATAACACAATAATAATACTTTTCGAAAGGAAGTGAGACCCAATATCAACCAGGCTAATGAACAGAATGCTCGATGTGGAAATTCATTAAATTTAGCCTTTTTCCCCTCTATTTCCTCATATCAAGGTTGGTAATTTGGTCCCTAGTGACCCCAAATGAGTTCAGGTATAAAAATAGATACCACCATTGGATTCCTCATAAAATTCTACCCTGGAAAAGTTTTGTTTGATCTTAATACAGAGCTTTGTTTTCAATTGCGTCCCTGGACAGACAGATAAACAGGGACACCAGTTTGTTTTGTTTTTTTTTTGGAGGGGGGGGGTTGTTTTGTTCTTTTTTTTTTTACTTAGCATTTTCTCTCATTTAAAAAAAAAATTTTTTTTAAATTTCTGCTTCAAAATAAAACTATGAACATCACATGAAATACTATTTTTCTAATTTCAGATTGGAATAAGGACTGGGCTCCTGGACCATATCCAAAAACACAAGAAGAAAGGGAAGCAGCAGCCAAAAAATATGGTCTTAGAGTAGAAGATTATGAACCCTATCCAGATGATGGCACTGGACTTGGTGACTATCCTAAATTGCCTGATATCTCAATGGAAGGCAAAGATCCTTATGAAAACTGGGATATACCTGTGTTGAAAAGGAATTTTGGTGAACCTGTAAGTTTTTGCACACTTTCCCCTCTCTCTCTCCTCTCTCTCTCTCCTCTCCTCTCTCTCTCTCTCCTCTCTCTCTCTCTCTCTCCTCTCTCTCTCTCTCCTCTCTCTCTCTCTCTCTCTCTCTCTCTCTCTCTCCTCTCTCTCCTCTCTCTCCCTCCTCTCCTCTCTCCTCCTCTCCTCCCTCCTCTCTCTCTTCCTCTCTCCTCTCTCTCCTCCTCTCTCTCTCCTCTCTCCTCTCTCTCTCTCTCTCTCTCTCCTCTCTCTTCTCTCTCTCTCTCTCTCCTCTCTCTCTCTCTCTCTCTCTCTCTCTCTCTCTCTCCTCTCTCTCCTCTCTCTCTCTCTCCTTCTCTCTCTCTCTCTCTCTCTCTCTCTCTCTCCTCTCTCTCCTCTCTCTCTCTCTCTCCTCTCTCTCTCTCTTCCTCTCCTCTCTCTCTCTCTTCTCCTCTCTTCTCCTCTCTTCTCTCTCCTCTCTCCTCTCTCTCTCTCTCTCTCTCTCCTCTCTCTTCTCTCTCTTCTCTCTCTCCTCTTCTCTCTCCTCTTCTCTTCTCTCTCTCTCTCTCTTCTTCTCTCCTCTCTCCTCTCCTCTCTCCTCTCTCTCTCTCCTCTCTTCTCTCCTCTCTCTCTCTCTCTTATTGCTTCCTCATCTTTATTTTTCTATAACATCAGATACATTTCATTTTTATTTTGATAAAATTATTTTTATACTTTTAGAGACGTTTTCAATTTATGATTCTAATATCAATTTGAATTTTGTTTTAACCTTTAAGATGCTTGCATTTTTGTTTTTCTGTGATGTCCATTGCTTACCCTGAAGCAAAAAAAAAAAAACAAGCTGCTTCACATGTCTTTCATGAAATCCACCATTTGTGAGTTGTGCGCATGTGCAAGTCCTTACATTACTATTGCTTATGAATATGCAGGAGTTATTGTGACTCATCCAAACGGACAGACAGCAATTTTTAGTCAATAATCATTGAGAGTGAACCAGATGAGAGTGACACTTGGTTGTAGCATATAGAGTGGACCTTTGTGAGAGAGAGAATAAAGAAATGAATATTGTTTTGGAAAGGAGTTGGAGGCCGTGGTGTAATCGTTGGTCATAGAAAATGGACTCCGCAACCAGAGTTCAAATCCTGGATGAAGTTACAGCTCACATAGCGCTAATACCCTTGGGAAAAGTATGAATCCAACTACTCTCCCTCCAGCTATGGGTAAATAGTAGGGCAGACTGAGCTCTTTAACCTTAGTTAGGCAACCAGTCTAGGAGAAGGACAACTCTGAATTCAAACCTGTTAAACTCCACTTGGGGTAATCACTACTAGAATAGGCTCAGTACTAATTAGTGATCTATTTCACTAATAATAATTTCTAGAACCAAAACGAGTTCTGTGTGCCTTTGTCAGTTAGAGGATATGAGAAACAAGTCTCTTGGCATTTCTAGTTACATTTACACACTAAAAATTAACATTAAATGTCCTTCTACTAAGAATTTGGACTTGTACAGAAAAGATTTTACATAGGGTTCTTGGTTAAATTGGACTAAGTGACTTTAACCTTATGGACTATCCATAACTCTATCTATATCTTTTATATGTACATGTAGGTAACTATTGTTTATGTTCTTATTGTACCTTGTGCCATACACGTATTTCTTGTATATGTTATAAATGTCTCCATGTGCTTTTATTAAAGTCCATCTTGTTATATGTTTAGCACCCTTGTCGGAGTTTGTTCGTTTCAACAAGTAATACCAAATATTATAACCTTGAACCTTACAATTATATTAAGAGAGCATTATTTGTCCAAAGGTAAACCAAAAATTATCTCTCTCTCTACACAGAGTTACTGATGAGTACTTCACTAGCCTTTGAAACATTAGTTTGAATTTTCATTAATCATTATTTAATCGCAAAAGTTTGTGTGTTATAATATTCTTGAAAAGTTAACATTTGTTCCTTCCACTTAAGAGAAATTTCATTTCATTTTTTCTTCTTTTTTTATAGGTCCATGCTGAAGCCAACTGGTTGCGAGAAGATCGGATGAGCCCAGATGTAGTTCCTAATATGCGTTTTTCTATGTAAGTTTATTTTTCCTCAATGGCTTCAGGCAAAATTCTTCTTTGACTCTGAACTTTATATTCCTTATTCTTTTAATAATAATAATAATAATAATAATAATAATAATAATGAAGTTTATTGTGTACTGTGCTCAGGTGCACCACAACTCATCAAAATCTCATGTCTAGTACATAGAATAATGTATTAGTGTCAGGAACATGAATAGCTTACAGTAATAATATACATGTATGTGTGCGTGCGTGCATATGTGTGTGGATGGGGGTATCAGGTATAGTGTTGGCGGATTACAGGAAGCATGGAGGCATTGAAAGATGCAGTGTTTCGGCAGCCTACAACGGATGCAGGCAGTTTATTCCATGCCTTGGCAACTCTGATTTTTTGACTTTGTAGGCATGCCCATGTGTGTTAGAAACATGGAGATCAAAAAGGTGCTCAAGATTGCTGTTGTTAAGATGATTATACATATGAAACCAATCTGTTTATTATTTCTCAGAATTTTTGAGATGAGGCTTGATAATTAGTAATTTTTGGATTATTCAGACTATTGTCCTCCTCTTTGTTGTTATCTGTACAACATTTCAGCTGATGTGCCCTCTGGCCTTCTTCGGGTATTTCTTGTCAGATTTGGGATCCTTCTCGAACTCAAGAACCTTCTGCAGGTTCAATCCTGGTCAGGGGCAGCAGTAACATAGAATGATAATTAACAAGCTTAACACATGTACCCCAGCTATGGTTAGCGGAATGAGAACAGGATATCCTCGTGGATTGAATAAAGGGTTGGGTTCAAAGTTCCGTGATGGCTCCCGATTATGACAAGAAGGTTCCCGAGTTCAAAAAGGCTCCCGAGTCTGACAAGAAATACCTGAAGGAGGCCAGAGGGCACATCGTCCGAAACATACAAATAACAATAAAGATGAGGACAATAGTCTGAATAATCCAAATAATACCAATCCGTTTATGTAATATTCAAATAAAAACATTGATGGACAATGAAAGGGATACAGTTGAAAATGAAAAGATATATGGAAAGTGTGGAAGAAGCACAGAATCATGTGAAAATGGATAATCTTAGTTCTAAGCATACTAGTCGAGTTTATCATGGCATGCTGATAACATGGATTCCCTTGACTCTCTCCCATCATCCGTCCCTATTGACCATCACTCTTGGCAGGTCCTCTAGACAGCATCCACTGTCCACACAGAGCTGATGAATGTGGTTTTTTGCTGGTTGGCCAACACTGGTGTGTCCATGTGGATGAGTTTGTCCTTACTTTTCCAGCATGTCTTGCTAGTCTTACAAGGATGCTTTGTTAGATGGGAGGTAAGTGGCTGTACAGCTGCTGTTTTGTAGAGTGCTGCTTCCAGGATTTGTTTTAAAACAGCATACAGCATCCTTGTGTAGTTCCCATCTAACTTTTTCTCCAGGCCTTTCTTTAAAATCCAAGTGGTGCAACCATACAATAATACTGACATGGCCACAACTTGGAAGAATTTCTGTTTCATTTTATCAATAAATATTTAGAATGTTGAATACAACAGAAATATTGAAGTCAGTCAGTCAGTATACTGTTGGTTTGAACAACAGCAACTGGCTAAGCACAACTGACCAAGTGCCCAAGATAGATGGTATTTATGGAAGTCAAGAATAGTCCATTCATGTATTTGGGTGATTCCATTCCTTGTGTCCTGATTGACTGATTGGTTTCTATGATGTTATGAGGCTTCATAAATACCCTGTCATTTTGCAGTAGTATTGCGACAAGATTAGATTTGTATTCAGTTACGACAACTAGTTGCCGTGTCTTACCAATTCGACGGTAATTGGAACTTCCCTCCACAAAAGTAGGATGTGACACAAGGTCAATTTAGTTGGTGATTTTATGGGTCATTTAATGCCACCACATCAAGCCATTTTGATAAACAAAGGACTCGGTACCTGCTGTTGCTTTAATGGTCACCTAATTAAGTATGAACAGGCTCATTGTTGCTTAACTTCGGTGATCTAGCGGGAACTGGTGCTTTCAGTATGACTTTATCATAATCACATATTAATATATAGATGTTTTTTGTTTATTTATTAATTATTTTTCCTTTTATCTTTTTAGACTCCAACAATTTTTAATGTTCATAGGAATCATGGGCGGTACAGCTTTATTAGCATATATTCTTTCTCCAATTAGACTTCATATGCCAGTGGTAAGTAATTATTTTCACTCCATTTCTTTATTTTTTATTTATTTTTTTTATATTGAAATCACTGAATAAAGCAATTTGTTAACTTTGTTATCCCCCCCCTCCCCAAACTTAATGGATGTGTTCCAAACAGCAGCTGTCTTGTCTCCCCTTTTGCCAAGATGGAGTTAACCATTAACCATTAACCATTATTTAAGCTTGCTGAAATTTCTTTAAAACACTTCCCTTTCTACTGCTAGGAGCACCTATACAACTTTTCACCCAGACCTTTATTCTAAATTGGTAAATATATTATGTATATAAAAGGTTAAATGGTCTTGTATGTACTGTTAACTTTGTTATCCCCCCCCTCCCCAAACTTAATGGATGTATTCCAAGCAGTAGCAGACTTCTCTCCTCTTGCCAAGAAAGATTTAACCATTATTTAAACTCTTTCCTGATTATCCCGTGTATTCACGGGATATGCATTCTGAACATTTTTTTACAATCCCGAGTATTTGTGTTCTATCACTGAAACTAAATTTACAAGTCTGAGATCCTTTGTTTGCTGAAAGTTTCCCATTTTCTATGAATCTCGAGTACCCCCTTTTTTTTTTTTTTTTTTTTTTTTTTTTAGCAATTGTGGTGCGTTTTAGTTACTATTTTCAAAATATAAAAGAATACTTTTTCACTAGTTTATTTCTGTATTGTGTTAAAAATTCCAAATTGAAATGGATACGGAGAAAAAAATAACTTTTTGTCCTAATGAATGTAAACGATTTCATTTGAAAGTAAAATTTCACTTTACAAAACTAATGCTGTAAGAAATGTAAATGAAACAGTTTTTGGCATAATTACAAATTTTTTTAAATTTTATTTTCAATTTCAGATGCCCAAACAATACCCATATAATGAATTACGTGTAGAAAAGGGCTTGAAAGATGAGGGTAAACCTATTGTTCACTACACATTTGAACCAGCAGAATGAAGGTTGTTATTTTTTTCCCCCACTATGTACAGGTTCCATTTATTTCTGTAAAAACAAATACACAGAAATAGGTGATGATTTAGATATTAAAATAATTTGATCCTTAAAGTTATTTTGCTTTGTATTCTTTTTTCTTTCTTTCTTTTCTTTTTTTCTTTTAATGCAGACTTTTAATGAAATTGAAAAACTGGTTAGCAAAATAAATGAAAAGATTTTCACAAATTATCTCTGTTGTTTAATCTCAAGTCATTTTAAAACTTTTTTAAAATTTTCTATTAACTCAATTTTATTCTAAGACTGAAAAAATTAAACTTTTAACTTTATAAAATTAAATTAGTATTATTTGGACTATTGTCCTCATCTTCATTGTTAAAGGAGAAATAGAAAATCTTGTATACCAAAAGAATATTCCACATGTTTTCATTTCATGTCATATGGGTAATCTCCAGATTATAATTCTCTGATTTTTACCAGTGTTACGATTTTTGTGGTCATCTTTAGGAGTTCAAGGAAGATCGCTGTCCAGCGGAGATCCTTTGTGTTAAGCAGAGCGTGATCCTTTATGAAGAATCCTTTTGGTTGCTCCTTAGTGTCCCTTAATATTGGATATGATCCTTTGGTTGTTCCTTGGTGCTCCTCAGTCTTCATCAAGTTGTTCATCAATGAGTGCAAATGAACGTCTGTCAATATCAGCTGATTAAGTAGTTAACCAACTATGTATTCGGGCTGTTGATTGGCTGAGGTTTAAACCATGTGACCTTGCTTAGTCTATACATTTAAGTGATGGATTGCAGCACGGCTTATATACCACCAAATAATCCAACAACCAAATATACAGTATTTCCATCAACTGATTTGATAACAATTAAAAACATTCTTATTGTTGGCTTGTTTAATCTTTTATTTCAAAATAAAGAATCTTCTGATTTTATAAAGAAATTTTGGTAATTTTCACCTTTTAGTTGTCAAAATTACTAGCAAATAAGGCAATTAGAGTAACCTCCCTTGACTTTCACTTTGAAACAACCCGGTAGCTATTTTGAAAGTCTCCGTGCGAAATAAACAAATCATAGAAACTTTTTCGAAAACAATACAACTGCATGCTTTAACACAAAAATATCATAAAATGTGTTCTTAATAACAATTAAGTTCATTTCAGATAATGCTCATGCACAATTTTATGCTAGTGTTGTATACTCTTCTTTTTTACTTTCTTACTTCTATTCTTCTTCTGTTCATCTTTTCTATCTTACGTTCTTCTTCTAGCGTCTGGACTTCGTCTTGGGGACTTCGTGTCTGGTCTTCCATTGGGGATTTCTCTTTATCAGAAGCCCTGTGTCATTGGTAGTTTTTAGATAATAACACAAGACCTCGATTTACTTAGATCATATTTTATTTTGAAATCCCCACCAGACTACCTGCGCAGATTGAGTCAGCAGCGTGCATAACACGACTTACCACCATCGTGGGTTTGGCCGATCTAAACTAAAACTCTCTCTAATCTAAGAGGGTCTTCTCCACCGATTCTCATGGTATCCACCGGAAGGAGGATCAAGCCTTGTCATTCAATCCTTCAAGGCCGCCGGCTGAACTTATAACAGCCATTTTGGTTTCTACACTACTTTACATAAGTATTAGGAATCTAATAATTATGTAAGACTAGGAATTTTGATAACTATAGGTGAAAATTACCGAAATTTCTTTGATCTAAAAATGCAAGGAATTTGATCTTCAAAAGGACAACAACCAAATAACCTTTTATTCTTTATTAGCAATGATGTTGCAATGACAAACACATCAGCTGGAAAGGAAATGAGCAAGAAAAAGGTGGGTAATGAAATTTATTAATAAAAAAAGAAAGACTGGATGATGACAATGACAACAATCCAATTGAGCTTCTTCTAAAATCTGCAAGAGTTGGGGGGGGTACTTTTTTTTTTTTTTTTTTTTGTGTGTAGGCAGGGAAGGGAGGCAGCAGATATAAGATGAAGAAATCAAAGTTATGTGAATTGGGAAAGATAGTTATATGGTATTATTTGGATTATTCGGAACCTTCTTGTAATCAGGAGCCATCACGGAACTTTGAACTCAACTATTATGACAAGAAAGTTCCCGAGTTCGAGAAGGCTCCTGAGTCCGACAAGAAATACCTGAAGAATGCTGGAGGGCACATCGGCCAAAACATTGTACAGATAGCAATGAACATATTAACATAGAATAATAATCAACACAGCTTAACACCTGTACCCCAGCTATGGTTAGTGGAATGATAATAGGATATCCCCCGTGGACTGAATAAAGGGTTAGGTTCAAAGTTCCGTGATGGCTCCCGATTATGACAAGAAAGTCTCCAAGTTCAAAAAGACGGTTCCCGAGTCCGACAAGAAATACCTGAAGAAGGCTGGAGGGCACTTCGACCAAAACGTTGTACAGATAGCAATGAAGATGAGAACAATAGTCCGAATAATCCAAATAATAGTAATTATCAAGCGTCATCTCAAAAATTCAGAGAAATAATTATCTGGGCTTTACACAAAGGAACACTAAAGTTAACACAATCATGAATCATTTCTGAAGTTTCTTTGAATACAGCCCTAAAGAATAGAACTGGGTTTGTATGTATTTACCCACCCAATACGTTTGACACAAGGTCAATTTTAGGTAGAGTACCACTAATTTGATTTCAGAGTTTTCCTTTCTAAGGAACCCAGTCTGTCCCACTATTTACCCATAGCTGAAGGGAGAACAGCTGGATTCATGCCTTTTCTAAGGGCATTAGTGCCAAGTGAAACACAAACAACCTCATCCAGGATTTGAACTCTGGTCACTAATTCCATTTCCTACAATGATAACCATTTCACAAACCACACCTCCAGAACTGGATTTGTATGATTAAGACTAACAAAACAAAATAAGAACTAATATAAAAGTGACACCTATTTTAATGTTATTTTAATTGATTTCTATATAAAATTATATATAGGATTGCTTTTAATACGTTTGAGAATAATATGATTGTATTAGAAATCAGTAACAGCAAATAATTATTTATTAAACCCAGTTTTGTTAAAATCATTATGCAAATTATTCCCACCATATACTATGTAAATCTTTATTTCTTAGAGATATATAATACATATTTCATGATTTTAAATGCATCAATAATATGGGCAGTTTTGTGGCAAATCTAACTCAGCTAGACCTTAATAGAGACATTGTTAATAAATAAGATGCTAATTAAGATTAAATAATGACTATTTAATAATTGTTAAGAATATAACTTAAATAACTTTTTTTAAAAAAAAGAAATTGTGACATAGTTTCGGTTACAGACAAACAGTTACACAATCTCCATTATAATAAGAGATTTGTTTTTCATACACACACACACACTTTAACTGGTCCATTTTCGGTAATTTTCACCTTTTAGTTGTTAAAATTCCTAGCATGAAATTGTGCATGCGCATTATCTGAAATGAACTTAATTGTTATTAAGAACACATTTCATGATATTTTTGTGTTAAAGCACGCCCTTGTATTGTTTTCGAAACGATTCTAAGATTTGTATATTTCACATGTACACATTCAAAATGGCTACCATCTTGTTTCAAAGTGAAAGTCAGTTGGGTAAATTCCTAGCATAAAATTGTGCGTGCGCATTATCTGAAATGAACTTAATTGTTATTAAGAACATGTTTTATGATATTTTTGTGTTAAAGCATGCAGTTGTTTTCGAAAAGTTTCTAAGATTTGTGTAATTCGCACAAAGACTTTCAAAATGGCCACTGGCTTGTTTCAAAGTGAAAGTCAGTTGGCTAAATTCCTAGCATAAAATTATCTGAAATGAACTTAATTGTTATTAAGAACACATTTTATGATATTTTTGTGTTAAAGCATGCGGTTGTATTGTTTTCGAAAAAGTTTCTATGATTTGTTTATTTCACACAGAGATTTTCAAAATAGCTACCAGGTTGTTTCAAAGTGAAAGTCAAGGGAGGTTACTCTAATTGCCTTATTTGCTAGGAATTTTGACAACTAAAGGTGAAAATTACTCCATTTTCCTGCTGTACTCAGGTGACATTTTTGTGAATAGACTTATTTGAATGTTTTATTGTTTCACATAATCATCTTCGCATAAGACAACCAGAAAATGGATTGGCTGAAATATACTGAGTGGGTGGGGTGGAATCAAAAATTTGGTGGGTCATATTTTCTACTGCATGTGTATGAGTAGTAAGTAGTAAATAAAGTCGTTGGGGGTGGCCTGTAGTCAGTATCAGCCAGACAGTGAGGAAGTCTATCCCCTTTTCACTAGCGCTGGACCAAAGAGATTGTTTTGTCATCTGAGGTAGAGCTCACACCAACCATCAGCTCCTCACTTTACCGCACAGACCCCTGTTCTACTCATACACTGAGTGGGCAAGAGCTGGTATCAAACCCGAAACCTTATGGTTCCTAGTCCGATGCTCTACTGACTGAGCTATACCGGCCCATGTGTATGAGCAAACAAACAAAAAAGGGTCAATAACAAAATAGCCAGGTTCCCATGACCTGCGTCACAAGGGTCAGACCACTTCAACCCTTTCTTTTGGTGCTGCCCAAAGACAAGAACATAACTGAGGGAGGTGAACAGATACAAGGTATGTCAGAAAAGTTCCAGACTGGTGTCATTCTTCGATGAAATGGGCATGGTCTACTGTGAGTTCTTGCCACATTGCCAGATGATCAATCAACATGTCTACAAAGAGGTACTGTGGCGTTTCCTTCGTTCAGTGCAAGAGATGTAGCAGGACTATTCGTGAGTGCTTCACCATGACAACATACCTGCCCATACTGCCCTGAATATCCGAGAGTTCCTGGCCCAGAAGAACATCAGTGCTGGAGCAACCTCCCTACTCACCCAACCTGGCTCCATGTGATTTTTTCCTCTTCCCCAAGCTCAAGTGAGTCCTCAAAGGAACCTGTTTTGAGGATGTGCACAACATCAAAAAGGCTGTGACGAAAGAGCTACGGAGAATCCCGGAAGAATCCTTCCAGGAGTGCATGCAAGCGTGGCAGAGAAGGATGGGAAAGTGCATTAGACTCCAGGGGGATTACTTTGAAGGGGATAAATTGTAGTTTATATTTTCTAGTAATAATGTTCTCCCAACTGTGCTGCACTCTGATCACCAACAATCAAAATCTATCTCGAAATGCCTCGTCCACCCGTCGCAAGAGCCAAAATACTACTGCCAGCTGTTTTCGTAGTCGTCGTACGTAATCATGTGACGCTTCCTCTAGCCGTCACTGTATGCTTATATGCACACCCAATCTCGAGAGAATTTGCATACGTGCAATCCCATTCTCGCTGGTTCGAGATCACCCATCGTTAAATATAGTGCTTACAGCAGCCATATTTCTTTCCCGCGATGACCCTGCAAGCCAGACTCGTCCGCACACGCTTTGAGTTTCGAGGTATATTATTTTCATTACATCCACATATTTGAAATAAAATTTTTGTGACACTAGTCCTGGAACTTTTCTGACATACCTCATATTACTTCTAATCCCAACCTGAAGGCTGAATTAATGTTTTATGGCAAACCAATATCTTTTTGATCAATTTCACTTTTGAGTTGCTGCATCAACCAACAATTATCAAATTCACAGAAATTCTTCACCAGAAAAAAAAATAAATGATTCATATTGGATTTATGTAACGACTTTTGTAGGATGAGCAAAAAAAAAACAAAAAAAATAGTGATGCATAAAAAAAAAAAAATTTTTTTTGTAAACTTTTAAAAGAATCCAAATAGAAGGATGTTGCCTTTAACCTCTTGAAAGACAAAATTTAGTTAAGCAAAATAATTTTAATATTTTTTTCAGCTTTATTTATTTTTTATTTTTTTTTTTTTTTTTTTTTTTTAATTCTTGAAGCAAAAAAAACAAAAAAAATAAAACAAATACAATGAAATTTTCTAATAGACAAGGAATGAAGATTTCAGATTTTCATTTGGTGATCTCTTTCAATAAATTAAAAGATATTTTTTCAAGATACTTTTCTTTTTTTTTTTTTTTTTTTTTTTTTTTAAATTGAAATTCAGGAAAAAGAACAAAATAGAAATATTGTTTTGTCAAAAATAGTCAGAAAAAGAGTATTATAAAATTATACAAGCTCTGAATCAAAATGGCAATGTAAATAGGTTATCACTTGTTTGAAGTAAGCATTTACATAAAAAAAGATTTTTGTTGTTTGTTTTTGTTTGTTTTTAATCACACAAATGATGCTTTTTAAACTTCTTGAGAGAGAAACTAATTATATTTATGAAACTACAACTAAACAAGGGAAAATGATTTCTCAGAATTATTATTCGGACCATTGTCCTCATCTTCATTGACATTTCGGACGATGTGCCCTCCAGCCTTCTTCAGGTATTTCTTGTCGGACTCTGCAGCCTTTTTGAACTTGGGAACTTCCTTTTTCGAACACGGAAACCAAGTCTGACAAGAAATACTTGAAGAAGGCCGGAGGGCACATCGGCTGAAACGTTGTACAGATAACAATAAAGATGGGGATAATAGTCCAAATAATACTGAGGGGAAATGAGTTAAGATTGTGTTGCACAAATCTTTTAAGTGCAGTGAAGGGAAAAGTTCTTGCTTTGAAAATTTTGGCTTTTGCCAGTGTGTTCAAATGCTGACCCCCTGGAGCTATTGGCAAATATAGAGCTGCCTCATTAGGGTAGGTCGATTTTTGGAACTGTAATGTCTCCCATGTGTCGAAAGTTGCAAATTAACATAAAGAACTACCACACAAAATATTTTTCTTCAAAATTTTGCCTTCATTTGAGGAAATAGATTTCAATCTTTTAAAATGTTATCACTGTTACAGATTAATTATTAGGTAAAAATCAGCATGTTGATGGTGATGGGGGGAGGGGAATATTTTCAATTTTAATTCTAGTTATAATATTTTTTATTCGTTTCATTTAAAATGACCTTTTCTGTTTTAAATATTGAAATTGCTAAATTTTCTAACCAATTTCTAGGCTGAATGTTGCAAAAATGAGGATTTTTAGTGCATTTTGGTAGATGATCTTTGATGCTATTTTCCTCAAACAATGGTACAAGTAAGCAACCCCCCCCCCAAAAAAAAAACAACATGAATGCCTGGGAAGAGAATCTTCCAAATCTTTTATCCCGGGCAATGATGGGTGTTTCTGCTATTATTCTATTAATTCAAAATTATATCAACAATGTATGCCTGGGAAGAGAATCTTCCAAATCCCGAGCAATGGTGGGTGTTTCTGCTATTCTATTAATTCAAAATTATATCAACAATGTATGCATTTACCTCCCCCCAACCACCACTGCTGGTAGGATGTGACACAAGGTCAACTTTCTAAGAGTTTTCCTTCTCTTAGACTGGTTGTCTAACCAAAGATGATAAAAGAAGATTTTTTAAAAAAAGAACAGTCTGCCCTGCTATTTATCCATAACGGAAGGGTGATCTAGTTTTTGGTATCAGTATTCATTATACCAACACACAACTTTTGCTGTCTGAGAGAATTTGAAATTTTTTAAAAAGTGAAAAATCAACCTACCCTACTGCCCCATTCACCAAATTGGCTCACATAAATCTCTTTGCATTAATCTTTTTCAAGCAGAACGATGAATTGTCACAAACGATACACAGGCAAAACAAACATTGCTGCATATTGCATAAATGTATCTTTGTTTGTTTGTTTGTTTATTGATTTTAACGGCATATCATCCCGTCTGGGGGTATGTCATGCCTAACAGTTAGGAAGTTATACATATCGTGTATTTATATTTATACTTTTTAGTAATTGGTTTTAACAATGTGATAGCATTGTTGGGGATTATGTTGTGTGGTGCCTCCTGCCCTAAAAAACACTAAGTGGTGCCTGCTCAAAATCCGATTCATGCTATGAACTCCTTAGCTGTTTGATGCCATTTTTCCCCGAAAAGTTAATGCGATATGAAAGCGATATTTTACCCCCCCCCCTCCAAAGTCTTTTCTTAACAAGTAAATATAAATATTTTAACCCCACCTCTCTTAAAAAAAATTTTTTTAGCAGTTTGAAGGCGTTTTTATCGACAAATAACTTTTTTTTTAGTGGTTTGAAGGCGTTAAAAGTAAGCCACCCCCAGGGTTTTTATCGACAAGTAAATGTAAATATTTTACACACACCCCCCTTTAAAATATCCTTTTTTTTTTTGGTATCTTCATTTTATTTTAATTCAAAACAACTGTCACGCGGAAAAATGCCTTCAAACAGCTTGGGAGTTCATAGCACGGGTCAGATTTTCAGCAGGCACTGCTTAGCATTTTTTTTAGGGCAGGAGGCCAGGATGCATTCATGCAATATGCACCCAAACATTTTTATCGTTTTTGTAAAGCATTTTCTTCTTGCCTGGTCATTGACCAATTCAATGTATATTTTTATATATGATTAATTGGCTTATTTGAACATACCCTCTATTTTGCAAATCTAAAAAAATAATTCACCCACTCTACAAAAATTTAAAAGAATTGTCTGTAAAAGGGGTTATATGCAGATTCGTGTATGTTACTGCTTACGCCACAGTAATTTTTTTTTTTTTATTCTATGAAAACCCAATTAAGAGTCAAATTTTCACAAAAATGTTGATACTTATTCACCTTTAGATGAATTTATGTTAAAATAGTTTTTTTTCCTAAAATAGGGGAAATATTTTTTTTTTACTAGGTCAAATCCCCCCCCCCATTTCATTTTATGAAATCTGAACAAAATATTTTATGGTCAAGTATTATTTTTTTTAAATAAATTGAAAAAAAAAAACCAAAAAAAAAGATTTTGTTTTGTTTATAAACTAGAAAATTATAAAACTTTTTGATTGCTAAAGATTTTAGCAAGTGGCCAAGAAATTATATTGTGCTAATTTTTCAAATGAGAAAAAATACCTTGAAAATCCTGATTGTTTTTTATCTGGAGTTGGACACTAGGCTCTGGCACTGATGGTAAATATACCTCAGGTTTACGTTTAAGTCATACTGAAAGCACCAGTTTATTCAGACTTACCTTTGTAGAAAAATTGTATGAGTATTTTAAACATAAATTCATCTAAAGGTGAATAAGTATCAACATTTTTTTTTTTAAATTACTGTGACGTAAGCAATGACATAATTTCGGTTACAGAAAAAAAGAGCCCGAATCTCCATTATTAATAAGATGAGCATAAAACAATAACCAATTGATAAAGGCTTTTTCTCAGAATTTTTTAGATGAGGCTTGATTGTTAGTATTATTTGGATTATTTGGACTATTGTCCTCATCTTCATTGTTATCTGTACAACGTTTCAGCCGATGTGCCCTCCGGCCTTCTTCGGGTATTTTTTGCCGGACTCGGGAACCTTTGTTTCAGACTGAATAAAGGGTTAGGTTCAAAGTTTCGTGATGGCTCCCGATTACAACAAGAAGGTTCCCGGGTCCAACAAGAAATACCTGAAGAAGGCCAGAGGGCACATCAGCCGAAACATTGTACAGATAACAAAGAAGATGAGGGCAATAGTCCAAATAATCCAAACAATACTGATAATTATCAAGATGTGTGAAATTAAATGGCACTTGAAGATGACTGCGCAATACAAGTGTCAACATTTTATGATAAGAAATAATGTAACATTAAAAGGAAAGAATCACAAAACAGCAAATAGGAAAATAAAAAGAGATTGTTTTTTGGCGTCTGAGGTGGAGCGCCACACCTACTATCAGCTCCTTACTTTACCGCACAAAATTAAAGAATCACAAAACAGCAAATAGGAAAATAAAAAGAGATTGTTTTTTGGCGTCTGAGGTGGAGTGCCACACCTACCATCAGCTGCTTACTTTACCGCACAAAATTAAAGAATCACAAAACAGCAAATAGGAAAATAAAAGCATAAGGCATGGATTGCTCTTTAGAAATAAAATAATCAGCTTGATGAAAAAGTCAAGGCAGATTTTACAAGCAAAAATAATTTTTTTAAAAAACAAATGACAGGCACTGTTATTGCTACTAGAAAGTATTGCTCAAGAAATAAGCACTTCAGAGACAATGAGCACTACAGATAAGACAATGTTATAGCTCCCAAAAGCATTCCTCTGATGACACTGCACCCAAGCAAAAAAAAAAAAAAAAAAAAAATTATATATTTGGGAGAATATGTGCTTTTTTTTAAATTTTAGTCAGACCTAATTTTTTTTTGAAAGTTAATTCATTTATGGTTAATTAGGCGGGATTTAAAAAAAAATTAGGTCTGACTAAAATTTTAAAAAAGCACATATTCTCCCAGATACACTGTCGGCTGAAAATAGCTAAAGTTGTTTACATTTGCATATATATATATATATATATATATATATATATATAGTATACAATACATTTAAGGTGCAATTGTTACCATTGGTTTCCAAGCAGTATATTAGCCACTTTTCTTCAAGCCAAATCCTCATATTTCTCCTAGTTATTCGGCTCACAAACAAAAAAATATACTCACATATATAAATGTATTGACATTCACTGCATTTCTTAACAGGCGCGTTGTCTTGAAGAAAAGTGGCTAGCATGCTGCTTGGAAACCAATGGTAACAACTGCACCTTAAATGTATTGTACACTATAATAAATAAATATAGCTATTACACACGTAATCAAGCACTTTATTTTCAATTCTCCAATACTAAAAAAGACTACATATATAAGGACCTACATGAGTCAGACACTATCTACCTAGGTTTCACCCGAATGGTTCTTCAGGATAAGTCAGAATTATCCTGAAGAGCCATTCGGGTGAAACCTAGGTAGATAGTGTCTGACTCATGTAGGTCCTTATAATCATGCTCTACTTAATGTATTGAGCACTTTTTACATATATAACTTAGAACCCCCCCCCCGGTGTTTTTTTTTATTTTGGCCAATACATACGATACTGATGATTATTTTCAGAAAGTACGGATGTGCCGGTCTTTTCTTTAAAAAAAAAAATTTTTTGAAAACCTGAATTACCTGGGTTTTTTCCACACCAGTAGATTTTAGAAGTAATATATATATATATATATATATATATATATATTATACTAAAGCTGAGTTAATCAACTTTTGCTTCGTAAAGGCTTTTTTACTGTTTAGTTTAATGACATGAAAATTATACTTAATTATTCCTTACTTTTAGGATTGAATTATGTTTGAAAAAAACTTTGTTTTAATTGGTTCTAATTAGTCTTAATTTGTAATTAAGTCACAAACCAACCATTCTCTTACTTTACTCAGTTTCTATCTCTTTCTTCCCCTCTATGTATCTCTTGACTACCTCCTCATTATATAATGCTAATTTCTCTAGAGAAAGAGAAAGAGACGGGAGAATTTGAAATGTATTGCTATGTTAAATTTCACAACCAGCAACCCATAGCTTAAATGAAATCAAACATTTACTTTCTTAGCTTACATTTTAAGGTTTCGTCCGGCCGTATTTATTTATTTTTATAAATTCGATTTGCTAACTCCCTTTTCCCTAATCTCAATATCTACCCACGGGTCACATTTTGTCTAGTATATATATATATATATATATATATAAAAGAAATGGATACAATAGAAACCTACTCGAGTTTCACCATTAGGATCTTCAGGGTTAAATCCACTGAATTAATCGGTACCTCGATTAATTCAGTGGATTTAACCCTGAAGATCCTAATGGTGAAACTCGAGTAGGTTTCTATTGTATCCATTTCTTTAATAAATTTGCTCTACTTTGTATTGAGCACTTTGTATTTGTTATATCGCTGACTTAACCCTGGATTTTGTGCACCTCCAACGATCGTGCCCATATTCACCGGTAAACCACCTTTTATCTATATATATATATATATATATATATATATATGATGAAAATGATCAAATAACATCTTTATAAAAAGAAGACATCACAGTTTGGCGTTTCCTAGCAGCTCAGTTGTTGACACGTGTTTCATCGTATACGTAAAATGTGATTGCAAAGGTAGTCTTCTAGGCATTCATGCCTTTCTTCTTATAAGGATCGGTTCGACTATCCAATTTCTTGTTCTAGGGGTGGTCTTCATCTATCCATATATAAAGGGCAATTAGTCTGTACATATGTATATGTGAATGTATGCCTGGAGGAAACTATGAAAAGAAAACAATTAATGACAAAGTAAATATACATACACATTCACTATCACCAGATCTTGCTTTTTGAGCAAAACTAATAAAGAACTGATATATACATTCCTGAAGATAATTAAAAGAAAATTTAAATAGTAACAGCATGGATATTTTTTAAATTTATTTGATATCTTAAATAGGAGACATTACTTTTTTTTTTTTTTTTTCAGAGTGTCTATGAACTTTTTTTTTCTTTTTTGATGCCACACCAGGCCTGATCAACACAAGATTGTTTCTGCATAGGGATTTTAATGGGGGATCCTGCGATGATCCAACTTTCAATTCAGTAATAATGGATCTGCAAGACTAACTTTATGCCCGACCCCCCCCCCCCCACTATCCAGGGTAGTACAGTATAAAGAGGATTTGTAAGAAATTTTGTTGAACATTTGTCTAAATTATTATCTCAACGTTTAATCGAATACTAGATTAAAATCATAATATATGACATGGCTTTGTACATGTTATATCCCGAGATGTAGGATATACAGAATTGATAATAAAAACAGGGAATATGTTAACAATAACAATATTTGTTTTATTTATTCTCACTGACAGGGAATACAGTGGGATGGTTTTGGATTCAGTTCGGCTTGATGTAGAATATGCGTGTCACATACCGGGTCCGGTTCTTGTCTCTGGCTGTCAGTATTTTGTCCTTCTCCTTTTTGGAGAGTTTCCGGTTTGAATCGTTAGGGGGAGATAACTCTCCCTGACAGTACATAAATCCCCAAATCGGTCAGAAGGGGCTCCTTAGACCAGGAAAAGTCCGATACAAAACCTCCGCTGCCTAGCAGCTTTACCTCATCCCAAGGAAAGGCTAGAGGAGTAAACCCCTAAAACAAATCAGTAATCGGGGTCCCTAAGGTGGTGTGATGCTGAAATCCAGTGCTACCCAGCAACTCCTGCGACACAACCATTGCCAAACTTCATTGGCTTCTTGCCTTTCCTTTCTATCACTGTGGCAGTGTGCAGAGGGGATTTGCTGCTTGGGCAAAAGCTCATCCTCCATATGAACCCACCCAGGCTATGTAGTTTAAAAAAAATAAATTGGACACTACTCCATCGGCTCTCATAGACGGAAGGATGCCAACAACAACAACAATGAATAGCTTTGTTTAAATTACTTATTTTTTCGGTTATATTTACTAGCAAAATAAAAAGAGGCCTTCCGGGTGATGTAAAAATAATTTTTTGAAAGATATTGCCTGAAGGGATGGGAGCTGAAAATTCAATGTCATAGAGTGTGTACCATAAGTATGTAAAATCATCAAATTTATTAAAGGAGTGAAAAGAAAAGAAAGAAAGAAAATTTGAAATGGAAACAGTTCTGATAACTTTAAATATATTTAGAATAAAACAATCTATATATAAATTATATAACGCTGGGCATCTATTTATTGAAAACAATGAGGATTATCTAACATTGCATGCTCACATTTTGAGTATATTTATTCTATGTTATGACATTGGATTATGTGTTGGGTAATGTGACATAAGCAGTGACGCAGTTTTTGTTAACATCAAAAACCGGAAGCGAATCTCCATTATTAATAGATATTATTCAAATTATTTTTCTTTATATCTGCCAGGAATATATTAACCAATACATACATGTGTATACAACAAACCATATCAGATCATATGAATTCCATTCCTGTATCAACACAATAAGACACAATAATAAACTTTGTGCATATTGTTCTGGTGTAATAGTTAGTGAGCTACTTTTACTACAGAGTAGTGAGTTGGATCCTCACTGGGTGCTCTAGACTTGCAACTTTGTGCCAAATGTATATGTTTACTAAATAATTATAATAAATTTGCTTTCCTGGACGTGTGATTTTGTTCTAAGGAGGTGAAAAAAAAAAAAAAAAAAAAAAAAGAAAAGAAAAAAGAAAATGAAGTACTAAGATCAACTAAAGTACTAAAACAGATTACAGCATACACCTGAAGAAGCCCAAAGAATTTATTAGTCGAAATATTAATTTAAAAATAGTAAAATGAAGACAATAGTCCAAATAATTAAAACATCTCAGAATTAAAAATAATTTTTTTGTTTTAAAAGTCATTATTATTAAATAATTAAAACATTTCAGAATTAAAAATTAAAAACTAATTTTTTTTTAAAAAGTCATTATTATTTTCAGTGAACAGTCATTTGATGAGTAAATTTTAATGTTTTTTTTTGTAAATTTTTAAAAAATTATTACTACCATTACTTGACAATACATTTACGGATTGATTTATGGTTTGAACATAAAATTCAATTTTGACTTTGCTCATATCCGACGTTGTAGTGGCAACAGCGAGTCCCCCAGCCTCAAACGACAGACTAATCTTGATTTTTGGACATCGCAGTGTTATTAAGAACAGTTTTGGCACTATTACAACTGAAAGAATCGAACCAAGCTATCTGGACAGTTGAAATACCTTTCAGACAAAGCTAACCAGACACTAAAATGTTCTACAGATGTTCTAAGGCAAAGCAGTGAATGAATGACTAGTATCCTCACTTTTGTTATTTTGATCAATATATTTTGGTTTGTTCATTCTACAGCCTACATCAGGTCTAACTTGCATCTGGTCATATTTTTTTTTTTAATAACTTTGACCAAATTTAATTATATATTGAAGATTATAAGATACATGTTTCCATGTTCAACATAAGTGAGAATCAATAAACAAAAATGTGTTATTTCTTTGAATTTTTGAGATGAGGCTTGATAATTTGGACTATTGTCCTCATCTTTATTGTTATCTACACAACATTTTGGCCAATGTGCTCTCCAGCCTTCTTCAGGTATTTCTTGTTGGACTTGGGAACCTTCTTGGCTCCTGAGTTCAAAGAGAAGATTCCCGAGATCAATTTCTTTTTTAAGCAGAGTACAACTGATTTAAAATCAGTTTTCCTTCTCCTAAACCAGTTGCTGTACCAAGGCTAAAGAGCCCAGTCCACCCTACTATTTACTCATAGAAGGGGAAAGAACAGATATTCATGCCTTTCTCAAGGGAATTAGCACAAAAGTGAAATGCAAAAAGCTTCATATGGGATTTGAACTCTGGTCGACATGTCCATTTCTAAGATGTTAACCACACACCTCAATAGAGCATTATAATAATAATGAAATAATGAAATTTATTGTGTACAGTGCTCAGGTGCACCACAACTCATCAAAGTCTCATGTCTAGTACAGAGAATAATGTATTAGTGTCAGGAACATGAATAGCTTACAGTAATAATATACATGTATATGTACAGTGCTCGGGTGCACCACAACTCAAAGTCTCACGTCTAGTACAGAGAATAATGTATTAGTGTCAAGAACATGAATAGTGTACAGTAATAATATACATGTATATGTACAGTGCTCAGGTGCACCATAACTCATCAAAGTCTCACGTCTAGTACAGAGAATAATGTATTAGTGTCAGGAACATGAATAGCTTACAGTAATAATATACATGTATGTGTACAGTGCTCAGGTGCACCACAACTCATCAAAGTCTCATGTCTAGTACAGAGAATAATGTATTAGTGTCAGGAACATGAATAGCGTACAGTAATAATATACATGTATGTGTACAGTGCTCAGGTGCACCACAACTCATCAAAGTCTCATGTCTAGTACAGAGAATAATGTATTAGTGTCAGGAACATGAATAGTGTACAGTAATAATATACATGTATGTGTGCATATGTGTGTGTGGGGGGGGAGTAATACAGTGAGTTCATTTCTCAGTGTATGTACCATACTTGTGTTTTTTTTTCCAGATTAAACTAAATATCCATTTGTAACTTATTTAATATCTAATACCAATGGCATTAATAGCAATAATGGTGATATAAGTTGAGTAGCAGTGTTTGATGGCAGTGAATATTACTATAAATAAAAACATTTAGTGCTATTTAGGATTAAAAATTAAATCACACACTTATTTTATGCAGGTTAAAAAACATTTGCGTCAATTTGTTAATTACATATAAGCATTCAGAAAATATTTCTCACAATTTTCAAATAACATGGCAGGATTTAAAGACAGAGTTTAAAAAAAAAAATTTAAATAAAAAATAAATAAATATATATATATATATATAAAAGTTTAAATAATATCAGGCTCTATTTGGTGATCAGCTAATTAAATTAATTATTTTAAAAAGAAGGGGAAAGAAAATAGAGAAACTTAAGGGCCCTTTCGACTGGTGCATTTTCAAAAGTTCTACAACCAGTAGATCGTTTAAAAGTCAAAGTGTATAAATTGGGTAAAATAGGCAGGACTCAGCCATTGGTGATCACCTGTGCAGTTTAAATAGCTGCAGAATCAACTACAGTGATCAGCAATTTTCCATACCACACAAGGCTAGGTCAAACCACCATCTCCATGTCCTCGAGGCAGTTGCAATTTTTCTTCACTGCTCGGTCTTGTGTAGGCAACAGCGTCTAAAACATTCCCTGACGTTATTTGCTGGGGATGTTGTTGCTGAAATTGGAGTAACGTGAAGGGATTTTCTTTCTCCCCTTCTTGTTGCTCCAACATTGTCCGATTCCCCTTTTACCCAATTTATACACTTTGACTTTTAAACGATCTACCGGTTGTAGAACCTTTGAAAATGCACTGGTCGAAAGGGCCCTTAAGTTTCTCTATATTCTTTCACCTCCTTTTAAAATAATTTGTTTAATTATCTAACAAATAACAAAGGTAAATTTGATTTTCATGAATTTTTATGATCAAATATTAAAAGAAATGCAGCAGTCTTGGAATATTCAGGCATAAGTCTCTGCAAATCCAAAACTTGCCCTTAGGCATGGTTCTTTTACCTTTGAAATTTAAGAGTACTGATATAATAAGCAAAAAAGCAAGTTTATCTACTCGACCAGGATCGGCAGGGTAACCTCTTCCGACTTTGTTCAACAATACAATTATTGTAAAGACTTCAATTTTTTTTTTCTTATGGTCTAAAGTGCATTACAGCCATGAAATTAGTTGCCAAATGCACTACACCAAAAATGTTTAAGAACAATTGAGATGTATTTTAATAGTTTATAAGTTACATTTGCAATAATTTGAAATAATTTAATCCTATACAAATTTTGCATAAGACTATTAAGATGATAAAATTAAAAAAAATCAAAGTGATAAATCTTATTATAATGGAGATTGTGTATTTGTCTGTAACCGAACCTACATTACTATTCAAGTCACAATTCCCTTACTTATTAATGTCACATTGCCCATGATTTTATTTTTATTTAAACTGTAATTATAAATAAAATTGTCTTACATTATTAATACTGTTGGCCATATCTACATACTAGATATTTACCACATGTACGGGTTAGGCACAAGGCCCTATTAATGTGGGACCAACCACAAGCCAAGACTCATGGGTGGTGTGTGAAAAAAATGCGTTCATCCCGTCAGCATTTCCCCCTCAAAGGGGGCGCCTCAGGCACTGGGCAATAAACCTAGTCCTGCCTCTTTAAGTCAAGGGGGCAGGTGTAGCCAGGGGGGATAGCCCCCTGGGATCAATGCTATTAACTTGTAAGGTCCAGTGGCCAAAGCTCACTGGACCCCCGGTCAAAACCGGAGTTAGATATGTTGATCATATCTACTTGATATTTTCCACGTACCCCACTTGTACAGGTCAGGCACAAAGGCCCTATTTATGTGGGACCACCCACAAGCCGAGACTCATGGGGTGGCGGGTGAAAAATTGCGTCGATCCCGTCGGCATTCCCGCTCAAGGGGGGTGCCTCAGGCACTGGGCAATAAACCCAGCCCTGCCCCTTTAAATCAAGGGGGCAGGTGTTGCCTGGGGGGATGGCCCCCTGGGATCGACGCCGTTAATTATATCAATGGTCCAGAGGCCGAAGCCACTGTTGATCATATCTACATACTAATAACATACAATTGTATTTATATATACAACAATATAGCAGTTTAAAGTGTGAACGGGAAGGCTAATTTGCATATTGATATCAAATATTTGATTTTGATAAATATGTGGTTAGTATTTTTGATTTCTAATTGTTTGGTTTTATCTTAACGAATATGAGCAAAATTTTGGGGGATAAATCTTAAAAGAAACAAGAAATAACTAATTTTATTCTTTACTTCCTATTTAACTAAATTAGGAAAATTTAGCAATGAAAGATGAGAATAATCGAAGAGTAAGTTTCAGCTGTTCTATTTTTCGATTATACTGTTTCAAATCTTTTTATCTGCATTTTTATTTAGTTTCATTAGCCTTTCTAATTTAATATGATATTGTATTACATTAAAACTTAAATACTTGCACCCTACGGAGGGTGCATATATTTGCTAGTAGGATATCAGTAAAAAATTGTTTTAAAATAAAATTTCAAGCTTTATGCTAATAAAATAACTCAGCATGTTTAAACATTTCTTTTGTTTGCAAGTCATAAACAACGGAGACAAAAATCATTTGGATTATGGTGAATATAAAATATTATGAAGTTCAGCAGCCAGTGTTTTGTAAACAGTTTACTGAAATGTGGGAAAAGGTATGCCAAGGTCACCTCTTGACAGCTGGCAACATATAAAAATGTTTATGTTCCAAAACTCAAAATAGGAATGTGGAGACTGTGCTGGCACACAATCAACTGGAGTGTTGTGACAGAAAAGCTGCATTAGATATATAAATAGAAGTGAAAATTGAAAAATGGAAGTGAACCCGAGAATATGTTGAAAAAATAAATAAAGGAAAGAAAATGTTGAATAGATAAAAATTGTTTATTGGAGGGCAAGATATTTGATATCAAATATCTTGCTCTGATGACGGCTGTTTCTCTGTATACTTTAAAAAATTTTTTATTATTATTTTTATTTTGTATTTAAAATAATAATAAATAGAATACAATGTGTACAAGGACAATCTCTCGGTCAAAACACATGTCAGCACTCCAATAAACAATTTTTATCCATTCAACATTTTCTTTCCTTTATTTATTTTTTCAACATAAATAGAAGTCTACAAATTTCAGAAAATCAAGAGAGGGTTTGTTTTGTTTTGTTTTATGGCATATCAACCTCGGTGGGTCATTTAATGCTAAGTTTTGGATTCGTAGCGGTAGTTTGGTAGAGAAATATATGTATATGTATAGATTTTAACTATTGTTAAATTACCTATATTTTTGAGTAAAATCCCACTTCTTTTAGGAAATGTAAAATCCTTTTTTTTTTCTTCGGTTGCCAAGTTGAGCCTTCTAACATTGTGAATTAAGGCTTACAAACTTTTGCTTGTTTTATACCAATTTCTTTTTGTATGATTCTCAATTATTAACTAAGTTAAGCCCTGATGATGGTTTGATTAAAACTCAGTCCCAGATGATATTAGAGTACATGAAAAAAGAAAAAAAAAAGAAGCTTACTGCAAAGATGAGCAATATGAATGTATAAAAATGTAAGATTTCATTGATATAGATTGATATAGATAATTTGCATCCCAATTTAGATAGACTCTACAACCAGTTCTTTTTAATAAAACATTTTTTTTTAGTATTATTTGAATTGTTCAGACTATTGTCCTCATTTTTATTGTTATCTGTACAACATTTCAGCAAATGTGCCCTCTGGCCTTCGTCAGGTATTTCTTCTCCGACAAGAAATACCTTAATAAGGCCGGAGGGCACATTGCCAAAATGTTGACAGATAACAATAAAGATGAGGACAATAGTTCGAATAATACTAATTATCAAGCCTCATCTAAAAAATTCAGAGAAATAGTGCAGATAACAATAAAGATGAGGACAATAGTCTGAATTATCCAAATAATACTAATTATCAAGCCTCTTCTAAAAAATTCAGAGAAATATTTTTTTTTTTTACTCTATAAAATAGCACATCTCAAATTAATATATGCAGCATCTCACCAAACAAAACAGTCTTGTTTGTTTTTGTATAGAGTAAATAAAGTATGAAATTAATAATAATAATAATGAACATTAGTAAAACTCACCAACTTTTGGCAAACTTATTTTTATTGAAGATATAGAGAAAAGTGGATAGGAAAAGTAAGTACCAGTTTTTCATTCAACCCTAAGATCATCTTGAAATAATTAAATAACTAAACTTTTCCCAAAATAGTCAAATAACTGAAATATTTGACTATTTCAGTTATTTGACTAACTGAAAATAGTTAAATAACTGAACTTTTCCCAAAATATTTGACTATTTCAGTTATTTGACTAACTGAAAATAGTTAAATAACTGAACTTTTCCCAAAATTTGTATGGAAACAAACTAAAGATAAGAAAAACTTAAATTCAAAAATGACTCAGTTATAAAACATTAATTTAACCAAGTAGCAGATATAGATATCTTTTAGCTTGTACAACCAATATTTGGTTATTTCCTTTAAGTCCAACACAAACAAAGGGGAACCACTCTTGACGGATAAATTTAGGGTTAGTTTAATGGGAAAATAAATAAATAATTAATCAGTCAAGAGTGGTTCTCCTTTGTTTATGTTGGACTTATAGGAAATAACCAAATATTTGTACTGGGAGTGTATAATATGCCAACTGCACCTCTGCAAAGGGGGTAAGACCACCTCAATGGGGCCACCTGTTGGCCATGGGAGGCGACACACATAATGCCTGAGGACAGGATCATGGTGGTTGAGCGGTTTGTGACACGTACTAAGTGATTCCATGACATGCAACACACCACTTCGGCTCTTACTTGGGCTAGACAGGCATTCAGTGAGGCCCCATCCAATCAATCATGTCAAGCACTAGAAACTACAGGTGCTAGAAGGCTGTGGTTGAGGGTCAACCATCTGTATTTATTAATACACATGAAGTTAATGAAAATTATTCATGTGAATTTGAAGATATTAACTCTTTGGTTACCAAATTTCCTCCAGGGCTGCACCAAATTTTATTGGTATTTTTTACCTGTCTGATGGGATATTTCAAAGTTCACTGTCTATTCACCTCACAACTCCTTCTATTCAAGTAAAGTCCTATTATTATTTCAATTTGAGTCCTTCTGTTCAATTATAATGAACTAAGGGCCGATTTAGCTCAGTCGGTAGAGCATCCAACTTATGGTTAACTCTTTGCCTATGAAATTCCCCCCCACGACTTTACCAAAATTTTCTTGGTATTTTTTGTTACCTGTAAGATGGATATTTCAAAGTTCACTATCTACTCACCTCAGAACTCATTCTATTCAAAATAAAGTCCTATTATTAGTGATTTTTTTTTCAGTGTAAACAAGTGACACATGCGAGAGCTGCTGTGAGCAGTTTTATGGCAGGATCTCAGTGGTGATAGAGCCGCTGTGAGTGTTTAAAGAAGGTAAAGAGTTCAAAACTTGAACATAGAAACCTTCATCAAAATGACTTAATGTGGCATTAAATGACCAAAAAGGGTTGATATGCCATACCAACAAAAATAATATCAGTAGCACACAGATGGAGCAAAATAAAAATTTTTTTTTTTTAAAACATACAAAAATGAATAACCATTGTTAAAAAATTTTTAAATATTGGTTAAAGCAGACAAAATCTATTGAAAGTCTATAAACCCGTTACCTACCAATCCAGAGTATAGTCACATATACTCATTGGTGAAAAATCTGTGGCAAAGAAGTCGGCTGTATTTTGTGGCCTATCTACAAGCATTGGCACGTGCCCCGGGCGCCACTGAGAGGTACTGGCAGTAGGATCATTAATCACATTAAGCTGGGGGGTGGGGGGTAGTCTAGAATTTTATGCAAAATCTAATGCTAACCATTGCAAGCTGTGAGAGATCATTCAGCAAGTTACAACTAATACTTTTGTATTTGAGAGTCTCCATGGATCAAAGCAGATTCTTTCTCTGGTGAGTGTAGAAAGAGAAGAAACTATATATATAAATATATACTTAAAAAATTTTTTAAAAACTTTGCGAAAAAAAGCGATTAAATATTTAACTAACCACGTATTCGTGCATGTTGATTGGCTGATTGAATCCACACGCCCACACAGAGTCTATAAGTTTAAGTGGTGGTCTACAGCACACCTTATATGCCTAAAATAATCCAACACAATGTAAATACTTATTAAGCTTAGGTTAGTTGTGGTACAAGGCCAAAAGTATGGGAGCACCCAATGAGAATTGAACTCTGTAATACTGGACTATCTTGGTACCCTAGAAATATGTTCAAATCAAATTGACAATTTCAAATTTTTTTTAAATTTAAAAATGAATTCTTTTTTTAATATGATGTTAGTTGGTTGGATTTTATGGTATGTCAACCCTTGGGTTATTTTATGCCAAAAACGTTTTTGTTTTATTCATTCTTGTTGGGTATTCAATTCTTTTTTTAAATCTATTTAACCCATAGATGGAACCCTAATAGGTACTAACCACTCCGGGTCAGAGTAGACCTGGTAGTAATGGCAATGAAGGGGTACTCCACATTCCCAAGAGGTCCAGAATTGGGATTTAACCACTAGATTTTTTAATGAGTTCAATCATAAAAATGTACATTGTTGAAACTTAACTGTAATGAACAATGCCAAGAGACATTTTTTTTTTTTGATGTTCTCTAACCCACAAAGGCAGATGGAATTAATTTCTTCTTCTTGGTTCTTTTTGATAAAGTTAATTTCTTCACTCTCACACAAAAAAAAAAAAAAAAAAAAAAAAAAAATCCTATGTACCTCGACCAAGTGTCACTGACTCAAAACTGCTATCCATTGTTTTGGAGGCCTTATGTATACTACAATTTATGCATATTCATAAACAATAGTAATATTAAGTACTGAAACCTTAAAAATGGTTACTGAACGGGGGTGCAGGGAGGCAAAACAACACAACCTTATTTTACTTCCAGTAGAATTAGATCATTTTGGGCCTCAACCCGGAAATAAAAAAAGGCCAAGCTAAATTTGGTATCATTGGAAAGCTTATTTATTGTAGAAAAACATATCCCAAATCCTCTTTAATCCTCCCATGGCAAAAAAAGATATGAAGCAAATAGTATGGGTAGGTAAAAAGGCAAAATTTCTATTTTCTAAACAAAAATTACCAAATTTACCAATATCTACTTTCTTTATTTCTCCATTTTTATAATTGCAGCTCCTAGAATTAGTTATGTGTTATTAGGGGTGATTTGGAAATAATTTGCAGAAGAATTTCTCATGCATAGTCCTAAGAGGAGTGTTTTCATGAATGAACTGGAAAGAGTGTAACTTAGAAGGTTAATTGACTATGGAATGGATGGAAATACAAGAGATGGACAACATACCATACATACAAGTGAAAATTGTTACAATTACCTTCCTTCGCTCTTTTTCTTTTTTTTTAATCATTCATTTATTTGTCCACTCAATCATTGGTGGATCTCTACAGTTAGTTAATCTAGTTTTGTTTGTTTGTTTTGTTTTGTTTTACGGCATATCAACCTCAGTGGGTCATTTAATGCCGATAAAGTTTTGAAATAAATCAATTCTTAATGGATAATACAATTTTTTTATAAATACATTTTTCTATTTAACCCATAGATGGGACCCTAACAGATACTACCACTCCGGGTCAGAGTGGACCAGGGAGCAATGGTGTTGAAGGGGTGCTCCACATTTCCCAAACCTCCAGAACTGGAACCTCACCATCAGATAGAGTTTAACGTCATTCCCAGGACATGTAGACCTGCAGCCACCGCCTTCTAGCACCCATATGATAAAAAGGGGTTGGGTCTTGCCATAAGGGCAATAGGGTTGGGAAAATCATATAGGTGTTAGGGTTTGATGTGACAAGCCGATTGATCGGAGGGGGCCTCTCCGACCGCCCGTCTAGCCCAAGATAGGGCCAAAGTGGAGTATTGCCTAGTTAATCTAGTTTAATGATTACTCTACACTGAAAAGATAACATTATTTTCCATTGGATAATTGTTTATTATACAATAAATGACAAAGCTGTGAGTAAATCATAGCAAATCTGATGAAGGCTTTGTTGGAAGCAATGTTGCTGTGTAAACAGCAGTCATTGTAGGAACTTATTGTTTGCTAATAAAAATTTTTTATTTTATTTTATTTTTTTTTAAATTTATTTTTGCTTCATAATTTCAACAATTTTTTTTTTGATTTGTTCTTGTTTTATGGCATATCAACCTCAATGGGTCATTTAATGCCGACTACGTTTTTGAAATGAATTGGTGATAATGTTTAATTTTCTTAAGGTTTTGTTTTTTTTTTTGAACATTTTTTGTGAATGAAACTTTTAGATGATTTTTTTAAACATATATTTTTGTGTTTTCATTTTTTTGGGGAAGATTTTTAGATTTTGTTGTAGATATGTGCTTCTTTTATGTATCCAAGTAGTTTTTCTGGGTTTATTTGGTAGAATATCTGTTTTAGATTTGTTGTTTGGTAGTATTTTTTTCGTATTTGTTTTAGGTTGCTACATTCTATTAATATGTGTTTGATTGTGTAGGGTTTTTGGCATGGTATGCAATATGGGTCTGCTTCTTTTTTGAGGAGGTATGAATGGGTAATGTATGAGTGTCCTATTCTTAGTCTGGATAATATTATTACTTCTTTTCTGGATATTTTGGTTTGATTTATTTGAAGTTTTCCTATTTGTGGCATTATTTCATGTAGTTTGTTGTTTTGGAAGTTATTCCAATAATTTTGCCATTTTTGTTTTGTCAACACAATTTTAAAATCAAATTGTTTAAATGATTCTTCAGATATGCCACTTAAGATAAAACCAGAAAGAATCCTAAAAGGACTTTGGAAAAAAGAAAAATTAGTTCAACTGCTTTTCATTTTGTATAATTTGTTAACTCAGACCACTTGTTACTGCTTATATTATTGAGACTATATATACCATAAATTCAAGACTGATGGCATAAAAAATTTTTTCAACAATTCAAAACGGTAAATAAAAATAGAACTCATCAAACATGGCACCAAAATTTGAATGTTACAACCTTGTGACTTCCTGTTCAATACTCTACCACTTAACTATTGTCTTATCAAAATTGTGTATTGAACTTTAGAAAATTCACCATCCCTTGTCCCAACTAATTACACTTTAAATTTACTAAAGCTGTGACAGTCTATTATATTATTTCTACTTCATCCAGTGAGGAAAAAAAATAAAAATTAAACCATAACCTCCTTTGATCAAATTCTCATGTTTGAACATACCCTCTATTTTTGTAGTGGACTAGCCTAGCTTACCTTTCATAGAGTGAATGCGCTGGTCCAGGACTATTTATACTTCTACTTCATTCAGTGAGGAAAATAAAAAAAAAATTTAAAAAAAAAAAAAAAAAAAAAAAAAACCATAACATCCTTTGCAAGCAGAACAAAATTTTTTGCCTTTTTAGCAGTAGCTCAATGTAAGGCATTTTTCCTTGTTAACCAATTCAATATATAGAAACATCGCTAGGAGTCCCCACTGTATGGATTGTAGCGGAATTCTCATGATTTGCATGTGGTTGCATCATATAAGGAGCCAGGTTAGCTCAGTTGGTAGAGCGTTCGGCTAGAAACCACAAGGATCCTAGTTCGATACCGGTCCTCGCCAACTCAGCGTATGAGTAGCACAGGGATCAGTGCGGTAAAGTAAGGAGCTGACGGTAGGTGTGGCACTCCACCTCAGACGCTAAAATAATCTCCTTGGTCTAGCGCAAGTGAAAAGGGGATAGACTCCCTCGCTGATACCGACTTTAGGCCACCCCGACGACTTTACTTACTTACATCATATACTATAGATAACTGCTGATCAAATTCTCATGTTTGAACACACCCTCTATTTTTGTAGTGGACTAGCCTAGCTTACCTTTCATAGAGAGTGAATGCGCTGGTCCAGGACTATTTATACACTGCTGTTTTAGAACATCAGGTTGATTACTGAGACTGCAAAGATTACAGAACCATAACACGAACCGTCTACCTAGATGTTTAGCACTCTGGTTGGTTAGTTGGGTCTTACGGCATGTCAATCCCTTGGGTTATTTTATGCTGAATACTTCTATTGGTAATTAGGTATTCAAAAAAAGTAATGGGTTGGGCTGTTTCACTATGTACCTTAGCCAAGTTCATTTCCTAGATTCTGATTGGCTGCTAGTTTAATGTAGACACTTTCATCCATATATACTCAGCATATAAAATGGATACTAATTGAAACCCTCCTGCTGTGGACTAGCCTAGCTTACCTTTTGTAGAGAGTGAATGCGCTGGTCCAAGACTATTTATACACTGCTGTTTAAGAACATCAGGGTGATTACTGAGACTGCGAAGATTACAGAACCATAACACAAACCGTCTACCTAGATGTTTAGCACTCTGTTGCAAGTTATTATATGTCTCGTGCAAACTGTAGTTGAATGTACTAGTGTACTGAATATTATATGATCCAGTATACGACTTTGCAAATTTTTTGAAAATAATTCCTCCACTCTACAAGGATTTTAAAAAATTTGTACCTGTGAAAAGGGTTAAAGATGATCAATGCTACCATACAAAAAAATTATTTTTAAATTCTAAAATTATTACCTTATAAAAATATAAAATAAAACCATATGATTCAAAAACATTATTACAAATGAAAATAACAACAGAGTTTTTGAATATTAATTAATTGGTTGTTTTTCAAATTAAGGTAAACAAAACTATTGCCAAGTTAAATAATTTAAACCTAAATTATTGTTCAGGTATTAATTACAATAATCAGAAATAGAAATTGTTTCTTTTTTTTTTATTTTAGAAATTGTGAGAAAAAAAAAAAAAAGTTGGAAGTGTTGTACAGGTATTTCAGAAAAATCAATATAATTTTTTAACCTTTAACAATTCACCTTATTATGTTACAAAATCATATCAATTTTTCTGAAATACCGTGCATTATAATATACCAATATAGTTCCAAAAATTATCTTTTTAAATCCACCACATAAGTATAAGTCAGATACGGAAACCCAAAAATATAAACTAAATGATAAAGTAAAACTATGGCACAATAATGTTCAAAAAACTTGTACAAAAGGTACAAATATAGTTTAGAAAGATTCACTTAACATTATTAATAATTTGTTTTCAAGTTTTTTTTTCTTCTTCTTAAATATTGAATTTTTATGACGCTTAATGAATATCCAGAGTTTTTAAATGTTCAATATTGTTATAATGTAATGAGAATAAGAGTAGAATGAGAAGAAAAAGAAAAATAAGATTTATCAATTTTAGTGTTTGGCAGGTTTTCTTTGCAAAAAGAGAAAGAAAAAAAAAATCTGTATATTTTTCAGATAGGAAAATTCATTAAAAATCTTAAAAATAATGGCAGAAAAATGTCAATATTTCTTAAAAATATATTCCAACATCAAAAATTCAAATTCTTTGCTCTGAATAATAAGATGAACAGTAGCTATTCACCAGTTTCATAATGTTATAATATAAACGGTAATCTGAACATTAGCTACATAAATGAGAGTAACCTCCCTTTGTTTATTTAATTTTGAGGAAGCCATATGTTTTGGTCGGCCATTTTCATTTCACCGTAATCAATACAACTGCATGTTTTAACACAAAAATATCATAAAATGTGTTCTTAATAACAGTTAAGTTCATTTCAAATAATGCACAAGCACAATTAAGAACACATTTTATTATATTTTTGTGTTAAAACATGCAGTTGTATTGATTCGAACAAATTCATATTTTCAGTGTAGATTTACGGTGAAATGAAAATGGCCGACCAAAACATATGGCTTCCTCAAAGTGAAATAAACAAGGGGATGTTACTCTCATTTATGTACCTAATGTTCAGATTACCATATAAACTTCATTTTATATATTATTACAATAGTTTTATAAGATAGTTAATTTAATAAAAAATAAATAAAAAAAAGAATCACTGCATACATTTTCAAAGAATCTTAAGTGAAAAATTTACTTTTCAAAAAGTACCAATTTATATTGTTAAAGATAAATTGGAATCAGAATAAATTTATATAAAAAGTCTGTTTTAAAAGGAAAAAAAAAAAAAAAGATAAAAAGCATATTTTCTATTCAAGGCTCCATTTTCTCAACAACTTTATGAATAAGCAATTTGTTTATACATATATTTGATATGTTCTGTCATTCTATTCATGATATACAAATATACCAAGTGCATATTTTGGTATATAGTCAATTAAAAGACAATTGCATTTTTATTGTTGTGCTTGTTGATATGCATAAATAAGTGGTTCTCAATCTCAAGGCAAAAACTGTTCAGTTAATCAACTTGTAATTTTTATCCATTTCAAAATATGACATCATTATAATTGATATAGCTGAAAGTAGGTAAAAAACAGTGCTGGATTAACCCAAGCTTCTTTGGGATCCTAGACATCACCCCAGGGCCTCTAGGCTTCAGCCTAATCAGCCTTATGGGTAATGTGTCACTGGATAAAAAGTTTTACAAAAAGGGTTCACCCTGGTTATTTCATTTATTTAGTAATAATTATTATTCTAAAGTGTTTCTTTTTTAAAATACTTAATGAATTTAATATTTAGGTCTTTCAATTCAGAGTTATACTCTACAATGGTAAACCCATCTGAGGTAGTAAAAAAAACTTGCTAATGACAAGAGAGAGAGAGCGAGAGAGAGAGAGAGAGCGAGAGAGAGAGCGAGAGCGAGAGAGAGCGAGAGAGAGAGAGAGAGAGAAAAATGATAAGAGCTATAATGGAATTAACCTGTAAATGTCCTTTATTGAGCCTGGCTGGACATCCCAGGTAATTTCTCATTTTAGCTGAACACATTGATATAGCTTCCTTTTACTTATCAAAATATTTTTTCTTTTCTTTTAAATATATAGCATGTACAGGAAAATCAATTTCAATAAAAATGTGCCCCGGTAGAAAAAGGATAGAGAACCACCAAGATATATGAATTATGTTTATGTGTGGAATGTTGCCTGATTGGGTGTTAGTGCATTTATTCAGACCAGACTAATGCGGAAAAAAAACAAAAAAACAATCAACCTTTCACTCTCACTGGTGTCCCAGTCAAATTTCAGTTTAACCCTCAAAATGTCATACTCAAAGAATAATTTTTCATATCCATTTTTTTTTTTTCAAATTGTTAGTGAAAAGGACAGAATTCTGTTTAAAATTACAAGACAATGAGAATAAATGAAAACTGGAAGCAACAAAAAAAAAATAATCAGAAATTTGGGATAACTAATTTTTTTTAAATTGGTAGTGAAAGGGATAATAGAGAATTCTTTTTAAAATTACAAGACAATGAGAATAAATGAAAACTGGAAGCAACAAAAAAATAATCAGAAATTTGGGATAACTAATTTTTTTAAATTGGTAGTGAAAGGGATAATAGAGAATTCTTTTTAAAATTACAAGACAATGAGAATAAATGAAAACTGGAAGCAACAAAAAAAAAATAATCAGAAATTTGGGATAACTAATTTTTTTAAATTGGTAGTGAAAGGGATAATAGAGAATTCTTTTTAAAATTACAAGACAATGAGAATAAATGAAAACTGGAAGCAACAAAAAAATAATCAGAAATAACTAATTTTTTTAAATTGGTAGTGAAAGGGATAATAGAGAATTTTTTAAAATTACAAGACAATGAGAATAATGAAAACTGGAAGCAACAAAAAAAATAATCAGAAATTTGGGATAACTAATTTTTTTTAAATTGGTAGTGAAAGGGATAATAGAGAATTCTTTTTAAAATTACAAGACAATGAGAATAAATGAAAACTGGAAGCAACAAAAAAAAATAATCAGAAATTTGGGATAACTAATTTTTTTTAAATTGATAGTGAAAGGGATAATAGAGAATTCTTTTTAAAATTACAAGACAATGAGAATAAATGAAAACTGAAGCAACAAAAAAAATCAGAAATTTGGGATAACTAATTTTTTTAAATTGGTAGTGAAAGGGATAATAGAGAATTCTTTTTAAAATTACAAGACAATGAGAATAAATGAAAACTGGAAGCAACAAAAAAATAATCAGAAAATTTGGGATAACTAATTTTTTTAAATTGGTAGTGAAAGGATAATAGAGAATTCTTTTTAAAATTACAAGACAATGAGAATAAATGAAAACTGGAAGCAACAAAAAATAATTAAAAATTTTAGGATAACCAAAATTTTAAAAAGGCAATGGATGAGGGAGATTAAAAACTGATTAAATAAAAATCAAACTCTTTGAATATTAAATCGATATTGGCTAAGAGTAACCAAGATGTCATGACAGAAGAGTGGAATAAAAAGATACAGATGGAATTTGTTTTTTCTCGTTAATTTTTCAAGTTCCATTAACAAAAGAATCTTTACCTGTAGTGCAGATAACATGACAGATGTAAATAGTTTGGAGGGAGACACAAATGTGTATGGATGGTAACTGTTTGGGGAATGAGGGTGGGGGGTCAATAATCAAATTTTTTTTTTAGAGTACAGTCAAGTGAAACAGAATAAAACATTTGCAAAACAAGTCATTTATTTTATTATGAAATTTTTTTTTTTTTTCATATTTTTGGCATATTCCATTTTTTTTTTCATTTTGTTTTTTTAATAAGTTATATTCAATTTGTGATAATAAAGGGCACTTTTTTTTTTTTTGTTAAATCCCTCTATTTATCCGAAAATTTATTCCCAACCTGCTTCATAGTATTTCATCATTGTATTGATAGATGTAACATGTAAAAAAAACAGCAGCTTTGCTAATAATAGTAATAGGTTGGAGATTTTTTTTTTTCAGTGTATGCTAGTTTTTTTTTTGTTTTGTTTTGTTTTTTTTTTTTTTGTTTTTTTTTGTTTGTTTGCTTTTTTTTCTCCCCTTTTTGATTTTTGTCCCAAAGGTGAGCCAGTGTCCGGCCTACAACAGGGCAGCTTCAGCCTTAATTCCTTCCAGCTAAAAATTATCATCTCTCATCTCAACAGAAATAAACATTAAGTAGAAATGGTCAAAGAAAAATTAACAAAAACTTTGGCAACAAAATTAGATAAAGTAGATATGTGGAATTGGATGGCATGGGGGTAGAGAGAGAGAGAGTGAGAGACACACACATAGAAAAAAAAACAATTAAGCTTCAGCCTTTACAGCTTGTTGCCCTGGGGGCTGGGGCACAGTCTCTCCAGTGGGTGTACCAGCCTCATCTGGCATGACACATTTCCACAGACCATATGTTTTCCCAACTGTTGTCTGCCACAGGCGAAGGGTTCCGTCTTCACTTCCACTGGCATAAAGTTCACCATCTGGTGAAAATCGGACACAATGAACAGGGCCAAAATGACCTTTAGAAGATTCTGGAAAGATTAGAAAAAAAACAAAAAAAAACAAATAAAAAACATACAAAAAGAGATGTAATGAAAACAGCATAAATAAATTGTTAACGTGTGACTTGTCTGGAATTGAACTTGAGACCTTAAAACAAATTGTAGGAAGCGCGTGGTCTAATGGTTAGAGTCGCAGGAAATAGATTCATCAACCAGAGTTCAATTCCTGGACAAAGCTGTTAGCATTTCACATGGCGTTAATACCCTTGGGAAAGGTATGAATCCAATTCTCCTTCCAGCTATGGGTAGATATCTGTTAACTTGTAACTTGTCAGGAATCGAACCCGAGACCTTCTTATAATAAATTTTTGGTTGGTTTAATTTTAATAAAACTGTTTCAACCAATCAGAAGCAAGCTTGGGATTGTAGCTGACACTACTTAAGACACACACAAATTTGGTCAGTGTTAAAAAGTCATTTGCCTGGGGAAGTGCTGACAGTCTGAGCTGTTGAGAAAATTGTGTCAGTGTAAAGTTAACAAATTTGGTATTGGAACCAGTGGCTTTTCTAGCTCAACTGATTATTCTGAGATTATCCAGTTCAGTCTGGTCAGTCATTTGGCAATTCACTACATGCCCTGGTTTAGGTAGATTCACCTGTTTTACTGTTTTCACAATTTTTTCAGGTAATGCTTCATTGGTCAGTGGACTAATATCTACATAAATAATTTTGTCAATATTAAGCAGAGATGCTGATAGGTACACGTCCTGCGTCCTTGACGCATAAAAATCTAAAAGGACGCAGTAAAATCATATCCATGTGTAGCGTTAGTTTGTATTTGCCTGGTGGAGTTGTCTGCCTGATTTAGTTTGCTGGTGCCCGCTAGGGTGCTATAGTATTTAAGCGCCGGGCTCAAACCCATTCAGCCTCTTTTCCTGTTTCAGTAACTACAAGCCACATGGGGTAGATTTTATCTAACCCCTCTCGTTGGGGCTCCGCCCCCCTTACATTACTGTAAGTTCTTTACAGCATGGACTATCTCTAGTCTCATGTCTGTACTTTTATATGTTATCTTGTACCATTCATGAATGTGTCTTTATCTTTATATATGTAACTCTTTTACTATGTACGTTGTATCTTCATCCATGTGCTGTATATATTAAATGTTTTGTCTGTTAACCTTTGTCGGAGTTATTCGTTTCCAAGTATATATAACTTTAAACCTTCCTTACACATGCATCCCAGTGTTTTTTTTTCTTTCCCCACCATTTCCAGCTAACTAAATACATTTCAATATTTTCTTGGAAACGAATTACACTGTACGGAGTACAAGGTAGAGGTTAGACTGTTTTAGTTGTTCATAGATAAAAACTATTTATCAAGCAACTTTAGTTGGGACCCATCAAATCAAATCCTTGCATCCCAGGACGCACTAAGTTAAAAAGCTATCAGCATTACTGATTAAGTTTTGTGTTTTTTATATTCATCATTAATATTCTTATTGAATTGAAAAGTAGATCATTTGTATTATTTAGATTTATTGGACTATTGTTCTCATCATTTTCGTTATATATGCAACGTTTCAGCCAAGGTGCCCTCCGGCCTTCTTCAAGTGTTTCTTGACGAACTCTGGAAACCACATGTCATAATTAGGAGCCTTCACAGAACTTCGAACCAAACCCTTTATTTAATCCATTGGGGTGGATTGTTCACATTCCATTTACCATGACCGGGTACAAGTTTTAACTCTTAACATCCTATACCACCTCATTCCACCCGGCCAGTAGTCTCATTCATTTTCCTAATCCACCCCAAATGATAACCTTTGTTTAATTGCAATATTAAACATATTTAGAAGTCTTTTATTTACGGGAAATAATAGGTAACTTTAGATGCAAAGGTCATTTTTAGCCATTTTTTTTTTTATAAATCCTTAGAGGAATGCTCTGGATTTAGAAAATTCTCAACAGGATGTTAAGAGTTAAACTATGTTTAGTATTCTATGTTATTTTCATCTGTCGTCAGAATTGAACCTGCAAACTACAGATGATTGTCACTTAGAACTGTATTAACTAAACCCTTATATCCATTGCACCATGTGTTCACAACTGGACAAGAAACACCTGAAGAAGGCCCGAGTGCAAATCAGCCGAAACATTGTGCAAATAACAATAAAGATGAGGACAATGATCCAAAACATCTAAATAATACAAATCATCAAACCTCATCTAAAAAATTCAGACAAGAGTAGATCAGTACTGCATTTTATTCAGGAAAATCTTTAAATGAATTGTTTAATATTTAATAAATAATTTGCTTAAAATTTTAAGTGATAAAATAGATATGTGGAACTGGATAGTATCTGTTTAATGTTAGCTCACTTCTTTATAGAAGATTTATATTGCAGATATTTGAAAATATTAATTTTCAAAGTTTTATGGTTTCTTCCCTGCTTATTCCTATTATTTTCTTATTAAAAAGGCAAATAATTCTGTAATTAGCAGTTAATATGGAGATTTTTTTTTTTTTCCCACAATTTATTGTTGTTCTTGGCACATTTCCGTCCCCTAAGGACGATGGTATAGTGTAAAATAATTAAAAAAAAAAAAAAAAAAAAAAAATTTTTAAATTTAAAAATAAAAATTCATCTGCATCTGCGCAAGTGACTGTGCCGGCCAAAGAGAAAAAAAAAATAATGTTCCATTCATTAATTTTTTTTCAGAATACATGGTATGTCAAAAAAGTACCAAATTTAAAGCTGTATTTACCAAGATAGAAATGAAGAAAGAATGGAACGATATTTTTTTTTAGAATACATGGTGTGTCAAAAAGTACAAAAAAATCTTGATACATTTTTGACACACCTTGTGTGGTGTGTGTATATATATATATAAAGGGGCCGGGTTAGCTCAGTCGGTAGAGCATTCGGCTAGAAACCACAAGGTTCCTAGTTCGATACCGGTCCTCGCCAACTCAGCGTATGAGTAGCACAAGGATCTGTGCGGTAAAGTAAGGAGCTGATGGGTAGGGTGTG
>CM042145.1:20121101-20168482 GCA_023376005.1 Doryteuthis pealeii | reverse complement strand
TTGAAATAAATTTTTGTACAGAACGTTAAATAAAATATTTAAGATTTGAGCAAAATAATGGGAACTAAAGTTTTATTTCAAGCTCAACCTATTTGATTGAACTTTAATCATAAACGATAATGTATTGTTAATAATTTTAAAATAACCCCAGACAACAAAAAAAGGTAGAAAAAATTTGAATCTCGTGAGGCCTGTAAACAAAAACATAGTTTGTCAGAACGCAACTTCTTTCTTTTTTTTATCGACAATAAATAAAATATTAAGTTTATTCCCTTACAATTATAAAAAATAAATAAAAATGAGAAATCGATTTTTTATGCAATCAATAAAACATAAAATATTTTGAATGTGATAAACTTCGTGATTTTAAAAATAATTTCACTAACTGTCAACAAATAAATGAAAATTCCAATTCCACCGAGTGGATCTTTTTTTTTTTTTAGTTTCTTGGGGTAACATGAACAGATTAAAATATACTCACCTAAATAAACCGAGCAATAATTTTAAATAGTGTGATAAATCGACTTATGCCAAAAAAAAAAAGGTTGCAAGATTTTTACGGCTGACGCGTTTGAATCAACCGCCATTCGTTAATACGCATGGCAAACGGAAACCGGATGTTGCAATCAGCGCGATAACGAGTTGATGTTAGAAAACTAGATCACGTTTATGGAGCACATTGTGTAAAAAAAAAAAAAATCATAATAATGAATAGCTAAAGATTATTACGTTTATTTCTGCACTTAGAGTAAGCAAGTTGACTTGCTGTTTGTAAAATCTGAAAAGAATAAAGGTTCCTCATTTGATTTTTTTTTTTGTAATTACACCTTTGGCATGGCAATAAAAAAATAAACGATCCAAATGAAGTTTATTTAATTTTCTTGAAGTTTATCCTGTCAATAAATAAAAAACAGAGTTGTTTCCTAACAAACATGAGAAGATAAACGTGATTAGATTGTTAAAAAAAAATAAAGACGAAATGAAAATCAAATGGAAATTTTTACAGTGCTAAAATTAAATCCATTGAAATTATTCATTAATGAGATTTAATAAATGTAATTTTCAGATTTATCTCATTAATAAATTCATTTTTTTAGATAACACCATTGTAAAAAAATGAAAAATATCTTAAGTAAAAATTATACCCACACTATTTAATAAAGTCTCAATAAATATCTTGAATTGAAACCAATTAAAGTAAAGTGAAATAAAGTAAAAAAGGAATTATTATTATTAAAGCATTTATTTTTTTAACTTTGGGACACATTGAAAGAAAGGAACAGACATTAGATCTAACACTCCAAAATTCCACTTTGATTGTCTGCAGAACAAGTACAAGTGTGATGGTTGTGAGTTCAATCTCTGAGTCAGGCAGTGAAAATTCATATTTTTTGTTCATGGAACAGCAAAGCAGCATCACAAAGATGAACTGATTATCATGAAAACTAAATTTTAGAATGAACTGAAATTTGAATGAGAGTATGGTGGTTGTTCAATGAGTGGATATATATTATATATATATGGTAATTAAACAACAAACACATAATAAGGTCCATATATTAAGACAGAAAAACAAATAACTCATAAATACAAAAATAATATTGTATTAAAACAATAGATTACAAAGTAAAAATACTGATCAAGTCTCTGCGGAATATGCTTTTTTAAAAGTTCATGTATTAGAAAAAGAAATGTTGAGTTACTCAATAGAGAAAAGAAATATGTAACTGCTCTATATGCCAACAGTGAAGTAACTTGTAGAGAAAATATAGCTTCTACTACCTTCAGCGGTAGGCAAATATTTCAGAGTCGAAGCGACATGGAATATGTGGGCAATAAGTTGTCTTCCAACTGTTCGATGAAAACGTTCACTTTTATAGAACCTCCCAGATTGAAAATCGTTCTTTTGATAAACTGTCTTTTTTTTAGGCAAGAACGCTTCTGATTGGTTGAAAATTATCAATTTTAATATTTTCTTTTTTTCTTTCTACCAGCGCTGATCCTATGCGCAGACTTCTTATTTTCGTCATTTTATTTCTGCTTTCACGCGTTAACTTCTGGCTCACACAAAGTTTGATTTTAAATTCTCAAGGCATCTGAGCAGTACAGATGGGGTGGCTGTAACAACCAAGATGAAAAATCTAATTAATTACTGTATATAGTTAATTTAGGCATACCCAAGTTTGTGTCCTGATTTTTGATTTTAAAAACGAATTAAATTAATTAAATTGATTATTTAAGGTCAATTTTTATCTAAATGCGAAAAGTAGTACATAATGAGCATCAGTAAAAAGCAAAATAATATTATATATGTAATTTATTTTAATACATTTTAAACTATTTTTCGGCCAGTTTTGCTCAAATATATTTAAACATGGGCATCATAGTTGCCGATAATTCTCGTTTACAAAATTAAATTTAACCCCCAATTAAAAAAAATTACAGAAAAAAATGCAGGGAATAATCCGATTTTAATGAAATTTACAGTGTTTATTATTAATGAATGAATTTTATAATGCATCAGTTATTGTATTTCAAAACTTTCAAATTTATGATAGATTAACTTATATATTTTTTAACAAGTTTTTTAACATCTATATATAGCTATTATTATGTATATATGAATACTGTGATATGTAAGGAATTAATAGTGGGTGGGAAGGATATGGGTCATTTGTGGGTGCTTAGTGTGTTTGTGTGTAGTACGTCTTTGGGTCGATATATATATATATATACTATATATTTATATATATATATATATATTATATATGAATAGTGGCATGTTAAGTTGTGTTTGTTATTGTTATGGATTTGAATTTGTCGCTTTATAACAATGATTATTTTGCCTAGATATGGAGAGATTTGAAAAAGCCAGATCTACTGTTTACATTCTGTATATTATTTATTTGCACTGGCTTTGAAGATTTGTCTTAGTCTTTTATTATGGATGTATGCTAGCACCAAGGCACTGCTGAAATCAAAATTAAGTTAGATTTATATTAACAGCTTTGTTTTATCTTAATTTCTTTTTTATATGTGATTGTGTTATTTAACAATGGGAAACTGCTTTAATCTTTTTTTAAAATTAATTACATAACTGAAACCATCTAATCCAGCCTAGGTATCAACTAACCTCAGGTCATTGCCTGTCAATCAAACCATTTAACCTATTGTCTCTGAGTACAATTTCTATTTCACTTTTCAATTCTACCTACTTTCAAAATAATAGATACGGCTAATCTGTTATTTTAAAATGGGACAACTGCTTTAAATCTTTTTCAACTTTAATTACATAACTGAAACCATCCAATCCAGCCTAGGTATCAACTAACCTCAGAGTCATTGCTGTCATAAACCCATTTAACCTAATGTCTCTGAGTAAATTTTCTATTTCACTTTTCAAATTCTACACTACTTCAAAATAATAGATATGTCTAATCTGTTATTTAAACAATGGACAACTGCTTTAAATCTTTTTAAACTAACTACATGACTGAAACATCCAATCCAGCCAAGTATCAAACTAACCTCAGAGTCATTGCCTGTCAATCAAACCCATTTAACCTAATGTCTCTGAGTACAATTTTATTTTCACTTTTCAAATTCTACACTACTTTCAAATAATAGATACGCTAATAATGTTATTTAAACAATGGGACAACTGCTTTAATCTTTTTAAACTAACTACATGACTGAAACATCCAATCCAGCCAAGGTATCAAACTAACCTCAGAGTCATTGCCTGTCAATCAAACCCATTTAACCTATTCTCTGAGTACAATTCTATTTCACTTCAAATTCTACACTATTTTCAAAATAATAGGATACGGCTAATCTGTTTTTAACAATGGGCACAACTGCTTTAATCTTTTTTAACTAACTACATGACTGAAACCATCCATCCAGCCAAGGTATCAAACTAACCTCAGAGTCATTGCCTGTCAATAAACCCATTTAACCTAATTTCTGAGTACAATTTCTATTTCACTTTTCAAATGCTACACTACTTTCAAAATATTAGATACGGCTAATATGTTTATTACAATGGGACAACTGCTTTAAATTCTTTTTAAACTAACTACATGACTGAAACCATCCAATCCAGCCAGAGGTATCAAACTAACCTCAGAGTCATTGCCTGTCAATCAAACCCCATTTAACCTAATGTCTCTGAAGTACAATTTCTATTTCACTTTTTCAAATTCTAACACTACTTTCAAAAATAGATGAGATATGTCTAAATCTGTTATTTAACAATGGGACAACAATGTGATGAAACTTTGTGTCTAACATTTCTCTTTTTTCACTAACATGTTTTTTAAAGTTTTAATGTTTATTTAGATATACAGGGTGTTTCAAAAAAATTTGATATCATTTGCTATGTACAGAGTGTTTCAGAAAAAATGATATCATTTCATAATCTAATAACTTGACTAATTCTCGTCAAATAATCTCAAATTTTAACAGCATATGTAGAAACAACTCAAAATTCCTAAAGTTAATGTTAACTCTTTCTTTCCCTAGGGAACAGAATTTCTATACTGAAAAGAAAAAAAAAACATTAAACATATAATTTTGAGTTGTTTTTCATACATGCTGTAAAATTTGAAATAATTGGTTAAGTTTATTCAAATAACAACTACCAATTAGCAGAGCCTCTGAGATAAATTTTCAAGGCAATGCAAGACTTTTTGAAAACTCCCAGGAGAAGAAAATGCTAAAAATTGGAGGATTTAAGGCACAAATGGATCCTTATTCCTTTTTGGTCTTTTTAAAATTAAGATAAGCTATAAACATTATTTAAAGGTGGATTTTGGTTTTGTTTTGTTTTTACGGCATATCAACGCTCAGTGGGTATTTAATGCCGGATAAAGTTGAAATAATCAATTCTTAATGGAGAATACAATTTTTTATAAATAATTTTTTCTATTTAACCAATAGATGGGACCCTAACAGGTACTACCACTCCAGGTCAGAGTGGACCAGGGAGCAATGGGTGATGAAGGGGTGCTCCACATTCCCCAATACCTCCAGAACTGGAACTCACCATCAGATAGAGTTTAACATCATTCCAGGACATGTAGACCTCAGTCACCGCTTCTAGCACCCAGATGATAAAAGGGGGTTGGGCTTTGCCATAAGGGCAATAGGGTTGGGGCAATCATATGGTGCTAGGGCTTGACATGACCAGACCGATTGATCGAAGGGGGCTCTCCGACGCCCGTCTAGCCCAAGATAGGGACAAAGTGGAGTATTGCAAGTCAGGAACTGCTCATCCACCTTGGTTCTATCCTTAAGCATCTCGGGTTGCCACCCACGGCCAACAGGTGGCCCCATTGGGGGAGGTTTAACCCCTTGCAGAGGTGCAGTTGATGCATTCTAACGCCCAGCCAACGGAGCGGCATTTTAAAGATGGATTTTTTTCTTTCTTTGTAGAAAAATGTTTATGATAAAACATGTACAAAGTAGACAACTTTTGATTGATTGATTTAATGGCATTAAACTTGTGTAGGGTTATTTTATGCATAGAGGTTAGGGAATTATGTTCATTGTACATTTACAGTTTTTATTAATTTTTTTTTAAAGAGTTCTTTGCCAGTTATATGATATGATATCAAGTATTCCTCTCTAATACAATCATTTGCACACAGCTCCATGATTGAAAGTATTCCTATTCAATACTAATAATTTATAACAATTATATGGTTTCAAGTAATTATTTCTATTTAATAATAATCATTTGTTTGAAAACAGCTATATGGTTTCGGACCATATGACCTTAAGGCACTCTTTTTGATCTCAATTAAGAAAGGATATGTTTTTCATTTACACCGTCAATATCTGGTTGTTTGGTAGGGTTAAGGGTTAGGGTTAAGGTTAGGGGTTAGTTTATAATTTAAAAAAAAATCTAAAAATCGTCTGTTAAAACAACCAGATATTAACGGTGTAATGAAAAACATGTCTTTCTTAATCGAGATCAAAGGGTGCCTTAAGGTCATATGGTCATGGTTTCAAGTAACTAAAGTTGGCAGAGTGGCCTATTATCAGTATCAGCTGGACAGCGTGGGAGTCTATCCCTTTTTCACTAGCGTAGACCAAGGAGATTGATGTTGCTGAGGTGGAGCGCCACATCTACGTCAGCCCCTCACTTTACTGCACAGATCAGGTTATTCAATATATGTTACTCATGCACTCAATTGGCGGGGATGGTATCATAACCGGAACCTTGTGATTCTGAGGCGGGTGAAATAGATGCAACTATAGATGTACTACCAAGAAGTACCATTGAATAACCACTTGGTTGAGTTTTTTTTAGTCGAGGTGGTTTGCTGCCATGTCTAGTTTGTCTGTTTTTATAATAAGGCGAGCAAAAAAAAAAAAAAAGAAAAAAGATTGACGGTTCGGTTCTATGATCCGCGTCGTCCAAACAGCACTCCCCATTGCACTAAAATATAGTTTCAGTGTAGTAGTTTATCCCTGATGTCTGCGACATAAAAAACGAGTAGAACAACTTTAAGTATACTTTTGCAACTATCCTACACTAATGTTTTGAATCTATTAAAGCGACAAATATATGTGGGTCCTCACATTAATAAAGCTTTTGCCGCATTTCATCTTATGAAATGATTACTGCTGCACACCCACCCATTCACACATTCGGTAGTACGCGGATGGAATCTAGTTTTCGTACAGGTTTGCCTGGCTGAGCTAACAATATTTTTTTCGAATTTTAATTGTCTCTCCCCTTTTTTAATACAAAGAAACAGATAAAACAGTCAATGAAAATAAATTAGACACAAAAACATATTTGCAGAGGCAAAAAATTAAACAAACATTTTTAATTTGATTAAGACAAACTGAACAATTACAATATTAACGCTTAGTTTGGTAATTAACTGTGCCCCTCCTTTAATTTAAGGGAACCAGTAATTCCAAGAAGAAAAATTAGTGTAAATAATTGTTATTATTTTGATATAATCAAATCCATTTTGCTATTTCAATTTGACTCGTTTCTGAATTCTTAAATTTTGTGTATAAAAGATTTCTGTATTTAAAAAAAAAAAAAGAAGTCAATAATACGAAAACAATATTGCGGCTCAGTCAACTGAACCTGCGTGAAAACTGCATTCCAACCAGGAAATCAATTATATATTGCAACCGGTTGCGTATTCAGTGTTGACAACCGTACAATTCTAGACTAGGAACGGTTTCCTTTCACATGACTAATTGTCAAAAAAAAAAAAGGGTTTTATTCTTGGATAAATTTGGTGAATAATAAAGAAATAAATAAAAACGTTCGAACAAAAAGTATCTAATCTGGTATTCTGTAGTAGTATCACGTGGTCCATCCGCCATGTTATTTCGAAGTAAATATTATCTGCTTGTAGATATTTCAAAGGCACGTTGTTTATATTCAACCATTTTAAGATTAACGATATGGATTCTCCGGTTACAAACCGGAATCTAATGGAAGGCAATGTTCATCCAATGGTAATATAATTCTACTGTTTTTTTCTTTGACTTTAGTTTTTAAAGTTAAGTTGTTTTGTTTTTTCTCATTTTTCATTGATTCAAATTTCCTATTCGACCGGTGTATCAACATAGTAGTTTAAATTAATCGATTGTCTTACTTAAAATTCTTAAAAATGAACTTTTAAAACTGTTTTGAGAAAATTAGATTAAGAATTAGATTCAATCGACTGGATTTCTGTTTTCGAATTTGTGCAAGGCAAATTATTCTAATATTAACAATGTTATGTTTATTTTTTCTCTTCGAAGTCAGAAACTTGAAGAAAGATGAATGAAAAATCCACGATACTCAATTAAAAAATCAATTAAAAAATTATGACAAATTTTTATTATTAGATAATGTATTCGTAAATCGTGAAAAAGAGACTACATTTTTTTAAAAAAATCTGGTATGATTTTTATTTTAAGTGATGTAATTTTGGTTAACTAGTTTTAAAGTTAACATCAATAAAGTAGTTCCAAGTCCGAAAAAAAAATGAATGAATGATGTTTTTAACTCTTGAGGGTAAACAAAAAAAAAGGGGGGGGGTGCAAATTTTAAATTAAACGCTGCAATTTGCATTTCACTGACCACTTAACAATCTGTTCGCACGAGTAGGATGTGACACAAGGTCTATTTTTCTAAGTGGAATTTAACAGGTTTGAATTCAGAGCTTTCCTTCTCACAGACTGGTTACCTAGTCAATGTTAAAGGGCCAGTCCGCCTACTAGTTACCGATAGCTGGATGGAGAGTAGTTATATTCATACCTTTCCCAAGCGCTATGTGAAATGCAAACAGCCTCGTCCAGGATTTGAACTCGGGTCGACGAGTCCATTTCCTACGACTCTAACCATTAACACCACGACGCTTTATATTGTGTGTAGTCAAAATTTTTTCACTCATTTCATTTTTACGAATCTTGATTTTAGTACAAAAAATTATTTTTTCAAAATATTTATTATTTATTTTCAAATTTGGAAGAACTTTTACTTTCTTTTAATTTTTTTATATTTACGTTAAACACATTTCTTTTTGTTTTAAAACTTTTGTGGTCTAAATGAAAGATGTGTTAAACTGTTTGAAATTTTAAAGCATATCCTTGTTTTTGTTTTTGGTGTGATATGGGATACTGACTTTTATACTTGTTTAAATTTACGTTTACGATAAAATATGTTTTTTTCTTTCCATCAATTGAATTATTATATTGAGGAAGATGAATGCATGTCGGAAAGTCAGAGATCGTTTCGACATAGTATTTACATTGTAAACAGGACCCCTTCCAAAATCGATAAAATCAATATTTTTCGAAACTGACAAATCACAGAAGTAGGATTCTGCTAAAACAATAAAAACATTTTCCATTTTTTTAATGACAAATTATCAATCTTCATTTATGTCCAATGTTCATTATTTCAATTATTATTTATCAGAGTTTTTTTCTTTCTTTCTATAACTGTTTGTAATGTATTGATTGATTTTCACGATCAGAATCAATCTTGATGTTTTTAGTCTTAAAATGGCGTTCATATATCTGCTGACATTTATTATTGATACTTGTCCAGAATAGTCCGATGAGGAAATGTCTATGGTGATGTACAAAATTTTATATAGAAATGTAATCCTTTATGTTCACAATTCAGAATCGAGTAAGTTTCACTCATGTTGTTTATTATCTTTTTTTTTTTCCCCCTGAAGATTTACATTAAAAGACACCTTCTACAACTTACCCACTCCCTATATTTCTTTAGTCTTTCACCCCCCCCTATCCCCACCCCACTACGTCGATTTACTGCTGATAGCTGACCCCATTTTTGGGACAAAAACGTAATTTTTAAACAACAAAAAAAAAAAGAAATAAAGGAAATGACTAAAACTAGGCACTACCAAAGTTGCCGCAAAATCCATATTTTACAAAAATAATTTAACCCCGATTGAAAAAATTACAAAAATTTAGGGAATTATCCGATTTTAATGAAATTTTAAGTGTTGATTTATCAATTAATGAATTTTAAGATGTATTAAAAATAAATTACATGTGTAATATTAAAAAAAAAAAATTATTACATTATCATTTAGTTTTACTCAACACGGTAAATAACAAGTATTTTAATTTGAAATTTTTGATTTTATTTATGTTTTATTTTTTTAAAATCCTTCTAAAATATGAAAATATAACCTACTTTCATTTGAAATTATATAGTTTCATTAAATATGACAGCTAAGGGATTGTTACACCTTATGTGTCAAATAAGATAAAAATAACTGTCTAAATTTTAAATTTTATTTTCTGTCTTTATCCATATTTGATGGGTGCAACTAAAAACCACCATCAAGAGCATTAAAATATAACATTCCAACTTCTGTGCACTGAATAATACTAAAATAAATTTAATATTCAATCAACTATGTATGTTAAATTTCAATATTCGACTACCTACCCTACAATCTATTAAGAAACTTTAGTTGGGACCTATTAATTTCTCCGGGGACTCATTCAAAGTAAATATGTGCATCCCAGGATGCACTAAATCAAAAATTATCAGCATCACTAAAATTGTATAATAAAATTAGTCATAATTCAGGTTTTTGTAAAATTACAGGATGAATTGTCTTGACAAAGATTTTTTTGGGTACATTATAGTATGTGGGTACCTTTTGAATATGGCCTATAAAATCATGTCTCTCTTATAGTATATGGCCTACCATAAAAAGCATATTAAAGGTTATAATAATAACTCCTAACCCTAACCCTATTTCAGAATTTTTAGAAATTTTAGAATTAAATAGATCTCTGATTCATGTAAATTATGGATAAATTCTTTTTTAATTATTCTTAATTACTATATACAGCTTATGACTGAATTGCATTTCTTGAAATTGATTATATATGAAAAATAATTAGTTTCAATAAATATATCTATAAATATACTGTTACTGAGGTAGGCATACTATAAAGAATCAAAAAGGTAGGCACATACTATAACAGAATCAAAAGGTAGGCCACATACTATAACGGCACTAGATTTTTGTTTAAGTTACACATCATAAAATTCTTCATTTTAAGAGACTGTGTATTTGTTTAATGAATTGTTGCTGTATTAAAAAAACATGTAAGATCATTTTAGTTATTTATAATTGAAACATTTTATAATAGTAAAAATGGGAGATGATGTAGCTAAAAGATATTGGGTTTTTAATCTGGCAATTGTTAATTTTTACAGTTTTAAAATCAACTCAACTTTAGCTGTAATGAAACAAACCCTCGCCCTAAAAGGAATAAAAGAAGAGAACTTTGAAAATGCTATATCTCTGGGATTTTTGAGATGAAGCTTGATAATTTGGATTATTTTGGACTATTGTTCTCATCTTTATTGTATTCTGTACAATGTTTTGGCCGATGTGCCCTCCGGCCTTCTTCAGGTATTTTTTTTTAGACTCTGGAACCTTCTTTTAGTAATCAGGAGCCATCATGGAACTTTGAACTAACCGTTTATTCAGTTTCACAGGGGTATCCTTTCTCATTCCGCTAACCATAGCTAGGGGTAAGGTATTAAGTTGTGTTAAGTATTATTCTATGTTATTGCTGCCCCTGACAGGACAGTATACTGCCGTGGATTGAATAAAGAGTTAGGGTTCAAAGTTCCGTGAAGGCTACGCGATTACGACAAGAAGTTCCCGAGTTTGAAAATGCCGTTTTGGAAATATTATTCTTTGCAGTGGCAACCATTTTAAAAAGGTTAAAGTAACAATTGCCTTTAATTGAGCTTCCTTTCGATTTTTTTCCACCTTCAAATTACCTGTTCAACAATGGATTACAGTTATAAAAATCTGTAGTACTTAATATGTGTTAAGTTTACCTTTGGTGGCATTATTAACTGTATCTGATGATGAGGCTCCAGTTCTGGAGCTCTATGGAGTGTGGAGTACCCTTTATTTTCATTACTCCCAGGTCCACTCTGACCTGGAGTGATGGTACTTTTATGGTCCCATCTATGGGTCAAATAGATCTGTTAAATAGTATTTCAATAAAAGTGTGCAAAAAAAAAAAAACAAACTTAACAAACTTAACAAAAAATGTAAAATATAGATTGGCAATGAATGTGTTTTCCTAACCTCTAGGGTTACTTTTTGTTACGATTTTGTGGCCATTTTTAGGCTGCAAGTGAGCGCACTTTACAGTGCGATCCCTTGTGTTTCTTAGTGTTAGGTTAGAATTCTTGTGTTTCTTAGTGTTAGGTAGAATCTTGTGTTTCTTAGTGTTTGGTAGAATCCTTGTGTTTCTTAGTGTTAGGTAGAATCCTTGTGTTTCTTAGTGTTAGGTAGAATCCTTGTGTTTTTAGTGTTAGGTAGAATCCTTGTGTTTCTTAGTGTTAGGTAGAATCCCTTGTGTTCCTTAGTGTTAGGTAGAAATCTTTGGGTTGCTGATCCGTCTGTCCATGTCGATTATACCAGCAACTGAGGGGCTTTCAAGATCGATGATTAAATTAAGTTTAAATTCCCATAAGTACCAGTTGTCTTGACAATTCGACGGTAATTTAACTATTTAATCATCGATCTTGAAAGCCCCTCAGTTGCTGGTATAATCGACATGGACAGACGGATCAGCAACCAAAGATTCTACCTAACACTAAGGAACACAAGGATTCTACCTAACACTAAGAAACACAAGGATTCTACCTAACACTAAGAAACACAAGGATTCTACCTAACACTAAGAAACACAAGGATTCTACCTAACACTAAGAAACACAAGGATTCTACCTAACACTAAGAAACACAAGGATTCTACCTAACACTAAGAAACACAAGGATTCTACCTAACACTAAGAAACACAAGAATTCTACCTAACACTAAGAAACACAAGGGATCGCCACTGTAAAGTGCGCTCACTTGCAGCCTAAAAATGGCCACAAAAATCGTAACAAAAAGTAACCCTAGAGGTTAGGGAATCACATTCATTGCATATCTATATTTACATTTTTTGTGTAGTTGTTTGTTAAGTTTGTTTTGTTTTTTTTTGCACACTTTTATTGAATACTATTTAACAGATCTATTTGACCCATAGATGGGACCATAAAAGTACCATCACTCCAGGTCAGAGTGGACCTGGGAGTAATGAAAATAAAGGGGTACTCCACACTCCATAGAGCTCCAGAACTGGAGCCTCATCATCAGATACAGTTAATAATGCCACCAAAGGTAAACTTAACACATATTTAAGTACTACAGATTTTTATAACTGTAATCCATTGTTGAACAGGTAATTTGAAGGTGGAAAAAAATCGAAAAGGAAGCTCAATTAAAGGCAATTGTTACTTTAACCTTTTTAAAATGGTTGCCACTGCAAAGAATAATATTTTCCAAAACGGCATTTTCAAACTCGGGAAACTTCTTGTCGTAATCGGTAGCCTTCACGGAACTTTGAACCTAACTCTTTATTCAATCCACGGCAGTATACTGTCCTAGTCAGGGGCAGCAATAACATAGAATAATACTTAACACAACTTAATACCTGTACCCTAGCTATGGTTAGCGGAATGAGAAAGGATACCCCTGTGAACTGAATAAACGGTTAGGTTCAAAGTTCCATGATGGCTCCTGATTACTAAAAGAAGGTTCCAGAGTCTAAAAAAAAATACCTGAAGAAGGCCGGAGGGCACATCGGCCAAAACATTGTACAGAATACAATAAAGATGAGAACAATAGTCCAAATAATCCAAATTATCAAGCTTCATCTCAAAAATCCAGAGATATAGCATTTTCAAAGTTTCTCTTCTTTTATTCCTTTTTAGGGCGAGGGTTTGTTTCATTACAGCTAAAGTTGAGTTGATTTTAAAACTGTAAAATTAACAATTGCCAGATTAAAAACCCAATATCTTTTAGCTACATCATCTCCCATTTTACTATTTATAAATGTTTCAATTATAAATAACTAAAATGATCTTACATGTTTTTTTTAATACAGCAACAATTCATTAAACAAAATACACCAGTCTCTTAAAATGAAGAATTTTATGATGTGTAACTTAAACAAAAATCAGTGCCGTTATAGTATGTGGCCTACCTTTTTGATTCTGTTATAGTATGTGGCCTACCTTTTTGATTCTGTTATAGTATGTGGCCTACCTCAGTAACAGTATATTTATAGATATATTTATTGAAACTAATTATTTTTCATATATAATCAATTTCAAGAAATGCAATTCAGTCATAAGCTGTATATAGTAATTAAGAATAATTAAAAAAGAATTTATCCATAATTTACATGAATCAGAGATCTATTTAATTCTAAAATATTCTAAAATTCTGAAATAGGGTTAGGGTTAGGAGTTATTATTATAACCTTATAATATGCTTTTTATGGTAGGCCATATACTATAAGAGAGACATGATTTTATAGGCCATATTCAAAAGGTACGCCACATACTATAATGGTACCCAAAAATCTTTTGTCAAGACAATTCATCCTGTAATTTTACAAAAACCTGAATTATGACTAATTTTTATTATACAATTTTAGTGATGCTGATAGATTTTTGATTTAGTGCATCCTGGGATGCACATATTTACTTTGAATGAGTCCCCGGAGAAATTAATAGGTCCCAACTAAAGTTTCTTAATAGATTGTAGGGTAGGTAGTCGAATATTGAAATTTAACATACATAGTTGATTGAATATTAAATTTATTTTAGTATTATTCAGTGCACAGAAGTTGGAATGTTATATTTTAATGCTCTTGATGGTGGTTTTTAGTTGCACCCATCAAATATGGATAAAGACAGAAAATAAAATTTAAAATTTAGACAGTTATTTTTTATCTTATTTGACACATAAGGTGTAACAATCCTTAGCTGTCATATTTAATGAAACTATATAATTTCAAATGAAAGTAGGTTATATTTGTCATATTTTAGAAGGATTTTACAAACAAATAAAACATAAATAAAATCAAAAATTTCAAATTAAAATACTTGTTATTTACCGTGTGAGTAAACTAAGATGATAATGTTAATAATTTTTTTTTTTTAATATTACACATGTAATTTATTTTTAATACATCTTAAAATTCATTAATTGATAAATCAACACTTAAAATTTCATTAAAATCGGATAATTCCCTAATTTTTTGTAATTTTTTTCAATCGGGGTTAAATTTATTTTGTAAAATATGGATTTTGCGGCAACTTTGGTAGTGCCTAGTTTTAGTCATTTCCTTTATTTCTTTTTTTTTTGTTGTTAAAAAATTACGTTTTTGTCCCAAAAATGGGGTCAGCTATCAGCAGTAAATCGACGTAGTGGGGTGGGGATAGGGGGGGGTGAAAGACTAAAGAAATATAGGGAGTGGGTAAGTTGTAGAGAGGTGTCTTTTAATGTAAATCTTCAGGGGGAAAAAAAAAAAGATAATAAACAACATGAGTGAAACTTACTCGATTCTGAATTGTGAACATAAAGGATTACATTTCTATATAAAATTTTGTACATCACCATAGACATTTCCTCATCGGACTATTCTGGACAAGTATCAATAATAAATGTCAGCAGATATATGAACCGCCATTTTAAGACTAAAAACATCAAGATTGATTCTGATCGTGAAAATCAATCAATACATTACAGTTTATAGAAAGAAAAAAACTCTGATAAATAATAATTGAAATAATGAACATTGGACATAAATGAAGATTGATAATTTGGTCATTAAAAAAATGGGAAAATGTTTTTATTGTTTTAGCAGAATCCTACTTCTGTGATTTGTCAGTTTCGAAAAATATTGATTTTTATCGATTTTGGAAGGGGGTCCTGTTTACAATGTAAATACTATGTCGAAACGATCTCTGACTTTCCGACATGCATTCATCTTCCTCAATATAATAATTCAATTGATGGAAAGAAAAAAACATATTTTATCGTAAACGTAAATTTAAACAAGTATAAAAGTCAGTATCCCATATCACACCAAAAACAAAACAAGGATATGCTTTAAAATTTCAAACAGTTTAACACATCTTTCATTAGACCACAAAAGTTTTAAAACAAAAAGAAATGTGTTTTAACGTAAATATAAAAAAAATTAAAAGAAAGTAAAAGTTCTCAAATTTGAAAATAAATAAATAAATATTTTGAAAAAATAATTTTTTGTACTAAATCAAAGATTCGTAAAAATGAAATGAGTGAAAAAATTTTGACTACACACAATATAAGCGCGTGGTGTGTAATGGTTAGAGTCGTAGGAAATGGACTCGTCGACCCGAGTTCAAATCCTGGACGAGGCTGTTTGCATTTCACATAGCGCTTGGGAAAGGTATGAATATAACTACTCTCCATCCAGCTATGGGTAACTAGTAGGGCGGACTGGGCCCTTTAACATTGACTAGGTAACCAGTCTGTGAGAAGGAAAGCTCTGAATTCAAACCTGTTAAATTCCACTTAAGAAATAGACCTTGTGTCACATCCTACTCGTGCGAACAGATTGTTAAGTGGTCAGTGAAATGCAAATTGCAGCGTTTAATTTAAAATTTGCACCCCCCCCCTTTTTTTTTGTTTACCCTCAAGAGTTAAAAACATCATTCATTCATTTTTTTTTCGGACTTGGAACTACTTTATTGATGTTAACTTTAAAACTAGTTAACCAAAATTACATCACTAAAATAAAAATCATACCAGATTTTTTTAAAAAATGTAGTCTCTTTTTCACGGATTCTACGAATACATTATCTAATAATAAAAATTTGTCATAATTTTTTAATTTGATTTTTTAATTGAGTATCGTGGATTTTTCATTCATCTTTCTTCAAGTTTCTGACTTCGAAGAGAAAAAATAAACATAACATTGTTAATATTTAGAATAATTTGCCTTGCACAAATCGAAAACAGAAATCCAGTCGATGAATCTAATTCTTAATCTAATTTTCTCAAAACAGTTTTAAAGTTCATTTTTTAAGAATTTTAAGTAAGACAATCGATTAATTTAAACTACTATGTTTGATACACCGGTCGAATAGGAAATTTGAATCAATGAAAATGAGAAAAAACAAAACAACTTAACTTTAAAAACTAAAGTCAAAGAAAAAAAACAGTAGAATTATATTACCATTGGATGAACATTGCCTTCCATTAGATTCCGGTTGGTAACCGGAGAATCCATATCGTTAATCTTAAATGGTGAATATAAACAACGTGCCTTTGAAAATATCTACAAGCAGATAATATTTACTTTCGAAATAACATGGCGGATGGACCACGTGATACTACTACAGAATACCAGATTAGATACTTTTAGTTTCGAACGTTTTTATTTATTTCTTGTATTATTCACCAAATTTATCCAAGAATAAAACCCTTTTTTTTTTTGACAATTAGTCAATGTGAAAGGAAACCGTTCCTAGTCTAGAATTGTACGGTTGTCAACACTGAATACGCAACCGGTGCAATATATAATTGATTGTCCTGGTTGGAATGCAGTTTTCACGCAGGTTCAGTTGACTGAGCCGGCAATATTGTTTTCGTATTATTGACTTCTTTTTTTTTTTAAATACAGAATATCTTTTTATACACAAAATTTAAGGAATTCAGAAACGAGTCAAATTGAATAGCAAATGGATTTGATTATATTCAAAATAATAACAATATTTACACTAATTGTTTCTTCTTGGAATTACTGGTTCCCTTTAAATTAAAGGGAGGGGCACAGTTAATTTACCAAACTAAGCGTAATATTGTAATTGTTCAGTTTGTTCTTAATCAAATTAAAATTGTTTGTTTAATTTTTTGCCTCTGCAAATATTGTTTTTGTGTCTAATTTATTTTCATTGACTGTTTTATCTTGTTTCTTTTGTATTAAAAAAGGGGAGAGAGGCAATAAATTCGAAAACAATATTGTTAGCTCAGCCAGGCAAACCTGTACGAAAACTAGATTCCAGCCGGTACTACCGAATGTGTGAATTGGGTGGGGTGTGCAGCAGTAATCATTTCATAAGATGAAATGCGGCAAAAGGCTTTTTATTAGATGTGAGGACCCACATATATTTGTCGCTTTAATAGATTCAAAACATTAGTGTAGGGATAGTTGCAAAAGTATACTTAAAGTTGTTCTACTCGTTTTTTTGTCGCAGACATCAGGGTATAACTACTACACTGAAACTATATTTTAGTGCAATGGGGAGGTGCTGTTTGGACGACGGATCATAGGAACCGAACCGTCAATCTTTTTTTCTTTTTTTTTTTTTTTGCTCGCCTTATTATAAAACAGACAAACTAGACATGGCAGCAAACCACCTCGACTAAAAAAAACTCAACCAAGTGGTTATTCAATGGTACTTCTTGGTAGTACATCTATAGTTGCATCTATTTCACCCGCCTCAGAATCACAAGGTTCCGGGTATGATACCAGTCCCCGCCAATTGAGTGCATGAGTAACATATATTGAATAACCTGATCTGTGCAGTAAAGTGAGGGGGCTGACGGTAGATGTGGCGCTCCACCTCAGCAACATCAATCTCCTTGGTCTAGCGCTAGTGAAAAGGGGATAGACTCCCACGCTGTCCAGCTGATACTGATAATAGGCCACTCTGCCAACTTTAGTTACTTGAAACCATGGACCATATGACCTTAAGGCAACCCTTTTTGATCTCGATTAAGAAAGGACATGTTTTTCATTTACACCGTTAATATCTGGTTGTTTTAACAGACGATTTTTAGATTGTTTTTTTAAATTATAAACTAACCCCTAACCTTAACCCTAACCCCTAACCCTACCAAACAACCAGATATTGACGGTGTAAATGAAAAACATATCCTTTCTTAATTGAGATCAAAAAGAGGTGCCTTAAGGTCATATGGTCCGAAACCATATAGCTGTTTTCAAACAAATGATTATTATTAAATAGAAATAATTACTTGAAACCATATAATTGTGTATAAATTATTAGTATTGAATAGGAATACTTTCAATCATGGAGCTGTGTGCAAATGATTTGTATTAGAGAGGAATACTTGATATCATATCATATAACTGTGCAAAGAACTCTTTAAAAAAAAAATGAATAAAAACTGTAAATGTACAATGAACATAATTCCCTAACCTCTATGCATAAAATAACCCTACACAAGTTTACATGCCATTAAATCAATCAATCAAAAGTTGTCTACTTTGTACATGTTTTATCATAAACATTTTTCTACAAAGAAAGAAAAAAATCCATCTTTAAAATGCCGCTCCGTTGGCTGGGGCGTTAGAATGCATCAACTGCACCTCTGCAGAGGGGTAAAACTCCCCCAATGGGGCCACCTGTTGGCCGTGGGTGGCAACCCGAGATGCTTAAGGATAGAACCAAGGTGGATGAGCAGTTCCTGACTTGCAATACTCCACTTTGTCCCTATCTTGGGCTAGACGGGCGGTCGGAGAGGCCCCCTTCGATCAATCGGCTGGTCATGTCAAGCCCTAGCACCTATATGATTGCCCCAACCCTATTGCCCTTATGGCAAGCCCAACCCCTTTTTATCATCTGGGTGCTAGAAGGCGGTGACTGAGGGTCTACATGTCCTGGGAATGATGTTAAACTCTATCTGATGGTGAGGTTCCAGTTCTGGAGGTTTGGGGAATGTGGAGCACCCCTTCATCACCATTGCTCCCTGGTCCACTCTGACCTGGAGTGGTAGTACCTGTTAGGGTCCCATCTATGGGTTAAATAGAAAAAATGTATTTATAAAAAATTGTATTCTCCATTAAGAATTGATTTATTTCAACTTTATCGGCATTAAATAACCCACTGAGGTTGATATGCCGTAAAACAAAACAAAACCAAAAATCCACCTTTAAAATTTAATGTTTATAGCATTATCTTTATTTTAAAAAGACCAAAAAGGAATAAGGATCCATTTGTGCCTTAAATCCTCAATTTTTAGCATTTTCTTCTCCTGGGAGTTTTCAAAAAGTCTTGCATTGCCTTGAAAAATTTATCTCAGAGGCTCTGCTAATTGGTAGTTGTTATTTGAATAAACTTAACCAATTATTTCAAATTTTAACAGCATGTATGAAAACAACTCAAAATTATATGTTTAATGTTTTTTTTTTTCTTTTCAGGTATAGAAATTCTGTTCCCTAGGGAAAGAAAAGACGTTTAAACATTAACTTTAGAATTTTGAGTTGTTTCTACATATGCTGTTAAAATTTGAGATTATTTGAACGAGAATTAGTCAAGTTATTAGATTATGAATTGATATCATTTTTTTCTGAAACACTCTGTACATAGCAAATGATATCAAATTTTTTGAAACACCCTGTATATCTAAATAAAACATTAAAACTTTAAAAACATGTTTAGTGAAAAAGAGAAAATGTTAGACACAAAGTTTCAGCCATTGTTGTCCCATTGTTAAATAACAGATTAGACATATCTATTATTTTGAAAGTAGTGTAGAATTTGAAAAGTGAAATAGAAATTGTACTCAGAGACATTAGGTTAAATGGGTTTGATTGACAGGCAATGACTCTGAGGTTAGTTTGATACCTTGGCTGGGATTGGATGGTTTCAGTCATGTAGTTAGTTTAAAAAGATTTAAAGCAGTTGTCCCATTGTTAAATAACATATTAGCCGTATCTATTATTTTGAAAGTAGTGTAGAATTTGAAAAGTGAAATAGAAATTGTACTCAGAGACATTAGGTTAAATGGGTTTGATTGACAGGCAATGACTCTGAGGTTAGTTTGATACCTTGGCTGGGATTGGATGGTTTCAGTCATGTAGTTAGTTTAAAAAGATTTAAAGCAGTTGTCCCATTGTTAAATAACAGATTAGCCGTATCTATTATTTTGAAAGTAGTGTAGAATTTGAAAAGTGAAATAGAAATTGTACTCAGAGACATTAGGTTAAATGGGTTTGATTGACAGGCAATGACTCTGAGGTTAGTTTGATACCTTGGCTGGGATTGGATGGTTTCAGTCATGTAGTTAGTTTAAAAAGATTTAAAGCAGTTGTCCCATTGTTAAATAACATATTAGCCGTATCTATTATTTTGAAAGTAGTGTAGAATTTGAAAAGTGAAATAGAAATTGTACTCAGAGACATTAGGTTAAATGGGTTTGATTGACAGGCAATGACTCTGAGGTTAGTTTGATACCTTGGCTGGGATTGGATGGTTTCAGTCATGTAGTTAGTTTAAAAAGATTTAAAGCAGTTGTCCCATTGTTAAATAACAGATTAGACATATCTATTATTTTGAAAGTAGTGTAGAATTTGAAAAGTGAAATAGAAATTGTACTCAGAGACATTAGGTTAAATGGGTTTGATTGACAGGCAATGACTCTGAGGTTAGTTTGATACCTAGGCTGGGATTGGATGGTTTCAGTTATGTAATTAATTTGAAAAGATTTAAAGCAGTTGTCCCATTGTTAAATAACAGATTAGCCGTATCTATTATTTTGAAAGTAGTGTAGAATTTGAAAAGTGAAATAGAAATTGTACTCAGAGACATTAGGTTAAATGGGTTTGATTGACAGGCAATGACTCTGAGGTTAGTTTGATACCTAGGCTGGGATTAGATGGTTTCAGTTATGTAATTAATTTTAAAAAGATTTAAAGCAGTTATCCCATTGTTAAATAACACAATCACATATAAAAAAAAGAAATTAAGATAAAACAAAGCTGTTAATATAAATCTAACTTAATTTTGATTTCAGCAGTGCCTTGGTGCTAGCATACATCCATAATAAAAGACTAAGACAAATCTTCAAAGCCAGTGCAATAAATAATATACAGAATGTAAACAGTAGATCTGGCTTTTTCAACATCTCTCCATATCTAGGCAAAATAATCATTGTTATAAAGCGACAAATTCAAACCATAACAATAACAACACAACTTAACATGCCACTATTTATATATATATATATATATATATATATATATATATATATATATATATATATATATCGACCCAAAAGACGTACACACACAAACACACTAAGCACCCACAAATGACCCATATCCTTCCCACCCACTATAATTCCTTACATATCACAGTATCATATATATATATATATATATATATATATTGGTAAAAACTTGTTAAAAAATATAGTAGTTAATCTATAAATTTGAAAGTTTTGAAATACAATAACTGATGCATTATAAAATTCATTCATTAATAAATAAACACTGTAAATTTCATTAAAATCGGATTATTCCCTGATTTTTTTGTAATTTTTTTTTAATTGGGAGGGTTAAATTTATTTTGTAAACGAGGAATTTATGGCAACTATGATGCCCATGTTTAAGATATATTTGAGCAAAACTGGCCGAAAAAATAGTTTAAAATGTATTAAAAATAAATTACATATATAATATTATTTTGCTTTTTACTGATGCTCATTATGTTACTACTTTTCGATTTAGATAAAAATTTGACCTTAAATAATCAATTTAATTAATTTTAATTCGTTTTTAAAATAAAAATCAGACGACAAATTGGGTATGCCTAATTAACTATGATACAGTAATTAATTAGATTTTTCATCTTGGTTGTTACAGCCACCCATCTGTACTGCTCAGATGCCTTGAGAATTTAAAATCAAACTCTTGTGGTGAGCCAGAAGTTAACGCGTTGAAAGCAGAAATAAAATGACGAAAATAAGAAGTCTGCGCATAGGATCAGCGCTGGTAGAAAGAAAAAAAGAAAAATATTAAAAATGATAATTTTCAACCAATCAGAAGCGTTCGTGCCTAAAAAAAGAAGTTTATCAAAAAGACGATTTCAATTCTGGGGAGTTCTATAAAAGTGAAGGTTTTCAGAGAACAGTTGAGAAGACAAACTTATGCCCACATATTCCATGTCGCTCGACTCTGAAATATTTGCCTACCGCTGAAGGTAGTAGAAGCTATATCTTTCTCTACAAGTTACTTCACTGTTGGCATATAGAGCATTACATATTCTTTTCTCTATTGGAGGTAACTCAACACTTTCTTTTTCTAATTACATGAACTTTTAAAAAAGCATATTCCGCAGGACTTGGATCAGTATTTTTGACTATTGTAATCTATTTGTTTTAATACACATATTACTTGTTGTATTTATGAGTTATTTGTTTTTCTGTCTTAATATATGTGACCTTATTATGTGTTTGTTGTAATTACCAATATATATATATATATATCCACTCATTAACAACCACCATACTCTCATTCAAATTCAGTTCATTCTAAATTTAGTTTTTCATGATAATCAGTTCATCTTTGTGATGCTGCTTTTGCTTGTTCCACTGAACAAAAATATGAATTTCACTGCCTGACTCAGAGATTGAACTCACAACCATCACACTTGTACTTGTTCTGCAGGACAATCAGATAGTGGAATTTTGGAGTGTTAGATCTAATGTCTGTTCTTTCTTATTCAATGTGTCCCAAAGTTAAAATAAATAAATGCTTTAATAATAATAATTCCTTTTTTACTTTATTTCACTTTACTTTTTAATTTGGTTTCGAATTCCAAGATATTTATTGAGATTTTATTAAATAGTGTGGGTATATTTTTACTTTAAGGTATTTTCATTTTTTTTACAAGGTAGTTATCTAAAAAATGAATTTATTAATGAATAAATCCTGAAAATTACATTTTATTAAATCTCATTAATTGAATTAATTTCAATGGATTTAATTTTAGCACTGTAAAAATTTCCATTTGATTTTCATTTCGTCTTTATTTTTTTTAACAAATCTAATCACGTTTTATCTTTCTCATGTTTTGTTAGGGGAAACAACTCTGTTTTTATTTATTGACCAGGATAAACTTCAAGAAAATTAAATAAACTTCATTGAAATCGTTTATTTTTTTATTTGCCATGCCAAAGGTGTTAATTACAAAAAAAAAAAAATCAAATGAGGAAACCTTTATTCTTTTCAGGATTTTTACAAACAGCAAAGTCAACTTGCTTACTCTAAGTGCAGAAATAAACGTAATAATCTTAGCTATTCATTATTATGATTTTTTTTTTTTTTACACAATGTGCTCCATAAACGTGATCTAGTTTTTCTAACATCAACTCGTTTATCGCCGCTGTGCAACATCCGGTTTCCGTTGCGCATGCGTATTAACGAATGGCGGTTGATTCAAACGGTCAGCCGTAAAAATCTTGCAACCTTTTTTTTTTGTTTGGATAAGTGATTTATCACAACTATTTAAAAATATTTGCTGGGTTTTATTTTAGGGGTGAGTATATTTTAATCTGTTTCATGTTACACCAATGAAAACTTAAAAAAAAAAAAAAAATCACTCGGTGGATTGGATGTTTCATTTTATTTGTTGACAGTTATTTGAAATTATTTTTAAAATCACGAAGTTTATCAACATTCAAAATATTTTTATTTTTTGATTGATTGCTAAAAAAACGATCTCATTTTTATTTTATTTTTTATAATTGTAAGGAATAAAACTAATATTTTATTTATTGTGATAAAAAAAAGAAGAAGTTGCGACTTCTGACAAACTATGGTTTTTGTTTTACAGCCTCACGAGATTCAAATTTTTTCTTACCTTTTTTTTTGTTGTCTGGGTTATTTTAAATTATTACAATTACATTATCGTTTTATGATTAAAGTTTCAAATCAAAATGGTTAGCTTGAAATTAAAACTTTGTTTCCCATTATTTGCTCAAATCTTAAAATTTTTATTTAAACGATCTGTACAAAATTATTTCAATAAAAATTTTTTAAAAAATGCTAAAATTAAGTTAGCTTTTTTCCATCCAAGAAAAAAAGAGTTGAAGACAACTTTTGATGATCGAATATTGATATTTAATGTATTTATATGGGTGAATTAAAAATTTTAGCATCATAGAGTTTTTAGTATAATGTCCAGACAGTTTTTATTGTCTATGACAAAAGATGTTTTTATCGTAACGGATGGGGGGGGGGGTGTCTGCAGTTTCCTCCATAACAACAAACACCTGAAATCTTAGAAAAAAATAATAAATTAGATGGATTAAATTTTAATTGAAATCAATTATAAGAATCGATTTTATCTGGTATTTATGTATTAATGTTAGGTATTTGAAAATAATAATCGTGACGGTGATGCAAACAGACTTATACCACCACTAACCGCATCAAAAGGTTGTCTTCATCCAAAGTTTATGATGATGCAGCTATAGTGCCATTTGGAAGCTAGTCTATAATCTGATTGATTAAACGATTAATTCTAACAAGAACTGTTCCCGATTAAACCAGGCATCAATCGATGAAAAGTGTGTAAGTTTTCATCAGGATAACAGAGATGCTGATAGGTTTGCGTCCTGCGTCACTGACGCATAAAAATTGTATCCATGCGTCCCAGTGTTTTTTTCTCTTCTTCCCCCACCATTTCCAGCTAACAGTAAATACATTTCAATATTTTCTTGGAAACGAATTACACTGTATGGAGTACAAGGTGGGGGTTAGACAGCTTTAGTTGTTCATAGATAAAAACTCTGCAATTTATTATGAAACTTTAGTTGGGACCCATCAAATTTCCCGGGGACTCATTCAAATCAGACCCGTGTGTCCCATGACGCGCTAAATTAAAAAGCTATCAGCATCACTGGGATAATGTTAGGCTGGATATTTCGGTGCTGTTATAGTATGTGGCTTACTCGGTTTGAATGTGTCTTACCTCAGTAAGAGTATATTTATAAATATAAGTAGTAGGCAATTTATTGAAACTAATTATTTTTCACATATATTCAATTTCAAGAAATGCAATTCAGTCATGAGCTGTATATAGTAATTAAAAATAATTAAAAAAGAATTTATCCATAATTTACACGAATCAGAGATCTATTTAGCTCTAAGATATTCTAAAATTCTGAAGTAGGGGTAGAGTTAGCAGTTATTATTATAACCTTATAATATGCTTTTTATGGTAGGCCACATACTATAAGAGAGACATGATTTCATAGGTCACATTCAAAAGGTAGGCCACATACTATAATGGTGCCCATATTTCTTTGTAGATCATCTAAAAATTGCTATTTCTTGGCTGGGAAGTTTTCCTTTATCTGTCATATTTTATAGGGATTTTACAAACCTTTTACTTTTAAAAGCAAGGTAACAAAGACAGCGATTCAAGCTCAATATAGATTTAGATCAGAAAAAGTTATTTTTATTTATTCTTTAAGAAAAATGCTCCTAAAAATTGAACAAAACTCTGCAAGATATTTAACGTGTTTTTTTGAAAAGAATTGCATAGATGCAGTTATTTAGTCATCGCGTCTCATTTAGTTTGGGTCACCCAATGAAGATCAAACTCACTACTCGGCAATCCATCCCACATCTTTTAGAATTGTATATAAAATGTAAATAAAACTTCAATAGGCTTGATTTTTATCATATGGGTTTAAGTAGGGCATCACACATTGAGTGACAGCGAATTTTTTGGTGAAAACAGTAGTGTAAGGCGATGGATGAATGTACTTTTATATTTAGTAGTATGGATCGGTCGGAGAGTGAGACTAGCTAAGACAGAACTAAAAGATATAGAAGCATGACCACTTTTGTACCCCGTTCCCTCCCCCCCAAAAAACTTTGGGCAGTATGCCCAGGTGTGTGCTCATATGCACTTTTTATGTAACATTTTTTGTTGAATAAACAGTGTATTTGGCACACATCAAATACACTCGGCAGTAATAATTAGTCTGCAAGATTAGCTTGTTAACCATTACACACCAACAAGGTAATCTTAGAAACTAAATGTAGCTTAGATTTGGCAAAAGGTCAATAAGTATGAGGTCCTGGCAAGGATCAATCTCAATAGTTTGTAGTAGTATATGATGGAGTTAGCAGACAAAGCTGTTAGCATTTCACATGGCGCTAATGCCCTTGGGAAAGGTATGAATCCAATTCTCCCTCCAGCTATAGGTAGGTAGCAGTGTAGACTGGACTCTTTAACCATGGCTAGGTAAACAGTCTAGGAGAAGGAAAACTCTGAATTCAAACCTGTTAAACTCCGCTTAAGAAATTGACCTTGTGTCGCATCCTGCTCGTGCGGAGGGCGTTGGTATATATATATATATATATATATGATGGAGTGTAACTCGTCTGCATAGTCAGAAGTTAAACATCTGCCTTGAGACCAATATCTTATTACTAACATGTCTTAGGTAAATAAATGCGTCAGAAATGGATGGATAATGGATGTATTTCCTATTGAAGTTGGATGCCGAGGATTTATTACCAACTCAACCTTGGCATTTTTGACTAAACTCGGACTTTCTCCACCAGATAAGAGGAAATACATAAAAAAGATCCAGGATAAAGCTCTAACCGTATCAGCGTGGATATGGCAATCCTACAATGTGACATAAAACCAACAAAGTCTGGTGGTATCATGAGATACTGCTGGGGCGCTCTAAGTTAGTGGTATTGATGCCTCGGCCCCGAAACCATACCTGAACCTAGAGTCATCATCTGATGAAGGCTTTGTTGGTTGCAATGCTACTGTGTAAATAGCAGTCATTGTATGAAGATTATTTAATCTCACTCTTTCATACCTTAAACATTGCTCATATTTATATTTTCTATTCATTGTTTATATAGAAAATCTCCTATGTAAATACTCTACTGCCTCTTATTTATTTCTTTATCATATGATTTCTATAAAGCATTATCCAACTTACAATATATAAATAGGCCCCGAAACCATACCTGAACCTAGAGTCATCATCTGATGAAGGCTTTGTTGGTTGCAATGCTACTGTGTAAATAGCAGTCATTGTATGAAGATTATTTAATCTCACTCTTTCATACCTTAAACATTGCTCATATTTATATTTTCTATTCATTGTTTATATAGAAAATCTCCTATGTAAATACTCTACTGCCTCTTATTTATTTCTTTATCATATGATTTCTATAAAGCATTATCCAACTTACAATATATAAATCAGTACATAAACTATTCTACACAAATACATGCATATCCCAGTCAGGGGAAGGAGATACCCTTGTTTGCTGCAGATTTTCCACAGATTTGGGGACCGCTTGTTAATTTCCTATTCCCTTGTTACTCCTTCCATGAATTCACTACAGATGAATTCGTTGGATAGAGCCGGCTCAACCGACCCAGGATGAATGCCATCACAGAAACAGAAGAACACAAATACATAATGTGGCATTATAGATAGCTGGTGGCAGAATGTTAATTGTAACCATTTTTAGGCTGCAGGTGAGAGCACTTTACAGTGGAAATCCCTTGTGTTCCTTAGTGAAGAATCCTTGGTTGTTCCTTAGTCTTAGGTAGAATCCTTTGGTTGTTCCTTGGTGTTCCTTAGTTGCAGATCCATTCGTCCGTGTCGAATACGTGCAAATGAACAGCTTTCAAGATTGGCGATTAAATAGTTAACTAACCATGTATTCAAGCGTGTTGATTGGTCGGCTCTAATCCACACGCCCATGCAGAGTCTATAAGTTTAAGTGGTGGGCTTCAGCACACCTCATATGGCTAAAATATTCCAACATACCCTTGAACAAGGGAACTGATTAACAAAATAAATTAGTACCAAGGAACATCCAAGAACCATTAAGGTGTGAACTTGAAACTGATTTTGTAAAATGGAGCAAAATCAGCAAACTCCAAGAATCAGGATTTGAAAGGCAATTAGCAATTATAATACTTGGTAAAACCTACAAAATGTTACTTTAAGTTTCTGAGAGCAAAAGGACCTGACTCTACGCTTAAGATAGGATGGAACAAGCCTTGAGCAAAAAATTCAGGAAAATGCAGCTGGTAATCATAACTTTTGATAAGACTTTATCTTGCTGCTGGCCCATTAAAACATAATATGAGGCAGAGATACTGATAGGTATGCATCCTGCGTTCCTGACGCACAAAAATCTAAAAGGATGCAGTAAAATTGTATCCATGTGTCCCAGTGTTTTTTTTCTTCCCTCACCATTTCAAGCTAACTGTAAATACATTTCAATATTTTCTTAGAAAGGAATTACACAGGATAGGTTACAAGGTAGGGGTTAGACGGCTTTAGTTGTTTCCCCAAATCATAAATAAAAACCCTACAATCTATTAAGAAACTTTAGTTGGGAGCCATAAATTTTCCTGGGGTCTCATGCAAAGCAAATATGTGCGTCCCAGGATGCACTGAATCAAAAAGCTATCAGCATCACTGCATAAAAATAAAGTTTTTGACCAATACTATTAACTACATCCGTTGATTGGACTAAGAATTCTAATCTTTAGATATTTATTACAACTGGTGTAATGAATGACATTTTAAGACAAATTTTTCACCTAAAAACAAGAGGTTGTTCGTTCCACAAGATATGGTTTTGAAACATGGAAGCTTAATTTGTTTCTAGGCATAACATTGTAACTTTGATCCAAAGTGTCTCCACATAGCCTATACATAAACAAATGCTATTAGTTAAGATAATATAGTTTTTACTTTATATTGTTTACTCTTTATAACACCTGTACATATAACATGTATAAATATTATAAATAGTAAACAAAGTTACATAAAAGCTTCATTATCTTAACTAAAAGCCTTTGTTAAGGCAATACGGAAACACGTTGAGTTATGGTATTTCATTGATTTTGATGGTATTACAGTAGTTTTGAAAATATAAATGAATGTTTTCTCTTTATGTCATTGAATGTTGAAGAACCATTTTTGTAGGCTAGGCATATTAGGGGTCATTTATTACATACAATATACGATAAAACACCTTTTTGTGTCTAAAAATTAGTGGTCATTCATTACACAGTTATATATGGTAAGCTTATTCTTGTAATAATTTTTATGAATTATTCTTTAAAAATAACTTGAAAGTTTAGATGAAAAGTGTCTTGGTGATTGATTTTATGCTATAATAATAAAATACAGGGCGTTTCAGAAAAAAATTATATCCTTTCATAATCTAATAACTTCACCAGTTCTCATTCAAATGATCTCAAATTTTAAGAGCATATGTAGAAACAACTCAAAATTCTATGTTTAATGTTTCATGTTTTTTTCTTTTCAGGTATAGAAATGCCATTCACTGAAAAAGAAAGGGTGTTTAAATATTAAATATAGAATTTTGAGTTGTTTCTAGATATGCTGTTAAAATTTGAGAATTGGACATTACAAAATTTTTCTGAAACACCTTGTACATCTCAAATGATATCAAACTTTTTTTTAAACATCCTGTACATTGTATCCTAATTGATAATTTTTTTTTTCCTAGGTGTGAACCATGGATGAAGACGAAGAAAATAAAGGGTAATTATTAATATTTTCTATTTTTTAAAATTTCTATAGATAATTTTTTTGAATTTTGTTGCTCTTTTTGTAAGATATTAATGCCTCTTCTATAAACTCAAAAATAGTTTTGTTCTTTATCAATTAAATAGGAATTCAAAGTTAAAGAAATAAGTCACTTCAAGTTTTCAAGAAAATAATAATTTTTCTATTTAGTAAAGAATTAAAACCTTATGGGTCAGGCTCATTTGCTAAAACTTTTTCTTGTTCCCCAATGATACCTGTATTGAAAAAATAGGATTTAAAAAATTTAGCTTTTTCAGTGCAATTAAACATATATAGGGGAGATTTTGAATCGTACATGAAAAAAGATTTCTAATCACTTAGTTAAATAAAAATAACATTTCTTTAACTCTTAACATCCTGTTTAGAATTTTCTAAGTCCAGAGCCCCATTCCTATGAGGATTTATCAAAAAATGGCTAAAATTGGCCTTTGCATCTAAAGTTAGCTATTATTTTCCTTAAATCAAAGACTTCTAAATATGTTTAATATTACATTTAAACAAAGGCTATCATTTGGGGTGGATTAGGAAAACAAATGTGACTTCTGGATGGGCGGAATGAGGCAGTATAGGATGTTAAGAGTTAAAGCAGATATATTAGTAAGTTCATTGAAAAAACATGGTTTTATTTATAAAACATATTGCAACAATGAGTGTTTAGATGAAGCTGAATAATTAACATTTATTGCAACTGTATAACAAATGAATATTTACAATATTAAATCTTTCTACTTTACACCCAAGTTATTTTGGCTCAAACCATTTAGGAGAGGATTGCAAATCCAGTCATTATAATTTTTTGTGTAATTGATTTGCCAAATTACTAAAGGAATTGAATTATGATTTTTTATTTTTGTTTAAATATTAATTTCAAATTAATATCTTAGATAATAAGAAAAATATTTTTAGATCAAGTTTAATTTTATGATTTTTATTTTTGTTTAAATATTAATTTCAAATTAATATCTTAGATAATAAGAAAAATATTTTTAGATCAAGTTTAATTTTATGATTTTTATTTTTGTTTAAATATTAATTTCAAATTAATATCTTAGATAATAAGAAAAATATTTTTAGATCAAGTTTAATTTTATGAAATTTATTTTTGTTTAAATATTAATTTCAAATTAATATCTTAGATAATAAGAAAAATATTTTTAGATCAAGTTTAATTTTATGATTTTTATTTTTGTTTAAATATTAATTTCAAATTAATATCTTAGATAATAAGAAAAATATTTTTAGATCAAGTTTAATTTTATGAAATTTATTTTTTCCAAAATGTTTCTGTGTATTGATTGTTTGATATCTAATTGTTTTTTTTTTCTTTCTTTCTTTTAACTCTAGGTGTTTTCTCAGGCGTAGGAGCTCATCAGTAAGTGGAAAAGGTTTTTTTTTTCAAATAATATTGTAAGGTTGTAAAAGCAAAAAATCTGATCATAGGTTTCTGTTATAGTAAGGGTTTATCATTTATATTTTGGATTGAATAACTGAGTTTATTGGTTTGTGATCAAGTCATGTTGAAAGTACCAGTTTTCTCTAGATCACCAAAGTTAAGCAGTGGTGAGCCTGTTCTATACTTAGATGGGTGACCATTTAAGGTACTCTGTGAAACCAAATGTTAAAATGACTTGGTTCGGCATTAAATGACCCGAAAAGGGTTGATATGCTGTAAAACAGACAACCAGGCATGGAATAAACTGCCTGCATCCATTGTAGGCTGCCGAAACACTGCATCTTTCAAAGCCTCCATGCTGCTTGTGATTGAGACTTTGATGAGCACTGTACACAATAAATTTCATTATTATTAACCTGAGCTTATTGGAGAATAACAAGGTATATGCTGATATTGAGATTCAGAGGAATCGGTTTTTGGTGCCAAAAACTATTTTATTGTTAAAATCTTCTGTTGATTCTTTATTAAAAATAAATGAACTTGGGTGTAATTGGCAATGAAGGAGTATTCCACACTTCCCAGATCTCCAGAACTAGAATGTCACCAGATGCCAGGACACCCCAATTTTTTTTGAGGAAGGGGTCTTACGTTTTTGTAGGGGATATAGTCTGCTGACAGGGTGCCCAGATACCATGTTAAATTATTTCAATGCATTATATAAATATATTGTGAATCACGAAGGTGGGCTGAAAAGTTCATAGGCTGACATCATATCTGCTGATGACGTTTTTGACCAATGGGATCCAAGCATTGCAACACTTCTTGAAGAAGTGTGTGGACTACAAAAGAGACTATGTTGAAAAATAGACCTTATTTGGTCACATTCCATAAGAGTATCTTGGTCAGCCTATGAACTTTTCAGCTGACCCTCATATAATTCTAAAACAAAATAAGGTTTCGATTTAATAAGGTTTTATTTGTCAATCATTCTGATTTTTTTTTTTAGATTTTGAAACTTCCTCTTGCTGGGATTGACCCCAACAAACAGGTAATTTTTATTCTTTTCTCATATATTTGATAAAAATAAATTTGTTATGTGCAAATTTAGGAGTAAGAATATTAAACTGAAAACTAAGGTTAAAACTTCATTTCTACTTTTTTCAATCCATTATATCCAAATGTGTAACTTATGCACTTGTCAATGATTTAAAAGTGTCCTATGCAAATAAAAATGTAGCTTCCTTAACATGTCTGCATATATATATATATATATATATATATATATATATATATTTGTAGCCGGAACATTTTCCTGAACTTTTTGATATTTATATACACTTTTACTGCAAACTCTTTTGAGCTTTTTTAATGATAAAAATGCTTATAATTTTTATAGATAAAATTTATTTTATTTTTAATATAAAATACGCATTTTAAAAATTGTTTTGAAAATTCCGGTACTGATCGAGAGTGTTATGTGCCTCGTGATTAATGATATATTTATTTCGTTTTTCCGTTTACAATGTTGCTTTGATAAAGACCTCTTCATGTGGTCGAAACAGATTTCTGTCAACAAAACTTTTAACATCTTGTTTTTTTCTACAAACTTTCTACATATATATTGAAGAATAATAAGCGTGAGTAAAAAATAGGAAGTGTGAGAATGATTTTATTGATATTTGAAAAAATAAAATTTGTTGAGACTTAGTGTTTCGATTGGTAATTTACAGTATCGAACACATATTTAAAATAAATATATATCATTATTTGGATTATTCGGACTGTTGCTGTCATCTTTATTGTTACCTACACAACGTTTCGGCCGACGTACCCTCCGGCCTTCTTCAGATATGTCGTGTCGAACTCAGGAGCCTTCATGAGTTCGACAAAAAGGTTCTCATGTTCGAAGAGAAGGTTCCCAAGTCTGACAAGAGATACCTGAAGAAGGCTAGAAGGCACATCGGCCAAAACATTGTGTAGATAACTATAAAGGTAGGGACTATAGTCCGAATAATACAAATTATCAAGCCTCATCTAAAAAAATTCAGAGAAATATATATCAGTCATGTAATTTCAATCTTCATCAAGACAAAAATAAATATCGTCTGTTGCTGTCAATTTTTGTTCAACAAGTGATACGAGAAGGAAATATACTGTTGTAACAACGAAACAGAAGTTGGAAATGAAATGGAATCTTTATAACATTAACAAAATAGAATACTTGTCAGTCGCATGTGAAGAAGGTAAACCACTGTTAGTCATATAAGACTACTCGGTCAGCATAATACTCCTGTATTAATGAAGATTGGGACATACCCATCAATGTTCATAGGTAGAGTATATATATATATATATATATATATATATATATATATACACACACACAAGAAATTATATCATAACAATGTTTTTTTGAGAAAAAAATCTATTGTTATTGTTTGAAAGAACATGATATGTAATGTTTAAGGCATTGTATATGATATAAAATTTAAAAAAAACGAATTTTCAAAGGAAACGTATAAGCCTGAGAAATTATGTCATAACAGTTTTTGAAAAGATCTTAGCATTCATGTCTAAAAGAATGTGACTATTCAATATTTAAAGTGATTTGAAATTTAAAAGAATTTTTTTTTAAAGAGATGTGACTGAAGAATTATGTTTAGAGAATATGGTTGTTGTTTTTTATGGAGTATTTACTTAAATTACAAAAGAAATGAGTGTAACTAAAATGGTGTAGTATATTTAATCTGTGTAATAAATTTAAACATGTCAAACTAAAATTTATGTAATAGATTGTCATAAAATTATGAATGAAAATGTGTGAAAAAAAAATAATTGTATATATTTGTGTTTGATGCAAATCACACTGGCAGCATAGTAAAAGCAATGTTGAAATTTTTAACATTGGATGTCAAAATCCTTTAGCATTGCTATTGCTAAGAATAGGCAAACTTTAAAGAAGCCTGGTCTCTGTATAATGGTATCTGAAAGTGAGATTACACCGGCTTGGGTCATTTTATTGTTATTCTTGTATATTAATGTGAGTATGACAGGGTTTATGAAATCAAAGTTATGGTTAGTCAGAATGCTATGTGAAACCAAAGCATTATTTGTGTTGCTAAATGTGAAGTCTCATCTGTTTGAGTCACGTGACCTAGTATGTCAACCACATGATAGTGATGTGACTCAAAAAATTCACACATGTTGAATACTAACCCACTTGAAGATTGACTATGTGAAAATCTGAGTTGCGAGTTTTTATATGTACGTATATTTTTATATTACAAGGTGTGTCAAAAAAGTATCGAGATTTTTTGTACCTTTTGACACATCTTGTATTCTGAAAAAAAAAAAAGTTTGATTCATTAATTTTTTTCAGAATACAAGATGTGTCAAAAAAGTACCAAGTTTAAAACTGTATTTACCAAGATAGAAATGAAGAATGAATGGAATGTTATTTATTTTTCTGAATACAAAGTGTGTCAAAAAAGTACAAAAAATATCGACACACCTTGTATATGTGTATATATATATATACATATATATATCTATTAATAATGGAGATTCACTTCCGGTTTTTGTCTGTAACAAAAACTACATCACTGCTTACGTCACTATACCCAAAATCGTCATAACATAGAATAAATACACTCAAAATTTGAGCATACAACATTAGACATTCCTCATTGTTTTTTTAAAACAAGTTTTAATAAATACATGACTGGTATTATATATCTATATATAGTTTGTTTTATTTTAATACATATTTAAAGTTTACATTTCAAATTGTTTTATTTTTTAATCCTTTAATGAATTTGATAATTTTACTTACTTAGGGTACAAACTCGCTGACATTGAATTTTTTACTCCCACCACTCAGGCAATGTTTCAAAAATCTATTTTTACATCGCCCGGAGGGTGTTTTTTTATTTTGTACTAGTATATATAATGTCAGATAAGCTCAAATGATTTAATTATGAAATATTAGCTATTGATTGTAAAATTATGACCTGCCCAAAAAGAGAATTTCCATGAAATTTTTATTTAGCAACATATATTGCTGTTCAGTACTATACATAATATCAAAGCTATAGAAATTTTAATCTGATACTATTTGTTATGCATTCACCTTTCTATCTATTAATTTTTATTTTTTAAAGATATTTGTCTTCAGATTTTTTACTGTTTTAGATTTGTGAATTTATTATTAATGGATCTTTAATATTTTCAGCTGAAACAGAAGGAGATAAAAAAGAAGAGACGGTCATCGAAACGTGTTAGTTTTGCTGAAACACTTGATGTCTGGTAAGTAGTATTTTTAATTGCATAAACATTTATACTTAATTATTCTATTCTTTTAATTTCTAGACATTATTTTTAATAGGATCAAATCTATATTTTTATTATATAAAAGCTAATGAAGTCCATTGTCACTTTATTACCTGTTTTACTTAGGCTAGATGGGCGGTCAAAGAGGCCCCCTCCAATTCATCTGGACACTGCGTGATATATAAACACTAAACAAGCCACCATTTTTTAAAAATCTTAATATTTTGACCGTCTGATGATTGCAAGTAAGCATGAAACTTTAGTTACGGGATATTAAATCAATAATATATAATATTTGATTGTATGTACATACATATATATATATAAAAACAAAGCGATGAAAAACTGCGAGGTCCGTTTGGTGTAGGGGTAAGAGGCTTGCTTGTCGATCCGACCTACAGGTTTCAAATCACACACGAGGCGATCTTTGTATCTATAGCTCTGCTGATGAGGCCTAATAGGCTGAAATGTACATACAGAGATTGATTTTTCTCGATTTGTTTAGCCTTACATTTAAGTAGTTAAATCCCGCCTAATTAATCATTAATGAATTAACTTTCAAAAAAATTAGGTTTGACTTCAATTAAGCACATATTCTCCCAAATATATATATATATATATATATATATATATATATTTTTTTTTTTTTTTCTTTTTCTTCTAAAACAACAACTGGTGTTTGTCTTTCTTTTTGTATTTGATATTAAAGCCAGTGGACAAATGTTTTATCTCTTGTGCCAAAAATGAAGAAAACATTTTTTTTAGCATCTTATTCTATAAAAGCCATTTTCATTTTTTGTCTGTTGGTTGGTTTTCTGTTGATGATGGGTTGTCACTTCCAAAAACATCCCATCATTTTTTTATCAATACTATGCTAATTTCTTTTAATAATGCATATCACTTAATTTGTATATAGTTAAATTTTGTAGTATAAATCTTGAATAATAGCTTCTTCTTTTTTTTTTACTGCTTGTAATATTTGAATTTTGTATATGCTGTTTTAATATATTTAAAAAAATAATAAACTGAATTTGATATCTGAATATACAAAACTCTTTTTGCTTGTATACAGTAGAGTAATATAGAAAGTTTAGAATATCTCAAAATTATCTTTGGTATCTTTTTGAGCAAAAAAGATTTTATGAAATAATTCAAGTTCTTAAATTTCACTGGTTTTGATGAATAAGCCTAAGCTTCCAATGAATTCTTTTAAATTTAAACATGAATTATTTTTTTTCTTCTTTCTTATAAATCCTGTTAATCTTCTCATATCTTTTTATCTATTTTAAACTAATAAAAATACAACATGGAACTTTGATAATTCATCATCAATTAATTTATCGAATCATAATATCAATAAACATTTTCATTTGATGATAAAAATCTTTTACTTTTTTTTCTTCTTTTTTACAGGGAATTTAATAAAGAGTCTCAATCTGAAAGTTCAGGTGAGCATTTTATGATTTTAATGCTTTGAATTTAACCCTTAGAACCTGATCAGCCAGTATTTGTGTTACTTCCTAGAGCAGGGATTCCCATCCAGGGAGTACGATAAGCGTCCGTTCAAATTTAGATTAAATTTTTTTCTTTTGTAATTAATATTATTTATATTTTCGTTTCTTTATTTCAGATTATTATCATTAAATATTAAATCATTATCAGTGAAATATATATGATCTTTTGATAAAACTGTAGTATGTATTTACATTCTATATTTTTGAACAAAAGTATAAATTGTAGGGGTGTGAGGTCAGAGCAAAACTCTTTGAAGGGGTGCGAGGTCAGAACAAAACTCTTTTAAATGTGTGGGAATAGAAAAAGGTTGAGAACCACTGACCTAGAGGTACATATACCTGGACAGCCAGTGGAATCCCTATTTCTACATCACTATTGCCTAGCAATAATACAGTCAATCAGTAATAATAGATTATAACAATTCACATTTTCAGTTATTTTTCAGCCAGAATTCTAGTGGGTTGGGGTGGGGTAATTGCTCAAGAATTTTAATGGTTAACCAATTTTGAAACATTGAAATATTTTTGAATGAACTCAATTATTAATTGTGATTTTTACAGGATGTAAAAATTCAGTTGCCTGTTTTGTTTACAGAAAATAATGATAAGTGATAATTAAAAATAACTTCTTAGAGATTTCTCAGTATGACATGAATGATATAAATATATATATATATATATATATATATATATATATGTGTGTGTGTGTGTGTGCTCCCCACCCCTGGTGGGTTGAGCTCTCTGGGAGGAAATTTGCTGGTGGCTACAAACTACACTAGAATTGCAGAGCTCTCCTCAAAACGAATAGAGCTTAGTAGCTTTTCTGTATGTATGTCAATACTTATATCAGTAAATTCCCTTCCTTAAAGTGGGTTGTGCTGATGGCCTGGTTGATAGAGATTCTGACTGACAAAAAATCAGTTGAGTTTCGATTCTGGCATGAGGCAGCCTGCAAAGTCTAGCTGCACTGAAGAGTGGAACAGTACTGTATGTGGATGAATATATATATATATGTGACTATTTTATTTAACCAATGTGTAAACTTTTAAAAAAGAAAATATTTTGAAATTTGATTTCTTAATCAAGATGGAATTTTTCTTTTCTTATTTGCAAATTCTGATATATTATTTTAAAAAAACCCCTACAAACTTGACTTGAATTTAAAAAAAATGATTTAATCTAAATAGAAAAGAAATTAATCTGTGTATTGATTTTCTTTTAACAAGTTACATTAATAACCATATAGAAAACCAGGTAATCTGAACATTAGCTACATAAATGAGAGTAACCACCCCTTGTTTCTTTCACTTTGAGGAAGCCTTGTGTTTTGGTCGGACATTTTCATTTCAACGTAAATCTACACTGAAAATACGAATTTGTTCAAATCAATACAACTGCATGTTTCAACACGAAAATATCATAAAATGTGTTCTTAATTGTGCTTGCGCATTATTTGAAATGAACTTGATTGTTATTAAGAACACATTTTATGATACTTTCATGTTAAAACATGCAGTTGTATTGATTCAAACAAATTCATATTTTCAGTGTAGATTTACAGTAAAATGAAAATGGCCGACCAAAACATAAGGCTTTCTCAACGTGAAACAAACAAGGGGAGGTTACTCTCATTTATGTAGCTAATGTTCAGATTGCCGAAAATCAGTGTGAAAGTTTTCACATGAATTGATTTCATTACTATAACTTGTGAAGCAGAAAATTATATGCTATAAAAAAAAAAAATGTTCTGATGTAAATATATGAATATGGAACAGGGGTTGGCAACCTTTTGGAGAGAAGGGACCAATTGGCTATGCAGTGTCTCGGTGACAGGCCATGGTATAATGCAAATAAATTTTCTCGGACACAAACCGCTCTGTCCAAAATGCTGTCTTTTTTTTTAAAGGTTTAAATAAAAAAAATATTTGCCTCTGGTCTTTAATGGGTTAACCTGAATTGAACTACTGTTTTTCTATTCGATACTAATTGGATAGTCAGAGTCCAGCTGTTAAGTTGGCGGGTCGGACCGACGAAAACCACTTGAGGGCCAGATGTGGCCGATCCCTGATATAGAATACGAATATATTCTTATATATGAATAAAAAGAAAATGATTTTGTCTTCCTATCCATTTTGATAAAAAAATTGATACTATTGAAAAATGCAAAATTATTGTCGAACTGTTGACCCCTAAAAACTTGAAATTTGAAGTTTTTAAAAATTGTTTGATAGTTTTTTTTCCTCAACTGAATTAAATAAAAAGAAGTTTTTTCTATGTCTTTTAATGTGCTTTATTTAGTGTTATCAATACCATAGCTGACAAAATTTTCTTTCTTTTCTTTTTTCCAGATAAAAATGCCTTTAGGTAAGTTGTTCAAACGATGAAAGGTCAATATTGGTATTTATTTTTGTAGTTATCTTTAATGTTTTCTTCTTCTTCTTTTGAGATTTGTTAATATAAGTTTTATGGTTGGATGATTTGAAACAAATGTATCTGTCACTTGACAGATGATCAAGCTCAACTGTTTCTTCTATTGATTTTCATTTGTACTTGACATTTTGAGGTTCAAATGTTTTATATAAACAAGAGGAGATATGAATTATGTACAAACATTTCTTGTAAACAAATGAATAATGGGAAATTGGAATAAACAGTATTATTTGTATTATTCGGACTATTCGTAAATTACACCCGTAAAAATTATTTTATCTCTTATTTACCCACTTTATTTACAAAGTAATTTAAGGTTCTAAAAGGGGAGATTTTCTTTTACTTAAAGATTAGGTGTAAAAGAACCTTTTTCATGATTTAAAGGTCATATTGAAATTTGTCAACTACTTGTATTATTCGGACTATTGTCCTCATCTTCATGAGCCAATTCGACACATAGCCTAGTGGATAAAGGAGTTAGGTTAAGACAGTTCTAAGTGACATTCATCTTTAGACTGCAGGTTCAATCCTGGTCAGGGGTAGCAGTAACATAGAATAATAATTAGCACAGCTTAACATCTGTACCCTAGCTATCGTTAGCGGAATGAGAACAGGATACCCCTGTGGATTGAATAAAGGGTTAGGTTCAAAGTTCCGTGAATGGCTCCTGATTACAAGAAATACCTGAAGAAGCCCGGACGGCACATCGTTCGAAACGTTGTACAAATAACAATGAAGATGAGGACAATAGTTCTAATAATACTAATTATCAAGTCTCATCTCAAAAATTCAGAGAAATGGAATAAACAGGTAGTTTACATTTGTATTATTTGGACTATTGTCCTCATCTTTATTGTTATCTACACAATATTTCGGTTGATGTGCTCTCTAGCCTTCTTCAGGTGTTTCTTGTCAAACTTGGGAATCTTTTTGGGCTCAGGAACCTTCTTGTCGAACTTGGGAGCCTTCATGTCGTAATCGTAACTCAACTCATATGTCCGTTGTGCCATGTGTTCACTTGGACTCATGGCGCAATGGATATAAGGGTTGAGTTAATACAGTTCTAAGTGACAATCATCTGTAGGTTGCAGGTTCAATCCTGGCCGAGGGTGATAGTAACATAGAATACTTAACACAGCTTAACACTTCTACTCAGTCATGGTTAACAGAATGAGAACCATCTAAATAAAAGAAAAAAGGGTTTGGTTCAAAGTTCTGTGAAGGCCCCCGAGTTCGACAAGAAACACCTGAGAAGGTCGGAGGGCACATTGGCTGAAACATTGTGTAGATAACAATAAAGATGAAGACAATAGTTTGAATAATACAAATTATCAAGCCTCATCTCAAAAATTCAGAAATAAAGTACTTATAAAGATTTGAGATGCATCTCATTTTTATTTCAAAGAAGAAAACCTTTACTATTTTGATGAATAAAACCACAATGTTTTTATATTCTCATATACAGACAATTTATTGTAAAAAAAAATTCCAATGGAAAATATGTTTTAGACAAAGCACACACATCAAAACATGGTAACATTACAAAAAAAAAAAAAAAATAGTAAAATGACCCTCCCCCCCCTTCCTTTTTTTTTTTTAACAGCAGCTGTCAAATGGCTGAGGGGTTAACGGATCGGGCTGAAAAGTCAGTCAGATTTCGCTCCTGGTCAGAGGTAGTTGTTGTGTCTAGCCACATAGAAGAGACATAAAACGTTGAAACACGGTGTCTGTGAATGACTTATATATATATATATATATATATATATATATATATATATATATCATTATAAAATGGGTACACCAGATAACCTACTCGAGTTTTAACATAAGGATCTTCAGGGTTAAATCCACTGAATTATTCGAGATTCCGATTGATTGCAGTCGATTACACATGTGTGTTCATTGCATCAGACACGTGTAATCGACTGCAATTAATCGGTATTTCGATTAATTCAGTGGATTTAACCCTGAAGATCCTTATGGTGAAACTCGAGTAGGTTATCTCTTGTACCCATTTTATAATAATAATAATATATATATATATATATATATATATATATATAATCTGCTCGCCACCCCTGGTGGGTTGAGCTCTCTGGGAGGGACATTTGCTGGTGGCTACAAAGTATGCTAGAATTGCAAGGCTTTCCTTAAAACGGATAGAGCCCTCTTAGTAGCCTTTATATATGTATAAACGGGGAAAACTGTTTAAAACATATACATTAAAACTGGAGGAAGATATACTGTATCAGAACACCCCCTAACACAAGAAGTGGAATATTCCAACCCAGCCTTATAAAAAGGAAAGCACAGGACAGTAAAAGAATTACATTACAATTGAATTTTACATATACTACAAGACATGTCAACAGTTTAGCTGCTAGGAAAATACAAATGCAGAAAACCCCAAATGTTCTTCAACTTCTTTGTTCTTGTTATATTTTATGGTATTTTCTTTTCCTTTAAATGTACAATTCCTTCATGAATTAATGTCAATGTATTAATTGCAATTTATTTGAAATAAATACTTGTAAAATCATTTTCTTTCTTTTCTTTTTTTAAGGGATAAAGATGATACCAATAGAGAAATATCTGGTAAGTCAATTTATAAGAAATATGATTCAAATTATTAAATGATTCATCAGTTAAAAACATTTATGTAGCTAATGTTTACATTACCCAAAGTTCCGTGATAGCACCCGATTACAACAAGATTCCCGGTTATGACAAGAAGGCTCCCGAGTCCGACAAGAAATACCTGAAAAAGGCTGGATGGCACATCGACCAAAACGTACAGATAACAATGAAGATGAGAACAATAGTCTGAATAATCCAAACAATACTAATTTTTTTTCTTTTCTATTGTAAAATAAAGTTTCTGGAGTGGCCTATTGTTGGTATCAGTGATTGTTTTGCTGTGGTGGAGTGCCACACCTACTGTCAGCTCCCAGATGCTCTACCACACAGACCAGATTACGCAAGCTGTGCTACTCATGCACTAAATTGGCAGGGACTGGTATTGAACCCAGAACCTTGTGATTCCTAGGCGAATGCTTTACCGACATAGTACAAGAAAATTTTCTTAGAAGTTTTTTAATTAGTTTTACTCAACAATGATTGTTACAATTTTTGTGGCCATTTTTAAGCTTCCAGCAAGAGCACTTTACAGTGGAGATCCCTTGTGTTAATCAGAGGCTAATCTTTTGGTTGTTCCTTTGTGTCCCTTAGTGTTGATTAGAATCCTTCAGTTGAGCAAAGTCCTTTGTTGCAGGTCTGTTCGGCGATGTGCGAATATGTGCAAATGAACAGCTTTCCAGATCGGCGATTAAATAGTTAATTAACTACGTATTCGAGCTGTTGATTGGCTGGCTTTTAATCCATGCGTCTACACTGAGTCTATAAGTTTAAGTGGTGGACCTCAGCACACCTTATATTACCAAAAAAAACTCCAACAATGATATATATATTTTTATTATATTAAAACTTTCTCTTAAATTTTGGAATCTTGTGTATTTTTGTTTTGATTCTTATTTTCCACTTTTATGTTTTGTGTGACAATCTGTAAAGCAAGTTCTTAGTTTAATGTTCATTATTTGTAACATCAGAAATTCTTTCTATAAATTCAAATGGCTTCTTCTTTTTAAATTGTATATATGAAGTATGTCAGAAAAATTCCAGGACTAGTGTCACAAAAAATTTATTTCAAATACAAACTACAAATTATCCCCTTCAAAGTAATCCCCCTGGAGTCTAATGCACTTTCCCATCCTTTTCTGCCATGTTTGCATGCACTCCTGGAAGGATTCTTCCAGGATTCTCTGTAGCTCTGTTGTCATGGCCTTTTTGATGTTGTGCACATCCTCAAATCGGGTTCCCTTGCATAACTCCTTTTAGCTTGGGGAAAAGGAAAAAAAATCACATGAAGCCAGGTCAGTCGAGTAGGGAGGTTGCTCCAGCACTGTGATGTTCTGGGCCAGGACCTCTTGGATACTCAGGGCAGTGTGTGCAGGTGCCTTGTCATGGTGAAGCACCCACAAATTTGTCCCGCCAAAGTTCTTGCCTCTTCTCATGCACTGAACAAAGCAAACGCCGCAGTATCTCTTTTTAGACATGCTGGATGATTATCTGGCCCTGTGGCAAGAGCTTGCAGTGGATAATGCTCCTCACATCAAACTTTTCTAACATACTTTGTAAACAATTCATCTAAATTAAATCAGTTGAAATAAGAGATTGCTAAAGCAAATTGATGTGCCATCATGTTCTTCTACTAATAGTTATTATTATTCTCATATTAACCTTTTCGCTCAGATATATTTTAGTCTGTATTTTTTATTTTTATTTATTATTATAATAAATTGTTGAACTTGTCTTGATCTTGAAACTAGAAAACTCACTTGAAAATTAATTTAAAACAATTATTTTTATTTTTTGCAGGAATTGACAGCCTCTTAACTGGGGAAATAAAGAATCCAACCCCTGCCATTGAAGTAAGTGTTTTTTGTTTTTTTTTAATTTTTATATTTCATGAATTAAGCAAATACGCAATTTAAAAAAATTCTGTTTTTGACTTCTTAGATAAAAAAAAATAAAGTGAGTCATGCATTTTTTAAATTTTTACATATTAGAAATTTTGCTGTTCTATTCTGTAACTTGGTATGAAAAATAGAAGGAAAAATAATTAATTTACAAAATGTGGCCATAGCTTTTATAGTAAAAAGTTTTGATTTTTTACTAATCATTTTAGTGAAAATAAAGTTAAATTTGTGTGAATACATGATTATACTAATAGATCTTGAACAAGTTTTGCATAGGGCCAAATTTGAGTTGTAGTAGTAGTCGTTATTAGCAGTAGTTGTTGTTAGTTCAGAAACAACATACACAAGTTGTATAGTCACAAAGGGGTTGTTTATTCCTTTCTAGGCTCGTGGGTTCTTTTTCAGAGAGAAGGAAAGAGAGAGGGTAAGGTCAAATTATTCTATCGTAAATCATGTTCGGTACTACTATGTGAAACACATCACAGGAGGAATGTGGGAAGCCCTGTCTGCCCCTTACAAAGGCCCAGCCGAAAAAGTCCAATTTTTTTCTTCTTCCGTTTCTTGTCCCGGGGTGGGAGGGTCACCCAGTTCCGTTTCCGGTCAAAACCCGGAACTTCCATTTTTATTTTTAAATCTAGTGCCAGGGTCATTTGTCGGTCAATTGTTGGCCCTCCATTGAGTGTTTACCCTTCCAAACTTAAACCTTTGTTCTTATTTCTTTTTCTTCTCTTTCTCCAGAAATCCGAATACCGTTTTCTTTTCAATCCCCAAATTCCCACGTAGACCATAATAATTACACTACACAAGTCTAACTCCACATCACAGTCAGTGGATTAGTATAATCATGTGTTGGCACAATTTGGAATTTATTCCTGGATATGAATAATTATATTAATTCAAATGATCTTATTAAAAAGATATGCAAATCCTTAAAGTGGGTTGTGATGATAGCCCGGTTGGTAGAGGATATGCAAATCATCATCATAAACAGGTACATTTTTACTTTCTTCCATTTCCCTGAAAATTCTTACAAATTTAAACTTGCAAGGTCGGTTGGCTGGTTTTAACAGCATATCAACCTGTCTGGGGTTATGTCATGCCTAACGGTTAGGAAGTAATATATGTTGTGTATTTATATTTATACTTTTTTAGTAATTGGTTTTAACAATGTGTTAGCATCATTGGGGATCATGTTGTATGGTATTGATTAAGTTCATGTCTATATTCTATGGTATAATTTTATTTCCCGTAAAAAGGACAGAATGTCCTCCATGTTGACATTTTCAAATAGATCTTTCATATTATTTGCATTAAAATAACGGTTTATGATGTGAGAAAAAAAACCTGCATTCTATGAATAAGTATTTAACAGTCAAAGGTGTTTGACATGTTTCACACTGTGGTTGTTGTTCTTGTTTGAGTATATAGGAGTGCGTTAGTCTTGTAAGGATTATATGGCACTAATCTGTATAAAACTGGCTTCAGGTTAATCTTTCTTGGCTAGTTACATTTAATTCTTCTTTAAGTAAAATAGTCTGTTTTTGCATACATACCCTACTGTGAGGTCTGGGGAATGTGGAGCACTCCTTCATCACCATTCCTCCCAGGTCCACTCTGACCCGGAGTGGTCGTATCTGTTAGGGTCCCATCTATGGGTTAAATAGAAAAATGTGTTTATTAAAAAAAAGATTCAATTTAAATAATTTTCTACCAAACTATCGCTACGAATCTTTCAAAACTTTTCTGGCATTAAATGACCCACCAAGGTTGATATGCCGTAAAACAAAACAAAAAACAATGATTATTTTGTATTTTTTTTTCTCAACAGAACATATCTGATCCTGAAGACAGTGGTGATGAAGAAGAAGCAGCAGTAACTGAGTTGAATTGCAGTGTATTTCAATCTCCAGAAAAGTAAGTCTGCCTTTCAAAGAATTAGCAGGATCCAAAATGTTTGATTTTATCATGAATGAATTTGGCGATTATTAAATGCTCTAAGCAAATTTAAAAAAAAAAAAAATTTTTTTCTTTTTAAATTGAATATTTTAAAGTAAGTTTTAATTTCAAATTATGTTCTGATATTTAATGAGTAAACTATAAATTAACCAAAAATATTTTAGTGAAAATATTTTAATTTTGAATAAAAATTGATTGGACATTTCAAATTAATTTTTCTTCTTCTTTTTTTAAAAGGGATTCTGATATGCAGATTGAGTCAGCAATTGTCGGCAAAGAGAATATCAATGTTGTTATCTCCAATCCCGTAAATTGTGCTGATGTTAGTCCTGCTAACCAGTCAATGTACTGCCCTCCAGATTTAAACAACACACCCCAAAAGTTGGATAACAAATTATTTTTCCAGCAACTAATGCAGAAAATAAAATTCTCTCCAAATTCATCAAAGGATAATTCTCCAGTTGTGAGAGCAGCTCGGCCTTCAATGAGTACAAAAATGTTTCTTGATAATCTCATTAAAAATACTAAAGATGAAACCAGCTTTTCTGATGATATCATCCTAGGGTCAAAGGAAGCTTTACCTGACATCAGCATGGACACTAGCAACAGTGGGTCTATTTCCAATTCTCCAGCCTTGGACAAGTCTCTTTACCATAATGAATCTCCCAAACCCGTTGATTCAACCATTTACTTCAATCGCAACCCAGATCAAACAGCTAGCATGGATTTCACAATCTGTAATAGCAAAGTATTTTCAGATTCTTTCAAAATAGAGAATCAAGCTGAAAATGAAGAAACATGTGTCAACATGACCCAGTGTTTTGGAAACTCGGATGATACCAATGCCAACATGGAATTGACTGTGTGTACTGGTAACACCGTGGCACCAATGTTCAACTTTAATTCCAATCCTACACAAGCAGCCAACATGGATTTGACAATATGCAACGACAAACCATTCTCTGGTTTTTCAACAATTGATCATAAGGATGATAATCAAAAAATGGCCAGTCCTGGAGATGATGTGACTAGGATTTTTAATGAGACTAAAGACACAATGGCTAACATGGAGTTGACTCTGTGTGCAACCCAGAATCCAATTTCATTTATGGATTATTCAAGAAAACCTGGAACTGTCGGAAAAGAAAACTTAACAGAGAAGACTGAACAGAAAAGTAGACAAAGTCAGAAAAATCCATTGACGGCCAGAGAAATCGGCATGGAGTTGACTCCATGTGCCACAGCTCCAATTTCCACATTTGGTATCGGGAACAAGAAAACAGGGATTGAAGATGGAAAAGAAAATGTTTTTCCATCTACGGATATTAATCTGGAAATTCAATCCATCAAGCAAATGGACAAATTTCATCCTGGTGAGATGAACTGCAACGAGAAACCTATGGAAGACATAAGGAGTTCTGAGAT